>JAINUG010000283.1:942500-1108483 GCA_029706075.1 Aldrovandia affinis | reverse complement strand
CAGCCCAGGCTGAGGTGAAGGTCCACATACACACACACACACATACATGCAGTACATACAGTATAAATACACATATACATACACTTACACACATACATATGGTACATAACATTGCATTACATAGCATACACTGCCGGTGTGTACATTTCTCAGTCAGTCTGCTTCTGTTTTTTGTTTTTTTGTCCGTCAGTTTCTTTGTCAGATTTCTCTATTTGTGTCTGTTTCTTCTTTCCTTGGTCTGTCAGTCTGTCCATAATGGGTAATACCTTGAGCCGAAGCAATTTTGATCTGTGGATTTCCTGTACACTATTATTTGAATTGACATCGAATATGAATTTTTCAGTTTTTATAAAAAGTGTATGCCACCGAGTAGAAATTGTGGATCATTACCACTTTCATATTTATTTTTCTGCATGTATTAAGCAACTGAATCCAAGACCCTTGCTCAAGGGTGGGACGGTGGTGCAGCTCATTTCCTCTGCATTGTGTGAATCAAGATTTCAGAGCCGGCTGTTCCATCTCACTTAAAACAAACAAAATATTGTATGTGCTGGCAGGATACAGAGAGGACCCTCTGTGCTGTAGGAAACCCGCCCAACACATGGCTTTGTTTTGTTAAGGATGCTAGGAATTTGGCGAGATCTCCATGTGCGTGTCTACCGTGCCTCCCCTGTTTGAGCTTGTTCTTGTTTGTATGTGTGTGTGTGTGTGTGTGTGTGTGTGTGTGTGTCTATGTCTGTGTGTTTGTGTGTGTGTGTGTCTGTGTATTTGCTTATAGAAAGAGTTGCAGCAGAAGGAGGATATGCTGAAAACGGTGACAGCTGCGGAGATCGCCGTCAGTAAGATGCAAATCAACATCGTCTCCATCAAGGGAAACCATGTTCAGAGGGTTTCTGAGCATTTCTGAGTCCTGTTTTGTTACTGGATGAGATCAACTTACAATTTGATTATTTTGTATTTTTTTATTTATAGTTTCTAACTTTTCCTTGTTTTTCTCCCAGTTTGGTTGCCAATTATACCCTCTATTTATCTCAATTCACTCTCCCCACGAGTCCGTTGCCCGTCCTCTGGGTAACGAGACAATTTTTCCCGGGCTGGTATATTTGCCTCCTCCGAGACAGAACCCGACCACGGACGCCCTTCCTACTCCTCGACGAACTTGTGCCAGCTCACCCTCCCCCCTCCCCTTGGGGTGGACAGCCAAATTCCACCCCCGATCGGGACGAATGGCTAGGGCCGGTCTGGTGGAGATGAGTTTCGAACCGCGTCCCTGATAGGCAGCCACACTCGTATCGGACCAGCCGAAATACGGTGCGTTAGACCGCTACACAACCCGCCGCCCCTACAGTTTTTGGTCATCGAACAGGATTTTCAAGAAACTTTAAAAAATAACCAGCAAACACACATGGGCCATCCACTCCTGTTTGAGACCCTTGTTCCAAAGTGTTTACCCAGCTTTGGAGACCCTTTTCCATTAGCCAATCAATGAAGTCCATTGTTTTAGTATGGTCACGGCACACTTGATGCGTGTCCAATCAGATGGTAGAGTGACTCCCATGACCACTCCCATGCTGAGGTGGCACATTACCACTAAATAGCCAAGACTCCACTCTCCCCAGCACTGGATTAAAGGCAATCATCCTGAGCAGATAACAAAACCTTTTCTCCCTTAGCCTGACACAGCAATTCTGTCAACTAACATTTGTAAACAACCAAAGTGTGCGATGAAAGAGGCCACTAATAATGAAAGTCTAAGCAGTGAATCCAAATCCCCTGTTGACCTGGCAGCCTGGCACACTCTCCTGGCTACCTTTCCCTCTAACCTCTCCTCTGCTTTTTCTTTTTTTCTCTGTATTTTTCTTCTCTAAAATTCAATCCTCTGCATCTAACCCACGCAAAGTCTTATCTACATTTTCCTCGCTCCTCACCCCTCCTCCTCCCCCACCCCCCTGCTTTCTAACTGCAGATGACTTTGCATCCTTATTTTGCAAGAAAGTCATTGACATTCGCAACCTCTCCCCAACCCCTCCCGCACCTACCCCTCCCTCACCTATCTCACAACCCAAACCACATGCCTCCGTATCCTCCTTCTTACCCCTGTCTGATCCAGACATCTCACAACTTATTCACTCCCACCGTCCTATCACCTGCCCTTTTGATCCCATTCCCTCCCCCCTCTTCCAGTCCATCTCTATGGACATCCTCCCCTTTGTCCCCAATATGATCAACTCCTCTCTTTCCTCTGGTACTGTCCCCTCTGCCCTCAAAAGTGCCCATGTCATCCCCCTATCCAAGACTGTAGAACTGGCTGTATATAATCAACTGTCTCTCTATCTTCTGAAGAACAATCAACTTGAACCCAACCATCAGGCTTCAAGGCAGGCCACTCTACCGAAACTGCTCTGCTCGCGGTCACTGAGGCTCTCCACTCGGTGAAGGTAAAGTCACTCAGCTCCATCCTCCCCCTGCTCAACCTATTGGCTGCATTTGATACCATTGACCACCAGATCCTGCTTTCATCTCTCATCCAGATGGGAATCTCAGGATTTGCACTGGTCCTGTATATCAAGTCACTTGGTTCTGTTATCTTTGCTCATGGTTTTTCACATCACTGTTTTGCTGATGACAATCAACTCTTTCTCTCCTTCTCTCCTTCTGAAACCCAGGTCTCCATGCATATCTCTGCATGCCTGGCAGACATATCTGCTTATATGTCCACCCACCACATGAAGCTGAACCTGGGGAAGTCCGAGCTGCTCTTCCTCTCAGCAAAGATTACACGACTCCTGGTCCAAGCCCTGGTGATCTCATATCTGGACTACTGCAATTCCTTGCAGGCCTTCCATCAAGCCACTGCAACTAGTGCAGAATGCTGCCACATGCTTAGATTTCAACCCAAATTCACGCATATCACTTCACTACTCACCACACCCAACACCCCAGCCAGACCCCTCCGCTCCGCCTCCTCTGGCTAACTGACTGTCCCATCCCTCCGGGCACCCGGCAGCCGTTCCTCGTGGTCTTGGCTCTTCTCTGTCCTGACCCCCCGGTGGTGGAATGATCTTCCACACTCAGTCAGGACCGCGGAATCACTAGCCATCTTCCATAAGAGGCTAAAAACAGACCTCTTCAGACTCCACTACCACTGATTCTATACATGAATTAATTGCCATCACCACTATTTACAATCTACATCTACGATTGTAGCAGAGCTCAGAATGCGTGAGTTAAAGTTGAGCGTGTGAGCATCCACTGCAAAGGGTGACGTCCACTGCAAAGGGTGTCCGCTGAGTCTTTAGCTCAGCGGGCTAATCATCTCTCTTGCTGCAGGCAGAACCAACTCTGTTACACGATCATGCCAGCCATTGAGATTCTCAGTTGCCTTCACAGAAATATATCAACAAACTTGCCACCTGAGCCTTTGTAGAAACTGAGTCTTCAGTGCCGTTTAATGCTCTGCTCATTAACAGACTTCTGCATTTGGCTGAACATAATATCCATCTGCTTCGAAAAGCTTTGCTGCATTTCAGCGTTGTGTTCTTCCACAGCCTTCTTTCTGTCCAGTTTTTCATGCAGAGCAGAGACGTCTGTGGTGCTGGTATCAACCGTAGTCAATAACTAAGAGGCAATATAATCAATTTGGTAATGGTTGTTGACACCAAAATGTATTTTATAATGCAATACTTCGCCAGTTTTCAGGGGGAAAAAGCAACACTTGAAGATGTGGCAAAGCCTCTGTTAATAGCTTTGGTGTTGATGGAAAAAAATACTTTACACTGCACAAAAGTGGGTGTTTATTGAACAAGGTAGCACATGGTGCAAAGGTTAGAACCATGTGCTTCAATCTTAGTTTGGATTTTGTGGTTGTACTCAATAGCAACTGGTGGAATTGTACAAATCCCTCAGTGATGTATTCTCACTAAACTTTAGCCAACCCAAGTTTGCATTTCATAAACGGGAAAGAATGAACAAATACATGAAACCTACACAATATTTTGAGCCCAGGGCATCACGTATTCCAATCACAAGCAAAGGAAAAGAGTACACCAGTACAAATGCTATTGCATTTCCTGTGTTTACAAGTTTAGATCAACTTCAAATTGAAAATTGACCATTTTACTGGAAATCTCCAGACCCTTCATAATAAAATCATGCTCAACACATACACCTCCTCCTCCTAGGCAAATGGATCCTTCAAACCTGGTTTCCACTGACCCACTGTTATGAATTTTGTTCCGTTTCTGGTTTCTGGTTTTCCCTGGGCCACTGCAGACCACTGCAGTGCAGACCACCTCGGTGTAATTAAGCCCTGTCCAGTTGGGATAAATAGGGCCTGACTGCAGTAGCTCAAGTTAGTTCATTTCTTGTGTTTGTGTAGGAGAGGCAACAACTTTAGTTAAATTCAACTTAAATCTGTCTTTGTTTAGCTTTCTTGTCTTTCTCTATTTTCTGTTTTTTTGGTGCTCCCCCCATTGATTTGTTTGAAGTCCTCCTTTAGTTTTTCACTCCCTCTTTACCTTTTTGTTTTGGGTCTTTTCTTTTTGTTTCCTTTTCTCCCAATTGTTTTGAATCCCCCTAGGAGTTCGCTGCCGTAGTCCTGTGACCGGTGGCTATGGTCATAGACCTGGCCAGCTTCCCCCCTCCCTGGGGCGGACAGACCCGCCCCCTGGTGGCACTCCCGGCCAGAAAGACTCCCTGTTATTTTGTTTTGGTTTGGGTGGCTATGGTCATAGACCTGGCCAGCTTATAGACCCTATAGAAAGACTCTGTTATTTTGTTGGTTTCCCCAAAGCGACTATTTTGTTTTATTTGTATGAGGGGAAACATAACACATGTAATTACATGGCCAATTTAAAACCATAACCTATACAGACAAATTGATATTGAAAATGTGTACTCTCAATAGCTGGATGGTCTACTTTTGGTACTACTTCAGTTTTGCATTTTGCAGGGCTGACTACGATAGCAGCAAACACTCTCCGATAGCGCTAAAAGAAAAATCGCGTGGCTTGCCAATCGCGCCCATGGTGTACGTAATAGCATCATATTTCGTATTTGTTATTTATTAGACAAATGACACAGGTGATTTATTTGACAAATACATAAACCAATAAGAAGCACGTGCAAATCGGCAGACAATTGTGCCAGACGGAGGACAGAGCGCTTGAAAAATGGACTGTCTGGCATAAAGCCAGATGTATGGCCACCCTACTGTGCTCCCTCCAGCTGCAGCTTCATGCGCACCGCTCCAGCTCTAGCCTGCTGTCCATGGAACAGCTCCGTCAACTGAAAATGAGAAGGAGAATTATTGAGTGACGATAAGTCAGTGATGGATTAAACATGAGAGTGGTAAGAGGCAGTTATTGAACCAGTGAGTCTTTGCATACCACCTGGCCTTGGTTCACCTGCAAAAAAAATTTTTTTTACATTTAAAAAAACATCGACCAGCTGCAACTTGTTCAGAACACAGCAGCACGAGTTTGAACTAGAACCAAGAAAAGAGCACACATTACCTGCACAGCTAATCCAGCTAATCCAATCCAGTTGTAACAAACATGTAAAGTATAAACTATGTAAATCATGGTAATCACAAGCATCTACAAAGCAAATGGTTAAACTGGATGTGCTGATCCCAAAGCTGTACGTAAGCTTAATGAGGGCAGCCTTGTGACATAGTGGCTGAGCCGGTAGGCTTGGAACCAGAAGGTTTCAGGTTTGAATCTCCGGTGCGGGGATGCCTTTTTACCCTTGAGTACCCAGCTGAATAAACAGGAGCATGGAAACAGAACATTCGCTCTGAAATCCAGTACAGGACAAGGGCGTCTCTATGAAAGAGTAAAATATCAAGCGTGATTCAATCCAACTGCCAGACTTCACAGTGCTCAGGGGTGTGGAGACAGCCAGCCCCATCTGTTCCACCAGAAACAGCATAGCTCATTACAGGGGCTCCCAAGCCCTCTCTGCAGGGGTTTTGTGGTTTCCTTTCAATCAGCCGCAGAGTTAGGCCTTAGAAACAAGGAGCGCAGACTCTTTAGCCAATCGATGATTTAAAGATGATCTTAAAAGAAGGGCGGTGTGGGTGCCTTTGTTCTGAGATCAAAACCCTGATTCAAAATCCACCAATCGTGGTCTTCAATCAAGACCTTCATTAGTCGAGGTGTGTTAGTTCTGGGCTAGAACAAAAGCCTGCACCCACACTTCTTGGATAAGATTGGTATTTAAAGGAATCAGATTGAATCACACAAAAACCACCGCACTCAGGACTGGATGACACTGATTTAAGTGTTTACTACACTTTTATTTTGTTTTTTCCTTTTTTCTCCCAATTTAGTAGCCAATTATACCCTCTATTTCGATATACCCTCCCCTCCCCCACACGAGTCCGCCACTCGTCTTTACGAGGCAAGCTAATTCTCCGTGGGCAGCGAACGCCACCTCCTTTGAGACTGAATTTTCCCACCCACGTTCTGGAGACACCCTTATGTGCTTCACCGCAAACTTGAGCCAGTTCACCCTCCCCTCTCCTCCTGAGGTGGACAGCCAAATGCTGCCCCTGATTGGGGCTGACGACCAGGGCAGGTCTGGTAGAGAGGGTTTTTAACCACATCCCTGACAGGCGGCACCCCCCGTATCGGACCTGCCAAGATACGGTGTGTTAGACCATTACGCTATCTGTTGCCACTATGTCTGTTGTTTTTTGTTGTTACTCAGGACTTAATGAACTATTCAATTGATTACACAGTTTTCTCACCCCAACTGGTTTCTTGGGTAGAGACTGTTTGTTGCTTTTGAGGTGAAAACAAAAACCAGCAGACCCCATACCTTTGTTTCTACCAATTACCCCTGGCCCAATTAGCTAATTAGATGGATATGCCAATGCTGGTTCACTTGTAGATTAGACCACAGTAACATGTTTCAAATGGGAACACAAGAACAGTCATTGGTGGGCTTGTCAAGACATTTTGCTAAAATGTCAGATTGCGCAAATGATTGGCCTAATTACATAATTAAGAGCAGAAGTTTGCATGAAATCCAGAAACGGATATGACCCTCCTTGCCCACCCCTGGTATAGAATCTCAGCTAAATAAATGAATCTGTAACCAGAAGATTGCAGGTTCAAAATCTGGAAGGGGTAATTGTGTTGCATTGTTGAAGAACAAACATAACTTGAATTTCTTTCATAACCTCCTGTGTGATTGGATGAGATGACAACTTGAGCCTTCTTGGATAAGGCTGTCTGCTAAGCAAGCGCATAATAATTGTGAATAAAACAGAAAAGGTTTCAATGATTAAAAGGTGCAGACTGCAAGGATAAGCCATTGCAGTGAGGTATTGCGGAGCGAATGTGGGGGAAAAGCTGTCTTCTCCAGTTCTGGTTTTTGCCCTTACAGAGCTTTTTAAAAGAAGATTTATGGTCTCTGCTATCAGGAGAGCATCAGTGACGATGAGGGGGAAAAGCTCAGATGGAAAGCAGTATGCTGTAAGCCGGCATTTTCCTGAGGACCCTCTATGCTGTGTTTTGTTCTACCCGAGCCCTCATACCATAGTCATTAGACTTGATTGAGCATTTAATTTAATTCCGGCCTGGGTTTGACATCAATTACCAAGTAACCACTTTGAATTACTCGTTGTAGTGATGCGGGCTGTGGAATTAACTTTGATCTGACAAAAAGGATGCAAGAAAACGTTTCTCCGTAGGTTATTTGTGTTTCATTCGAGGCCCTACAGATAGGTTTTAAACTGTTAATTAAGATTAATTAGTTGTTTAATCGGGTCTAGAACAAATAACGCAATGACTAATTAAGCTTAACGGAGAAAACCAAAGTGAGTTTGCTCTAGGGATTTATATTAACAAAACTGCTGAATAATCAACTTTATGTTTTATACATCTACAAAAACGCAGCCAAAAGTATTCAAAGCAGATGTTAAATGTAGAGATGTAGTCAAATAAACATCAGTGCCCAGTTAACAGCTCAATCCAAACTAATTAGCCGAGAGCTCGGCTGAAATATAAAAACCAGCGTACAATGTGTGCCCCTGGGAAAATTGACAAACATTCATTTAAAATCTGTACAGTTTGGAACTTGGAAAGGCCAAAAAAACACCTCAAACACCTTAACTTGTCCCAAATCTGTGTTTGATTGTTTCACATTAATTTGCTAATTTGCATAATGACCAGTCGTCTGCAGCTGCTTGCATTCTACTTAATTGCACGCTGTGAGGTGGAATTACCTTTGTGACTTGCGTGCCCCAACCCATGCCCAAATCACAGCTGCACACAAGCTTGCATATATCGTGCATGTCTAAGGTTTTTCATGCAATGTATATGCTTTTTGGAAATGTAAATGTTGCCCACTGTCATGTGGCTGAATTCCTGAAGTTCCACTTTTGTGTGAAATTCAACATTTAGTTTGGATTTTGGTTTGTCACTTTCAGGGTGGTCTGGTAGGGGGGTAAGATAATACTTAAATATTGTCAGCTATAATATCTTGGAAACTGCAATAAGTACTTACATTGCATTCAAAACTACCAGGATTTGAGGGGGCGGCGGATAGCGTAGCGGTCTAATGCACCATATTTTGGCTGGACCGATAGGGTGTGCACTGCCTGTCAGGGATGCGGTTCGAAACCCGTTTCTACCAGACTGGCCCTGGTCGTTAGCCCCGGTCAGGGATGACATTTGTCTGTCCGCCCCAGGAACTGATTAACGAATGGTGAAGACGACAATGATGATGCTCATGGCCAAAAGTATTCAGCATTGCCTTTGAAGAGCCACTCCCTTTTTTTCCCACCTTAAAATTGACAACCATTTTTGACCCAGGAACCCAGGTGAGGTGAGTTAACTGTGTAATGGAGTCCTTTAATTGGTCCTTTCAGTGTTGAGTAACAATTAGAAGCAGCACATTAAAGGCAAGAGTGACTATCACATCATGAAGGATGATGGCAAGATAATAATGATGACAATTTATTATTATTATTATTATTATTATTATTATTATTATTAATAATAATAATATGCCACACTGCACAATGAGCTTTAGGTGCTCAAATCTCTACATGACTCTATTAATAAACATTCAGGGAATTAGCGAGCACATCACAGGGTGAATGTCACACGCTGCAAAAAGCAATCCTATTTTCAGTGACCAATTAATACAGCTACTGGTGCCCACTTTATAATGAAAGATTATTGGGTCATAGGCTCCTTAATGGTTTAATCTTTTTTTCTACCTCTGAAGTGCTTCCTCAAGAATACATTGGAAATATGGAATGCAGCCAATTTTCTGTCATAATTTATATTTACAAGTGGTAATTTACTAACACAATCAGACTGCAAATATATAAGCAAGCACTGTTTAGCTGCAAGCATTTGTAACAGATTTGCAATTACATATTTATGTGCAAATTGTGATACAGTGTGAAGTTAAGGTTTGGTTTAAGGTTAGGGTTGCATATTGTTTTCTAGGTTGGAGTACTCATATGAATATTTCCTCAACAAGTACAGGTACAAAAGGAGTACAATAAAATGGTAGAATAGTGGAATTCGATGCACTTTGTTTTTCAAACTTGACTTCTTCCTAAGTTTTTAACAGTGAAACACGTTGGTAAAGATCCCACTTCCCAGAGCTGAACACCATTGTGATACACATATTTATTCACACCTTCCATAATTGTGTTTAGCCTCAAGACTATGAAAATATTTACCATTTTTATACTATCAAACTGCAGTTATTTTGTTCAATTTTTTACCATTAATTGTATGATTTATTTATTTCAAAAACACGTCAAATGTATTCACACCTTCCAATTATTGTGAAATAAAATTCAGTACAATGTTCCCATAGCCTACAGGTTAAAAGTAGCTTCTGGATAACAGGAAGGTATGCAAAAGAGTGAGGGGTATCTTAGTAGCGTTAATTAGCTACATTTCCCCTAGAATGGCACAGGGAATTTACCTTGGAGCGTTTCAAACATCCCCTTCTACTTTTATGCAAAACAGCCACCAAGAGTGATATCACATGATATGTGTGATATCCCAAATCAGACACTTTATTTAGTCATTCGCTCCAAACTGTGATTATTCAACCAGGGTGGAGTTTGTTTGAGTTGCAACTGCTTCCCTGTGCTGTAGTACGCATACAAATAAAGTATGTACCATTTTCCCAAACTACCATCTTTCTGAAATGCCAAGGTCAGATTTGAATCTTTATACCCAAAATGCTTTTTTTACATTCGGCAAGTCACACAAAACTGGGAATAGGAAGTCTAAAATCATACATAAACTCACACAAATGGAGCCAAAACAATTGGCATGGTTAAGGTGAGAGCAGACTGAAAATGACCAGGATAGAGGCACTGACCTCCAAAAGGTGTCTTATGGCAGTTAAGCAATAACATAAAATCAGAAGAAGCCAAAATGATAAGCAATCACAGCGCCCCTATATTTGTTACATTTAGTTACTCATATGATTGATACAGTACCAGGAAGAAGATTTTACTTTCAACAGTAGGGGAAGGGATTTTGAAGGCAAACTCAAGCACATAATGTACAATGATGGGGATACACAACAGCTCAACTGGAGGTAACATCTAAAACTTCAAACCCGTGGTAGCAGAGTGAATCCTGTCCTCATGGTGTGAGGTGCAGGGGGTTCCTACTTCCTAGCCTCTTTAAATGTCACAAAACAAAAATAAACATGGCATCCTTAATGCATCTCAGTAGCCAGAAAGCCACATAGCTGAAGTCATCCTTGCCACAATACAGAATAATTTATTTGTTACCTTTGTGTATTGTAAATAAGAAGAGCACACAAAAGGATCGCAAGGGATAAACAGTGGACAGAAAGCAGCAGGCCAGAGCAGAACATGGCGGGCCATGCCCTATGACTCACACCTCTCACTATGTTTTAAAGCTCTCTCCCGGAAAGCAGGCAGGTGTTTTGGAAACCTTCCTCCGTGGCCTAGCCTCAACTAAAAGACTAAATGCACAGAAAATCCAACTGCAAGTGAAATAAACAAACAATACATTTTCAAAAGCAAAACTACAACCCATCAACAAAATGGAAAACTCGCCACAACACCAAACTGAGGCGTGTGGGTTTAACTGGACAAACAAAGTAAAAGCAGCAAAATGCCACGCTAAATTGGAGTGCTGGTAGCTGGTCGAGGGAAGGACGTCCATTGAGGACTTTATATAAATGATAGTGCACATGGCACAAATGCAAACGTTACCACCCTGCCGCCACCTACAGGAACAGTCATGCACGTACACCCACAAACATACACAGCACAACAGGAGAGACAGAGCAGGAGTGCGTAACCGGCCGGACAAAATACACATTTTTCTAAAATATGAAACATATTTTGAAGAATATTATTCCACCTGTGAATTTTCCCTGTGAAATTGTCCTTCAAAAGCTTTGTTGAATTTGGGCCTCTGATAGCATAGCGGTCTAATGCACCTGTATTGGCTGGTCCTTTATGAGTGTGAGCTGTGTATCATGGTCACGGTTTAAAACCCGTCTCTGAAAATCTCCAGAAACTGAAAAAAACTAAAACCTTTGTTGAAAACCTTTTTTGGGGGACAAAAAACAACAGCATTGAACAATGATCCAAAGCATGCCCCTAAATCCACAGAAGTAATCATTATGTGAACACAAACTCAATGTTCTTCACAAGCCAATGCAATCTCCAATCCTCAATCCAATAGGACATATGTGGTTGGAAAATAAATAACAAAGATAACCACGAAAGTCCTAGAATAAATTTTCAAAGTGAACTGTCAAAAATCCCTGAAGAAGAAGTGCTGAAACCCTTTATGAATGTATGAATGTATATGGATCATTTATTAGGCCATTGGGGCATTAACAGTTAATCCCCATCTATATTGTATCACTGCCCGTAGCATCAAACTTCCATCTCCTGTGCACTCTCCTGCGATTGCGCTGGAATAAGTGTCACTTGAATCTGGACTCATCCCTGAGCACAACATTGTGCAAATCTGTGCTTGGTAGGTTTTTACCTGGGATGACATTGTGTGCAGGCATGCTGTATTTGCTCTGTCAAAATAAATCTGCACCATGCCAGCATCTGTAAGCAGAGTCTCATGCCTGGACGCCTCAATCTGATATGTGATATATAAATGTGTGTGTGTGTGTGCGTGTGTGTGTGTCCACTCAGTTAGGTAGACATGGTTCCCTGTGGAGATCCCCACTTGGCAATAAAACAATAAAAAATAAAAATACTTAATCTAAGTATACATTCAGAACAATGAGCTTAAAACATCATTTTCTGTCTGTTTTGTTTTTATAAAAATGTTTAAAACCTACCTTTGTGGTGGGTATAGCATAATAGTCCCCTCTTAGTAACAGATGTTAGTGTGTGTGTGTGTGTGTGTGTGTGTGTGTGTGTGTGTGTGTGTGTGTGTGTGTGTGTGTGTGTGTGTGCATGTTTTTCCAGGAGACAAATTTCATGGAATGAGATTTAAGTAGCCCAAAGTTTAAATAACACTAAAATATATTGTTTCCTATAAATGTCAATATAAACTTTCAACATTCAAAGTATTATGGGTCTTAAAACCCATTCTTTGTTTTGTATATTGCTCCAGTGCATATCCTTGGCCTTGATTATTATCAAACAAAAGACTATGAACCATTTTGCTTTACACTGTTGTTATCTATCCAAATTAATGAGTATTTCTGACTCGCACAGACATATTTTAAACAAAGTCATCAAGGGCTTTTGTGAAAATTCTACACTCTTAATTATTTATTTTTGTGTGAAATGAAACATTCCCCTTCATTAATTCTTAGGACAAACAAGCTTGTGAAATGAGAAGAACTATTGCTAGTTTTCCTGTAGCGTTTTCACTTTTTTTGTTTTCAAAGGCAAACGGAAATTGCCAACAACAGGGTGAATTACTCAGCCTTAAACTCATCACGCATACAAATAGAGTAAACAAAAAATATATATATATTTTTTTACAAGAATAAGTAACCAGAGTTTGACCATTGTTGTTTTTGGTTTAACTCGCATATCATGTGATAATGGTATGCATTATTTATTTGTTTATGAATTTATTTATCCTCAAATTATTATCTATTTCTCCCAGTTTCTCACAATTGTAACTGCAGGTCCGTCCCATCAATACAGTTAATAAATTGGAATAAATTGTGGAGAGTGTGGAGCAACTTTGAAACGTGTGCTACCAGCCACCGCTTTGTCTCTCTCTGCAGTCCATTGTGCTGGAGGAGCACACCCAACTCATGCAGCTGGCGCAGGCAGACTGCGGGCACCTGAACAATCCGAGGAGTTTCTCTCATGATGAAGCGAGGAGTACTCTGCCAACTGGAGCCCTCCCATCCTGGGTGACACTGAAGCAGTACGTGTCACCCTGTGGGGCTTCCAGCCATGGCTGGCACTGGCATGGTTGGGATCTGTATCCAGACTGTGGGGTGCGTCACTGCGGTGTGAACGAGTCCCGAAACTGGCAGCACCACCCAATAGCCCTTATTTAGAGACGATGAGTAATGGTGCCCAATGTTATAGAAGGGCTGGTGCACACTCGGCACATTGGTACCTTGGTACATAACGTAGCAATGCTACAATGTCACTTTGTATAACAGAGATTCTCTGTTAAATTACACATTTCTGGATTTTAACTTCAAGTCAGATCCATATTTGGTTTTGAACACATTTGCACAAATGGAGTTCACATTGAATACACAGCTCTAGAGAAAGAGTAATGTTAATATATTGCTAATATACGTAACTGTTAGTAGACCTTATGCATATGTATGTATTTACAGTTCTGGCTCTTTACTGTGGGACACACTTTGCTGTGTATCACAACAGGCCAGATAAGCTCTGGAGACCCTAAACAAGGCTGCACATTTTTATTTCTGAATTAAATATTACGACTGACAAGTGCCCCTGAATCAGGAGAATGCATAATATTGCTCTGCCAACCTCTATTCCCCAATCACTAAAATAAAAATGAATAGGAAAATATGGTTATTCAAATGCACATTTCATTTGGAATTGGAAAATTACGAGATGAGAATTTATAAATATGATTTTTCCCCACTGGTTTCTGAAAGGGAAATGGCATGCATCTCACAAACCATACGAGAGCAATGCAACCACATGAAAAGAGGCAAGTACTGGAACCCAAAGAGCCACTGGCTTTGACAATATCCACTTCAAAAGTAAATTGTTGACTTAAAAAAATAAGAATATATATATATATATATATACAGTATGTATATACACACGCACACATTACATAAAAGTACAGGTATTGTATGTTGTGGCTATCCGTGTTTCAAAACAGAGTAATGTTTTGATGCTCAAAGACCATATGTGATGCAAAAAATTATGGCATATGTTAGGGTAGTGTAAATGTTTGTTTTAGAGCCTTTTTCAAAGGGGCCTTGGAGAAAAAGAGAGAAAAAAACTCTTTAATCAGCAAAGATGATGACTGAAGTAAAAACAGCAGCAAAAGATAATGAGGAATCAGCAAAGACTGTAATTCACCTGGGGACTCCCATTCCTACAAAGGGAACTGCGGAAATAGTCAGGTGTGTCTGTCTGTGGGTAAAACCACAACCGTGGGTGTATTGTTATGGGTTGAAATTAACTTCCTTTGTATCAAAACCCTGCTGCGGTTGGCATTGGAGGAACCCTTTCAAGGAAATCCTTAGTAAAATGGTTCACAGGATGAATAGATTGTTCGATGAATAAAAGTGATTTTTCTTTTCCATTATAAAAGTGTCACCACGTCTCGATTCCACCGGCCACACCAGTATAGGCTCTGACCAGGAGGCCACTAGCGGCAATTGGCTGTCTGCCCCAGGGACGGGGAGGGAAGCCGATATGAGCTCGCTGCGTATAGGAGTGGCTCTGGAGTACCAGAGTTATGGTCGACGGCTTGGTGAGTGCCAGCTCGGAGGAGGCGATACTTTGCTTTTGCCACTGTCAGTCTCAGGGCTACGGCAGCAAACTCACAATACGAGGGGGGATTTACATGAAAAATAGAGGGTGTAATTGGCTGAAAAATGGGGAAAAATTCTGAATCATGGAATATGAAGATGGGTCTGTGTGTCCCCAGCCCCTCTTATTTTCTCATCCTGGCATCGGGCTCCCGCTCTGTGAAGGTTTATTTGTGACAATGTGCCACGATGCAGACATGCCAACCTCAGACACTGTTTAACACCAGTTCCCAGGTCCACTCGTCTCAGTCCGTAAATTAACTGTCTTCCAGCACCGTTTATAAAACCCTGACTGTGGGAGGTTTTTTGAAAGTGGATGATTCATGCATCCGAGGCAAACCCATTAGAAGGTTGCCTACGTTTGAAATTTTTTTTCTATTTAATATTCCTGGACAGATCTATATGGATGCAATTTCCCACAAACCACTAACACTAATTAACACAAATTATTATATATATTTTCTTTTTTTATTAATAATAACATTACACATAATGAGGCAAAATGACTATTATTGTGGCTTCAACATTTTAAACCTTAGTTTAAAGTGTAAAATGCTTCATGTTTGGAATCTCTGAGTATTACAATATTGCTTTATGGGTATGTGTGTGTGCTAAGCAGATGACCTTAACCAGGGCAACTTGCCAAGGATACATTTGATATATTATCCATTTACACATCCTGGGATTACACACCCGAATTTAAGACCTGCAATCTTCTGGTTACACCATCTGCTGTCTACCCTCTATGGCACACTACTACCCTCACTTGGATCCCAATTAAGGATTCAATTACTGCACTCACAGTTAATTGGAAAATAAATCTTCCCAGTATCTCAGATGGGTAATTGATTGACAATATTAATTTGCCTGGCAACAACAATCACACCGTACAGGTATTGTAGAGGCCAGTGATTTGTAGGACCAGGTAACATGGCTCAAATTGGCAGTTTAGCAATGTACATCTTTACCATCAAGAGGAAAATGCTATATGTACTCATGATAAATGCATGAGATGGAAAACAATAGTAATGGGAACAACAACAAATGCATACTTGGCAAAAAGACCCAATCACGTTGTAGGGTCAGAAAGAGCTGGCTGTATGATTTTAATAGCCAGTCTCTCTCCTTCCCTGCACTGTAGTTCTGTTATCTGGGCAAATTGTCATCGGACGAAGGAGTGGCCTGGGAATTTACAACCATCAAAGGGTTTGAGACTGTATAGATGGGAGGAGCTGACTGATTACCTGAGCCGGTCTTGTCCATCACTGCAAATAGCTGTATTATGCTGTGGGACTGTCCCGTGACAAACATACCTATACAGTAGGGGGGCACCCACTATTCCACTGGCCCTGTAAGCCAGCAATCTGATACGTCAGGCAAACAACGGTCTTCTTTAGAATAACCAACAGATGGGGTACTGTATAGGTTGGTCAGAGGTGTATGAAAGGAATAGTCAAACCCAGCTCAGGGAGTTCATTCGCTTAATGAAGGCTCTGGGGGAATGTGTTATACTGTCTTGTCTTTGACGATAAGTGCAAGTCGTCATTTCCCCGTTGTTAGAAAGGGAAGGTGTAACAAGCCAGGAGCAAGGCCGCAAGGACTGTTCACACGCCGCACCTGGCATGTGGTACAGCATTAGTCCCGCTGCGCTGAGTAATCAGTCGTGCCTGGAGTCGCGGGCTTGGAATGTCTCCAGTAGCTGTACTGTCCACAGTCAGCGAATGCTTTAAGTCTTGAATCTCGGTACCAGCCTCACTATAGACAGTCTCTATAACGTGGGTCCTAGAGATTAAGCCCTTCAACTTCTATACGGCTGTTACAGGGGCAGGGGCAAACACAATGTCTGGGGTATATGTTGTCTAAATGTACTGTGGTGTCCCCAGGGGTTGGGCGACACTCACGGACCTTGCAGAGGGCGTAGGCAAGTTAAAGAACACAGAGGAGGCAGTATTCAAAACAAAATGATAATTTATTAAACTAATAATATTGTTGACAAACACTACACAAAACAAAGGGCGGGGTATTCGGGGGAATACAAACACAAAGTCCGCAATCTTTATCTCGTTGTCAGTGTCCAAAAT
Organism: Aldrovandia affinis; assembly: GCA_029706075.1. Taxonomy (NCBI): domain Eukaryota; kingdom Metazoa; phylum Chordata; class Actinopteri; order Notacanthiformes; family Halosauridae; genus Aldrovandia; species Aldrovandia affinis. Next base: position 1,091,411 of record JAINUG010000283.1, on the reverse strand, counting down.
CCAGTTCCGTTATTCAGGTCAATTCCGTTATCCAGTCCGTAGTCAATCCAAAGGGGGGTCCTCAAAACAATCCAATTTCATACACAAAAATATTCAAAAAACACTTTTCCACTCTCTCTCTAAATCCCGGCTAGTCAAACGACGTCACGGTTTCTCACTCTCCTTCAACACTCACCAACTCCTTTCCAAACACGTTCCTACTCCTTTCAAAGGGTGATGGGATTCAGCCCTTTAAATAGGCCTTGAAATGGCCTTCAGCTGTTCATTAGTCCAATTGCCGTTACTCTGTTCAGGTGTTACTGTGGCCTGCTGGGAAATGTAGTGTTTTCGGCTCCCATTTGTTGAAGGACCCGGCAGCCATTTCCTTGTGCAGCCCCTTAGGCTGCCACAGTACTTAATGTTAATGTATAGTTTTCCAGGATCATCTTCCCAAAATCGCTCCAGAGAAAAGCAGAGGTTCAACGTGGTACGATTGACCTCATAATACGGAAGCGATAATGAATACAATCCATTTTAATTTACTGAAATGTTGCATGGTACATGTCTTATACATTTTCCCTTCAATGTTAATTCCAGTTTGTGTTAATGGGATGTTTTTTTCTCTATATAGTAGCACCATCAGCAGTCCCCAAGTGTTCCCTAATAAATTATATAATTAAGCCAAGAGGGAAACCCATTGTTGATCAGTCAAAGAGATGGATTTTTTTCATAATTTCTGTGAGCTCTTCAAAATTAACCTTGCTCCCGTTGTTATTAATGAACTCAGAATCCCATTTTATAGGATATCCAAGAGCACTTTGATAATCAAAGTAGACGGAGGTGGAAGAGGATTGAATTATTGGTGAGCTCATCGTGTTCTTCAGTTAATGAGTGCTGATTTTCAAAGCAGTTTTGTTTCTCCATTGTAAAAAATGTATGTCCCTTACAAGTCGTCTCCCTCCTCTCCATAGCCGTATAAAGTAATTGTCCTCGAGATAAAATGCTCAACTGTGCATCTTTTATTGCGGCTGTTTCCCTCTTTATCTCTTCCTTTGTAAAACTGCCTTCAATCGATGCAAATCGCCGTAGAAATCGGTCGCATGTAAAATGAATTGGCATTCATAAAAATTGTAAGGGGAAGGAAATGGTTTCTTTTGTCCGATTGTTGATAGACATGCAGGACATGTTTAATACAATTTCACATGTATTTCTACTTTCCTATCTTGTAGCTAAGGTATCCATCTAAGTGGATCATCATCTGTGAACGTATAAACAGGGCTAGTAGAAAATCCTGACTTCTTTTGGAAAGCAGTAGTTCCCTCCTCCCAGCACTACGAGGTCACCATGCTCACTTCTCAAGCCTCTCTGAAGTAAACCATTCACTGTTCTATACAACAGTAGGGACAATGCACCAAATGAAAAACGAGAGGGAAAAATACTGAATACCTGCTTGGGGCCAAAAATCCATACTGCTTTGACCATATTTTAGTTATAGCATGTGGTCTCTAATTTCTAGCAAAAAAAGGTTCAACTAAAATAAGAAGGTGATTCAACCAGTGGTCATAGATCCTGGCTTGCAGGGCTTCAGCCCCAAATCTTTTTTAATGAGCCCCGAATATTTTGATCCAAGGCTCCTGAAAATAGTTGTTCAGATACTCAGACCCCCAGCATGGTTTGCCCACCCTCCTCCACTCCCCAAGATGCGCAACAATGTTACGCCCTTGGACTAAATGCATGTTTTTTGCTCACGCATTATTCACACGCTTCTAGATGATATTAAACAAAACGCATCCCAGCTAGTTAGTAGAGTAACCCGCAGTTCAGTCCTTCAACACCAAGAGATTGATGGACAACTTTCTGAAGCAACCTGTTAACAGTCAACATATTACAATTTTAATTATAATTATTCAATGATCACAAACGAGGTGCGTGTTGCAGTGCAGGAGGCTAGACGCTAGACAGCAGGCGCAGTGGCACACACCCATATGTCAGTGTGCTGGTTGATTTGTAAGTACTGCCTTCAAATATAAAAATGTCTGTTGACCCATTCTGTGTAATATATCATGCCTGTTCTGGAGCATTAAAGAAACAAAAATGTGTAAATGAGTGGACTGATATTTTTAAACTGCACTAACTTATAAAACCAATTGAAAAAGCCATTTTTGTATAGCTAAGGGCAAAATAAAGTATAAAAGACACAAAGATCAATGGTCTGACTAATAACACATAAAAGTCAGTTCAGAGGACACAATATTTTATGTTTTGTAATCATTGTCAGATCATTTTATGTTTCTTCTGTCGTAGCGGTGTCCAAACATTTTTTAGGAAACACTCAATTTGTCAACCGACAAATGATATATCGACAAATGATAAAGATTACATCACCGTTCCTGCCAGATTGGGAAGTAAATGCCTATTTGAGAACTGTTTCAATTCAAGTAAAGAAATTGCACAGCTGGTGTGCTTTGCACGGCATGTGTTAATCGTCCAGAGAATTGCATTTTACAGGGGGCAGGTGGCAGGTAAGATGTCTGAAATGGCACGACATTAAGATGTTCCAAATAGCAAAGCTTTCTACCCGGACAACACCTTCTTGTGCCATTGTTGCAACAAGTTTTTGCAACAAGGGAAATTGTCTGCCCATATTTTGCTCAGGAGAGCCGGCACAAGTTCGCCGAGGAGCAGGAAAGCGTCCGTTGTCCGGTTCCGTCTCAGAGGAGGTGGATCTATCAGCCCGGAAAAATTGGCTCGTTATCCAGAGGACGGGCAGCGTACTCGTAGGGGAGGGTGAATTTAGATAAATACATTTAAAAACCTTTTAATTATAATTTTCCAAACACTGAATCAGTCTGACAGTAAAATGCAAACAGTCTGAAAACACAATTGGATACAATCCCCTACCACTCAATACCTATTGAGTGGTAGGGGGTTGTAAGATCCTTTACCTTGCATATATATATTTTTTATATTCAGATTCTGTGACATATTCATTTTATTTTGCTACCTGCATTAAAAAGTAGACCAGACAATGACCTGTGTGGATATCCACCCATTTAACTAGACAGAACAAACATTACAGGCAATTACATCTTGAGTCAAACTGCAATGTGTGTGTGTCAGTTAGACTAACCAGAGCTCTTAGTGGTTTCATTAAGAGCTCTGGAATAAACCTACAGCCGTCACCATTACATATTCTATACACACACACACACACACACACACATACACACACGCAAACAAAAATAGATGCACAAACACACACACCTCCTAAAATATATTCCATCCTTTCCTTATTTCTCATTTGCATATTTGTTGGCACAGAGTATTCTACTTTATTGTGGACATTATTGTGGGTATCATTGTGCTTGCATCACGCCAGTCATTTATCAGCCGAAAGCCCCCACCCCCACCCCCTTGAGATTTGTTGCATCTCAAGGAATTGGATAAATGTAAAATGGGGGAATCCATACTTCTCTTTCAGATCCATCAAGCACTGAATTTTATTCGGTGGTACTATCAGGGAAGAAAGACAAGATGAATAGGAATGATGTGCTTTTACATTACAGAACACTCAATGCGTCATGTGGACAGGGACTAATCTGAAAAGAACCAAGCAATAAAGCCAACAATACTGCTGCCATGTAAAGATGATGTCCTCAAACATACAGGCTCCTTGTATTTATGAACTTGAGCGATGGCATGTGCTAATGTGCTTGAAATAACATATAGGGTGTTAATGAGGGCATTTGAGATAATATGCCATTGTCCTGTCCTTCTGCCATGATCAACCTGAAGAAATGGCTGATATGGATTATTCCTCACTCCTTCCTGATGGTATTGCCTGCGTTATTAAGCTCTCTGCCGATATGCACAGAAAGGACCGTTTCCATTCGAATGCACTGCAGACTCTAAATTCATGACATGCCATGAAATGATTATACTGGAACACAAATAATCAATAGGTACGTATGTATAATGAAGGCAGACTGCTGAAAGGCTATAAGCACAGCAGGCAGGTACAGTCTGTCTCACAAATGATCTGAGCTAATATTAACACATTAACTACCAGGTAACTGCCAAAATAAAGGAAATCTGACCAATAAAGTGTCGTAATAGGCTGTTGGGCCACCACAAGCCACCAGAGCAGCTTGAATGCACCTTTTGCATATATTCTACAAGTGTCTGAAACTCTATTGGAGGGATGCAACACCCTTTTTCCATGAGAAATTCCATCATTTGGTGTCCACTGTCTCAGGCTCGACTCCAGAATCTCCAATAGGGATTCAGTTGGGTTGGGATCTGGTGACTGAGACAGCTATGGCATATGTTTTACATCGTTTTCATGATCATCAAACCACGAGTGACCATCAGTGATCACTTGTGCCCTGTGGATGGGGGCATTGTCATCCTGGAAGAGACCACTCCCATCAGGATAGAAATGCTTCACCATAGGATGAAGGTGATCACTCAGAATGGCTTTGTATTTATTGGTGCTTACCTTGCCCTCTAAGGGGTTCAGTGGACCTACACCATGCCAGGAAAATACACCACACACCATAACAGCCACAAGAAACCCTGCAATGTGGGGAACGATCACTCAGGCCTGTACGTTTTTTTTGGCATGCCCCACACATGCACTCATCCTCTTGTTGAAAACATGGTGAACCATGACTCATCTGACCATATTGCCCCTTTCCACTGCTCAGTAGACCACTGCCTGTGTTCTTTGCACCACTTTACTTACAAACGTGTACTTTTAGCTGTAAGGGGTTTAAGGGGTTCATGCAATGCAACCTGACCATAGTACCCGACGGACTGTTCTTGATTAAACTGTGTGCTCACGCCCCCTTGATTGATATTTGCAGTCAACTAATTCAGAGTTGTGCGTCTGTTTTGCCTTGCGTCTCCAACCAATGCACGAACATTAGGGTCGAGTAATATGCGCCTTTGAGCAGTTGTCCCGAGTCGATGCTGACTTTGACATCACCTGAGCCACTGTTCCTCATGAAACATCAGCAAGCTGAGCAGTCTTTATCACTGAAGCTCCTGCCAAACGTGTCCCAATGATCACTCCTCTTTCACAGGCACTGAGATCTCTACTTCTGGCCAGGGTAGCCCAGGCAACAGCGTTTATATGATGGGATGTTAATTGCTTAATTAACTCAGGAACCACAGTTGTATTGAAGCACCTACTTTCAATACACTTTATATCCCTCATTTACTCAAGTGTGTCCTTTATCCTGTACCATGGTTCTTGATGTGAAGCGGGATACACCTACAAATGATACAGTATATGTTAAATGTCCTGTGTGTCAATGCAAACATGTTTCCTAATTGCATTCAACAAACCACCTATCAAATACAAGGCTGCCTTGAACAGATTATTATTAAAAATGCACTATGGCTATATGTAGGCAGGAAGTTGGGCATTGCATATCATTACAAACAGTAAACATGGAAATCAAAAACTTCCAAGTGAACCATCTTATGGTCTTAACATGCATCTTATCGTTGTTAAACAAGGATTCTATCAGATGGATAACCTGCACAGATCTCAAATATTGCTCCAAGTATGATTTTTTGTTTGTTTTCTAATACTAGGTATACACACTTAAAAGATAAATCAAGGTTTAATCGTAATATAACAATCATCATAGTTGTATGACTTTTTGAATGATTTTTTTGATATATATTGATTTGTTTTTTATGTTTAATTGTATTCCTTATTGGTTTTTATTTTTTAATTTCTCTTCCGTGAGATTGTTACTTGTTATGTGTGATCTCTTTGCTCTCTGTATTGTGCCTTGGGTTTGAGAAAGGTGCTTTGCACATCAAACGAACGGTGTTACACGAAGCACATCAAAGGGTGAATAACAGGAGAACTCAATTTCTGTTTCTCTTTTACCTTTTTTTTGACAGAGAGCAGAACAGCGCAGTGTGGGTCAGCAAATTGAATTGTGAGAATCCTATCAGGAGAAGAACAAGTGAAGCAGACAGCCGGTATATCCGTGAAGTCCCTTCGTTAGACAGAGGTGTAAAAGCATCCTAGAGTGGGAGTAACTCTTTATTTTATCAATATCATACTCTTTTATATTTAACCATATGGGTGGCACAGACTTATGTTACTTGCTGTGGTGAAATCACTGTCAGAATTTATTTTGTTGTATTTATTTATTGCAATATTATAATACTACCTTTTTCCCCAAAATTTGTTTCAAATTTTCTCCAGTTTTTTCCTCCCAATTTAGTAGCCAATTACACCCTCTATTCATTTTGATTTACTCTCCCCACACGAGTCTGCCGTTCGTCTCTACGAGGCAAGCTAATTCTCAGAGGGCAGCGAACTCCACTTCCTTCAAGATGGAATTTGCCCACCCATGTTCTGGAGACACCCTTACGTGCTTCTCGGCGGATCCGAGCCAACTCACCCTCCCCCTGGGGCAGACAACCAAATTCCGCCCCCGATCGGGGCTGATGACCAGGGCTGGTCTGGTAGAGACGGGTTTCAAACCGCGTCCCTGACAGGCAGCACACACCATATCGGACCCAGCCAAACTACTGTGCATTAGACCACTATGCTATCCACCGCCCTCCAATACTATAATAATAATATTCTAAGGCAAATGCATGTCATCTCAATATTTATTTGGTTTGTGGTCCGAGTGCTAAATCAGTGTGTAAATGTGACAGTCAAAGCGAATGCCACAGGATCACTGTGCCTTTTGGTGTTATGAAAACATGAATAACTTAGTAACTGCGTTTGGCCCAGCCATGCAAATGAAGCGCTTCATTGACATCATTGAGCCCCGAATACACGGGAGCCCAGACAATCCCAGTCAGTGATCAATATGCTGTACAGTTATGGAAATGTAAAACCCGGTCATCTGTGAATTCAAATCAATCGCAAACGCTGCTGTAGCATCATTACATGGGTGTGTTCAAGGTCAACTCTGTCGACCATATTACAATAGCCTACCATTCCCACGTCAACAGAAACATAAAACAAGCAGAGATCCTTTGCACTCCGCGCGATGAAGGAAGAGCACTTACGAACACGGTCAACATGCCAGACGCCTTAGAGGAAATATTTGTTTGGGATTTTTTTGTCTCCCCGGGTTTCTCCCAATTTGGTAGACAATTACACACTCTATTTAGATTTACCCTCCCCACACGAGACCGCCGCTTGTCTCTACGAGGCAAGCTAATTCTCAGTGGACAGCGAACTCCGCTTCCTTCGAGATGGAATTTGCCCACCCACGTTCTGGAGACCCCCTTAAGTGCTTCACGGCGGACCCGAGCCGGATCACCCTTCCCCCTCCCCCTGGGGTGGACCCCAATTGGGGCAGACGACCAGGGCCGGCCTGGTAGAGACAGGTTTTGAACCGCGTCCCTGACAGGCAGCACACACCATATCGCACCAGCCAAAATATGGTGCGTTAGATGTTATTCGCCGCCCCGGATTTCTTTGTTTTTTTTACATAAATGATGAACGGCACAAATAAATATGTGCATACATCATCGTGAATGAGAAATGACCCTTGTAAATCTGGACAACGCTTCATGTCAAGTACAAATTGTGCATGTGTAACTGGATGGTAACTACTGCGTAATTACCTGACCATTCTGTGTCGAGTGCCTTATTCAGATGAAGGTATGTGGAATACAAGCTTGTGGTTCATACACTGATGGAGATTAAGTAGGTCTAATCCTACCCTGGTGTATTTCTGCCTATTGCTTATGCAGAGCTGTGAGCTGACATATACAGTATACCGTGTATATATATGTATGTGTGTGTGCGTGATATATGTGACCTGACATACTCTATCATTCATGAATCATGAATTTTGAACCTACCCAACACTGGCTGCCCAAGAATTGTACAATTATGGGATGGGCAAGCAGTTATGACCTGGGCACAGTTCAAAAGTAATCTGATCAGATTTTGGCTATCACATTGGATCAAATCTTGAAAATTTGTCAGGAACGGTGTCGGAAGACCAGGCGCGGACCCAGAAATGCAATAATGTCTTTTATTGCATAAACAGGCAATGGTCACACAGGAGCAATCAGGGCAATACAGGGATCCAAAGAGTGGTCGGGGACAGGCAAAGTTCGTTCCAGGCTTCAGTTGTGTCAGAGGCAGGCAAGGCGTAGTCAATGGGCAGGCGGAGGTCGATAACGGGAAATCAGTCCATGGAACACAGAGAGGAGCGGGACTGGAACCACAAGGAGCACGAACAGGTGGGTTGGGAACGAGACTGGGACACAGACGAATACGGGAGCACGAACAAGAGCACGAACAAAAACACGATGAAACAAAACACGGGTAAACAGAGAAACCGCTGGAGAGTTGTGTAGGCATAAGCAAAGCACAAGACAATCTGGCAACGAACATGGGAAAACGCACAGTTTATATACATTTAGACATAACGAGAAACAATCAGGAATTAACACAAATGCAGCTGCCACCGGAGATTGCAATCAGACACACGAGGAACAGGTGAAAACGATAATATAATGACGAGACAATCTGGTAACGAACATGGGAAAACACACAGCTAAATACATCAGATATAACAAGAAACAATCAGGAATTAACACGAATGCAGCTAACTGCAATCAGACACATGAGGAGCAGGTGAAAACGATAATACAATGACAAGACTGGAAACAGGTAAGTGAAAGTGAAAACACGGACCGGACAACCAAGAAAACACGGAATAAACTACAAACACCTAATTACGGGGAACATGAACACGAGACATGACACAAATTGGTTGTTCAAAACAAAAAAAGGATTCTGAAATCTGATCACATCACTTAATCAAATCTTGGTTTTGATCTGGATCAAAACTTAAATATGTGTTGTTCAAAACCTTTACGTTGTAAAGCACTTTGGGCTGCAATTTTGTATGAAAGGTGCTATATAAATAAAGTTTATTATTATTATTATTACGTAGGATTGGGATAGGTTTGATCCAAAAATCTGGATTATTTTATCCCAGCAGAAGGGTAGATTTCAGGAACAAAATGTAATACAACTTTAACATTGGTCAATTAATACATTTGTCGCATATAGTGGTTGGTAAATATATTAATTTTTTTGTTTAACATTTACAGTGATAAAGTAGACATTACCCTATTAAGCCTCTCAGGACAGTGCAGTCCACCAAATAATGAATTTGTCCTCATAAAATAATCCCAAGATGAACAGCTTTCATTATCAAACAGAAATCAGATATTTCATTCATTTTATCATTCATTTATTATTGTATAAAAATTACAACGACACAGACACTATAGGGCATCACTAGGCAGTAGGCAATCACCAGTAATCAACCTGTCAGAAGTAGTTGTTGATTTATTGCACAACCAGTCAGTCTCTCATTCAGAGAGAACGCCGCAGGTTGGCCTGGGTCATCAACAGGCTCTGGAGGATCATCAATGTCACCATAGAGAGGGACATTGCCCCTGGCAGCGATGCTGTGGAGGGTAATACAAGCCAGTGTTATGTTGCATGCTCTCTGTGGCTCCACATGCAGGTAGTGGCTACACATGCATGCAAAGCGCCTGTACAGAACCCCATTTAGACGCTCAATAGCACACTTTGTTCTGCAATGTGAAGTGTTGAAGCGTGCCTGCTCAGCTGTCTTTGCTGTGGGAAATGGGCTCATCAACCATGGTAGGAGTGGGTAGACACTGTCTCCTAATATTATGCCATCCTGTCAGTTTGTTTGGAGTTGAAGATCAAAGTCAAAAGTCAAAGTCAGCTTTATTGTCAATCACAGTATATACACGACATACAGGGATTGAAATTGCGTTTCTCTCTCATCCACAGTGCAGTTTAACATTAATACAAACAAACAGCACACACACAATACAAAACACACAATATAAAAACAAAATCTAAAAATAGTTATAAATATAAATATAAAATATGTAAATGGTGCAAATGAATGCTGTGCAAATATTGATTTAAGTACAGTTACAGTGCAATAGCAGTATTAGGTAAAGTGGCTGTTGCTAATAGTCTGTGCAGGTGGGGGGGGGAGAGTTGGAAGGTCAGGGGGCAGAGGAGGAAGGGGGGGGAGAGTTGGAAGAGAGTTCAGCTTCCTGACAGCCTGGTGGATGAAACTGTCTCTCAGTCTGCTGGTCCTTGCCGGGAGGCTCCTCATTCTCCTCCCGGACGGCAGGAGACTGAAGAGGCGGTGTGAGGGGTGGGTGGAGTCACCTGCAGCGCAGAGTGCTTTGCGGACCAGGCGTGTGTTGTAAATGTCCTGGAGGGAGGGGAGGGAGGCTCCAATGGCCTTCTCAGCTGCTCTCACTATGCGCTGCAGGGACTTGCGACTGGCCTCAGTACACCCTCCGTACCACACCGTTATGCAGCTGGTCAGGATGCTCTCGATGGTGCCCCGGTAGAAGGAGCACATGATGGGGGCTGGGGCTCTAGCTCTTTTCAGTTTGCGGAGGAAGTACAGGCGCTGCTGAGCTTTCTTGGCCAGTGATGCGGTGTTGATGTTCCAGGAGAGGTCTTCTGTGATGTGCACACCCAGGAACTTGGTGCTGCTCACTCTCTCCACCTCAACATCGTTGATAGTCAGTGGAGGGTGCTGGGTGTGAGCTCTCCTGAAGTCGACAACAGTCTCCTTTGTCTTCTCCACATTGAGAATTAGGTTGTTGTCACTGCACCATCTGGTCAGTTGGCTCACCTCGTCTCTGTAGTTAACCTCATCGTTGTTGTTGATGAGTCCCACCACAGTTGTGTCGTCCGCAAACTTGACGAAGAGGTTGGAGCTGTGTTTTGGTGTGCAGTCGTGGGTCAGTAGCGTGAAGAGCAGGGGGCTAAGCACACATCCCTGGGGGGCCCCAGTGTTCACTGTGATGGTGCTGGATGTGTTGCCGCCGACCCGAACTGCCTGTGGTCTCCCAGTCAGGAAGTCCAACAGCCAGTTGCACAGAGAGGTGTTCAGCCCCAGACGGTCCAGCCCCAGATCTAGTGCACTCTCCCTTAGGATGCGTGCATCATGGACAGACCCAGGCCATTTCACAACACAGTTGGTGATGACAAGTTCAGCATCGCCCCCACAAGTTGAATGTTGATGCTGTGCCTCCCCTTTCTGTTGACAAACTCCCACTCGCTCTCATGAGGTGCTTGTATATATACATGAGTGCACTATATCACCCCAATAGTATTGGGCATGTTCCCCAAAATAAAAAACGTGCCCTTGGTCTGTGCAATCTGGCCATCATTTGGGAATGAAACAAATTGATCGATCAGGCTGGCCAATGCGATACACAGCTTTTACCATATCACTCACACTTGATTTGTGGACTCCATATTGTCACCAACAACTTGATAGAAAGTTCCAGATGCATAGAAGCGCAGAGCAATGAGGGCCTGTTCTTCCACAGTCAGAGCATGACTCCTTAGGGTTCTGCATTGCAGTTGTGGCCTGACAAGATTTGCAATGTATCTAATATCAGCAAGTCCAAAGTGAAACCGTGCATACAGTTCTTCAGAGGTGTATTGCTTTGGTACGCTCAATGTACACCCTTTGGCGGTATCCTCTCCTTCCAAAGTGGTGGTGGTGATGGACCTGCCATGTCAGTGTCTCTCTGTAAGTCTCCTGAGAGAGACTGAATAAGGAGTCTGTGTAATTGGTCATTTCAAATACACAGCTGTTAGATGTTTCTGCACTGCAATAATACTTTATTAGTTGATGTCCTCGGGCTTGTGGTCAATTAAATCATTCATGCCCAAGGCCTAGAAAGACTATATTGACTATGACTACTGTTGTGGAAACCCACGCACTGCTGGAGGGTGTTTGGTGCCATTATGCCTCAATAGTTTTTAATACCACATCTACTCCGGGTGGAGCAGTGACCAACAAGATGAAAAATTACATTTTGACTGAAATCACCCAGAATCTGAATGCCACTGGGTCTGGCCAGATGAGGACCGTGGAACCGTGGAAGTTGAGATGGAAGAATCTGAAGGCCAAGGCAACAAAGGACCATGCCAAAGCCAAAAAAAAATGCAGACAGGCAATAACCCCTTTAAGAGGGGTGACTATACAGATGTGGTTCTCATCATTGGAGGCGAAAACCCCCAAGCTCTGCACAGGATTCCAGGTGTTGTAGGGGGAGGTGAGTACAAGGTTGCAGGGGGAAATTAGCCAGTTACCACTAATGCAGACAAATCATTTATTCTGGATCTCACCCCTGTCACTGATGAAGAGGCTGGATCCTCACTGGAAGAGCCAGTGGTGCTTGCCACTGGAGCTCAGAAAAGAGGCCTGAAGTGTTCTTTGCCTCCAAAAAATGATGATGTCTATGGATCACTTCTTAAACATGAAACAGAAAGAGCAGAAGTACAAATTCGTCTGGCAGAGGAACAAATTACACTTATCCAACAGCAGCAAATCAAAGCCAGACTTGAGGTATGCCTACTAAAAGCACAGCTTCAAAATACTGGTCTCTCAACAAACGAAGAGGAAATTTTAACATTGTTTATTTTTTTGCCTATCGGACATTGAGGCTATTTATGATTTCAAATGCTGTACTTTTCATTATTAAGTAATGCATAAGTAAAAGCACTAACAATGATCCCATGCTACCTGTTCTACTTGTGTTCTTTAGCAGGTAAATGGTGATATGTACTTACATTTAAAGCACTGGTAATCTGGATTTGGTGATCTTGAAAGGTTTGTATCTGGATCAGGGTGATCCAATCAAATGTTTTGTAAAGCCATCAGAAAAAGAAGTCGAATTACCTGATCCTGGATAGCAAAACATGGGATTTCGAAATCCAGAATATTCTGATCCAGATGAAACATTTTCCTAGGCCCTGGGCATTTAAAATTTGGGCGAAAGAGTAAAACAGGGAGTGAAAAAAAAAAGGAACAACAATCTTACATGACCCGTCAACTCTATACTTAAACCAAACCTGGACCCATTTTTGTACTCATATACATAGCATGATCTTCTGCAATTACTTACCAACTGCACTGTATTCACAGTCGTGTGTTGGGTTCGGAAGGTGTGACGTTTGGGTGAAGTAATGTGTTTTTGACCGTTCAATCATTATTTACTCCTCGGTATAAATCCAGCAGCACCCCAAAACACATTGAATGAAAGTTACATATATTGGAAAATAAATAAATAAATCTCCCAGCATAAACCTAGAAGCAACAATATAGTTCGTAGTAGGAAATTAGAGTTGCGAAAATTGAATATTTTCCATATTTAATAACACCACTCTGCGAGTGTTCAGTGAAAATCATTTGCTTTTAAGAACAGCAACTGGGGCTTATTTTCATTGAGGCCACAGTTTAACCCCTCCCCTTCACCATTAAAGTACCGTATGTGTAATACCCATGTGATTCAGCTAATCCCTCAGTAACAAAGTGATAAGCCGTCAGACTGTAAAAGTGAGAACTTAGTGACACTTAGGAGCCTCTGTAATAATGCACTGAATTTAGAACCGTCGCCTAAATGTGTTTGTACACGCATGCATTGAGAGTGACGAATAATCTTATTAAACTACAGCGCTGTTTAACTGTCGCGTGGATATTAATGTGATCTCTCCCTCTACCTCTCCCCCTCTTACTCTCTCTCCCTCTGTCTGACTCTCTGCCTCATTGTGAGTTTTTCTTCCCATCATTTCATGCAAATATGTGCAAATACTATGGGGAAATGTCAGAGTAATTGCCCATAGTATATCACGACAGTGGTGCGTGCGGTTTTCATAACACCGGTGCGATATTTATATCAATAGGATCCGCTATGATTATTCATACCCAAAAGAATTGCACTGAGGGAGGTTGATGAAGGAGGATAATGAGTGCAATAAAAAAGTAGACCAGATGTAGGCTAGAGAGAAGTATGACAGAGACTAAAGAACATTGAACAGAAATGCACATTTATAGGGGCCCTACTAGCTGCCATGTGCATCTGTTGGAAGACAAACTTGCGCTCTGCCAATGACAACAGCCACACGGAACGCTTCACAGATGAAGCTTAAGACAAACGGTCCTCTATTTATGTGACAAATAATTGCAAGCTGTTGAACAACAGCACATTTTCCCTTTAATTAAAATTACTTCCCGGTACAACAGAAAAAGGGAGGATGAAGGTTAGACTTTGGCTCCACTGTAAGCTTTTGCAAGCTTACTATGAAGCAGAGCTTTTGCCTAAAGCTACCAATTACTCTTGTGAATTAGTAAACTGGAACTTATATTAGAAGAGAGAGTATTGATGCATTAAAAACCAATTAGCAGGCCATTGTTACAACTTAGTGTGTGTGTGTGTGTGTGTGTGTGTGTGTGTGTGTGTGTGTGTGTGTGTGTGTGTGTGTGTGTGTGTGTGTGTGTGGCCACTTTATTAGGTACACCTTGTTTATGCAATTATCTAATCAACCAATCATGTGACAGCAACTCAATGCATAAAAGCATGCAGACATGGTCAAGAGGTTCAGTTGTTCAGACCAAAAATCTGAATGGGGAAGAAATTTGTTTTTTCTTCAATTTTGTTTCAGATTTTATCCAATTTCCTCCCAATTTGGTAACTAATTACACCTGCTATGTTCAAGTCAATGCACAGCGAACGTCCTGTCAGCTTCCCTACCCCCTCCCTGGGGTGGACAGCCAATCGCCGGCCCGGTGGTACTCCTGGCCAGGTGATCTAAGTGACTTTGACCGTGGAATAATTGTTGGTGCTAGACGGGTCAGAAACTGCTGATTTTATGGGATTTTCATGCACAACAATCTCTAGAGTTTACAGAGAATGGTGCGAAAAACTAAAAACATCCAGTGAGCGACAGTTCTGTGGGCAAAAATGCCTTGCTAATAAGAGAGGTCAGAGGAGAATGGCCAGACTGGTTCAAGCTGACAGGAAGGCAACAGTAACTCAAAGAACCATGCGTTACAACAGTGGTATGCCGAAGAGCATCTCTGAACGCACAACACATCGAAACTTGAAGTTTATGGGCTACAGCAGCAGAAGACCACACCGGATTCTACTCCTCTCAGCTAAGAACAGGAAAGTGAGGCTAGAGTGGGCACAGGCTCACCAAAACTGGACAGTTGAAGATTGGAAAAATGTTGTCTGGTCTAATGAATCTCGATTTCTGCTGCGACATGCAGATCGTAGGGTCAGAATTTGGTGTAAACAACATGAATCCATGCATCCATCTTGCCTTGTGTCAACGGTTCAGGCTGGTGTTGGTGGTGTAATAGTGTGGGGGAATGTTTTCTTGGCACACATTAGGCCCCGTAATACCAATTGAGCATTGTTTAAATGCCACAGCCTACCTGAGTCTTGTTGCTGACCATGTGCATCCCTTTATGGCCACAGTCTACCCATCTTCGAATGACTCCTTCCAGCAGAATAATGCGCCATGTCACAAAGCACGTCATCTCAAGCTGGTTCCACGAACATGACAATGAGTTCAGTTTCAGTGTACTCCAGTGGCCTCCACAGTCACCAGATCTCAGTCCAATAAAGCACCTTTGGGATGTGGTGGAACGGGAGATTCGCAACATGAATGTGCAGCCGACAAATCTGCAGCAACTGCGTGATGCTATCATGTCAACATGGACCAGAATCTCTGAGGAATGTTTTGAATGTTGAGGCCATGATCATGACTTTAAATGCAGCTTTCATCCCCTGGCTCATTGTCATCATAGCTGATCAGTTTTCAACCATGCCCCTTGCCCTTCAAATATTAGGAAAAGGCACTACATCCCAAACTCCCCACCCCCACCTCATTTCCCCTCTTCTACCTCTAACCAACAGATGGGGCCTTGCAGCAATAATCCAATTCGCAACCCCTCAAATGCTCAAAGGCACGGTCTGAAATCAACGGTCCATTCCCGTCAGAACAGCTAAACCTCTCACCACCTTCTGTTGCCTCTGTGGACTTTTGGCTCGTAGCACCCCCTCCCCCTGATTTGTTGGGAGGAGGCAGAGCCAGCCAACCAGAGACCAGAGGCGGAGGAAGCTTTGTGTGTGCAGGAAGGAGCCAAATAAGGGAGAGGAGTATGGGGGTGGGAAAATAAGGGTACGAGCACACGCTTCAACATAGCCCAGGGAGTGGAAAAGGAGGTTGGGATTCTGGTTCGATGTTGATACAGTTGCTGTTGGCAGGAAAACAGGGGGGTTGTTATCAGAAAGTTGTTCTCAAAGTAAGTGGGGGTAGCCTGCCGTAAGATGACTGCCGTCATGGCTAAGTGACAGGCGTGGAAAAATTATGTGATTGGATTTAGGAGCTCGGTCGTTCTTAATGAATAGCTCACTGCTCATGGCAAGAAATGATCAATTAAAATTGGCACCTTTTTTTGTAATATACCATGAGCAGGAACCGCCACAGCTGTCTACTATCAACAGGGAAACAGAGATGCTGGGGGCTTTTCGCCAAGCTGGAGGGTCGATTGACGTCTCGCATAGAGAGACGGACGGAACCGTAAATGTAAACTAACAGGATGCCAATCAACGTGGACAAGAACATCATTTCAGGGCCTCATCCATGGCAGGCGTCTGGGTTAGACAAGGTACTTCTCCATCGCATCCCAATCAGGGCTCACCGAAGCATTACTAACCTGTTTTGACAGTTCTCTGTACACGTTTTAGAACTTCTTTGGGGCACGATTGCACGGCGTAGTTAATTCTCCGTGACAAAACGGTAATCAAGATTTTTGCTGTTGCTTCCCTAGACCCATTCTGAGTTCTGGAAAGAACGAGAAATAATTCAAGAAGTATAATGGTGTCAGAAGTAGTCAGGTCATGGTCTAGGCCCGTCAAGTAGAAAAGACTGAGTCGGCCATACCCATTAACTCTGACCACTTCACCTCGTCTACCCGGCCTGTGGAAAGTCACTTGGCACAAATCTTCAGCGCCCGAGTGCCAAGCACTTTCAGTCGGACAGGGATCAGCCCACCGCTGGTCTCCATTTAACCTCCGGCGAGCTCTGGCATGCCAAGAGAAACTGCCCTCTGGTTGTTCTGCCACTCTCTCTCTTTACAGCCCAGTAACAGCAGTACTCCTTCCAGAACGATGGAGCGACGCTTGCTAATGGAGGACGATATGCGCCTGGGTTTCTCGGACAAAAATAAATACAAAATCCCTAAAACAAACACGTGCGCCCCAAACAAGCCCCTGCACCATTCGGGGGCTTTGAAATATTTGGCGGGGATTAACCACAGGCAGATGGTGTTGATGTTAAAACTTTGAAAGCTGGCCTCAGAACCGCAAGTCAGCAATCATCCCACAAAAGTGCTTTTAGCAGCACTGTGGAACTAGTGAAAGTTGACTCTCTCTGTTTCATGTAGCCGTGTCAGCAATCTCATTCACTCCTGGTTTCTAATTTCACTGAAATAAGACTGTCCTTTGCTTCGGGATGGGGGGGGCGGGGAGGGAGGGATGAAGTGGTCTTGCTTTTAGAGAGAGAGAGATCCACACTTCAGTTAAACAGCGCTATAGTTTAATAAGATTGTTCTTCACTCTCAATGCATGTGTGTAGAAACACATTTCGGCGGTTGGTCTAAATTCACTACATTATTACTGAGAGAGAGAGAGCAACTCCATTATTCATAGAGTCGATTTATTGTTTCACTGAATACACATTACATTATTATTACATTACGTGTCTGCTTAAGTCTTTTCTTAAACCAGGAATGGCATACCCACTGTGTACACCCTCACTGAACAAAGTAGAGAGCGATCACAGAACGGTTAAGTGCACAAGAAATTCCACCAAAACAGGGACCCTCAAAGCTCTCTCCAATTCACCAGTGATTTGTGACGGGTTTCTCTGGGAGCCATGGATTTCACGCGGTTCTATCTGTCATGGGAGGGGTTTAAGAAAACAATACCTCAGTATGAGTCCACAAAAAAAACATGCTTTCTGGCGTTAATATTGGCATAATGACGTTCTAATACACCCCAGTCTGCTATGTAAACAAAACGAATGTTTTCAGGATTAATAAATCCAATTCGAATGAGAATCACAGAGAATATGCTACCCATTTAATTTGTAATCCTTATTTGTTGTTCTGTATATTTAATGAGGTTTGGAAAACACAACGGAATTCGCCTCACGTAATTTTTTGCGCTCATTTAAATTCAGTAGCTCGTTTTCCAGCGCACATCTTCCCACCCCCCTGCGCGTGCACTGTGTTGCCATCCCGATTCATTCCCCTTGTCCGCTGGTAGCTATATCTCTGCTAAAGCGTGTCGCGTGTATTCTCCGCGATATTAAAGATGCTTTGACCTCGATACACGGAGAAGCAGCTCTTTTTCAGTGCATTCCTCTGTGGCGAGATGAACGTGTATATGGGAAGTTATTCTTTTTGAAACTACTTGGTCAGCAAGTGTGGATGGGGTGCGTGGAAACTGCGCGCCAGAGGGAATGAGAGCTGCCTTGCAGCGACAGCGGTATTACTTGGGAGAGAAGTCGCCGGATTTGGGAGTGCCACCGAGTAGTCCCGCGCCCTGAGATGTTCTTCTGTCTCCTCCTCCTTGTGCCAAGCTTTCCCGACTGGAGCCACACCGGCGCTATCATCGTGTAATTCGTTTCGTGGTGTGTTTATTTGTCCGCATCGTCGGAAAGAAACCAGAGCGAAGACCGCTCGCTCAGAATTTTAGCGGATAAATAATCAACATCCGTTGCTACGGAGGAGGGTTTTTGTTCTTCTGTTTTGGTGGATTAAAAAAAGGAGCTAATGATGCTTTTGCAAAAATTTCGCTGAGAGAATGTAACAGAGACTGAAAGGGATGCACAAATAAGGCGGCACCTCCGCGCGTTGCTTTTGGACAAAGTTCAAGGTTAATGCATCGGTTTTGTCAGGCTGGCATTTTTTGAGGAGTTTCACTGCTTTCGGGATAAATGTGATTTCGTATTTTCTTGCCTTTCCTCCCCGGAATATCTTTTTTTTAAATTTGCTACAATTTTCTGCGATGACCTAGCGAATATTACTGGGTGTGTTTGAAACGGACTGCGTGTAATGGAAAAGTCATAATATGAGCCGCTGTTTAAATGCGTTGTGGATACAGACAAGGACACCCCATCAGTGCCAGATAGACAGAGGCTCTCTGTTCTAATGCAAATGATCCAATCCAATGACTAAGTCGTTGTCTCCGGAATAGAGGCAAGCAAACATTTTCTTCACTCTATGTATATATATATACATCTATATATATATATATGTATATATATGCACATATATATATTCTGGTCTGTGTGTGACATATTTGGTGGTATTTTGGCCTCGACATATACAACCTGCCGTGAGTCTGGATGTCTATCTGTAAGCACGGCCGTTCCTTTCTACTGTCAACTCGGATGAGAGTTCCTCGCTGGCGTCGCTTTAAAAAACCCATTGCCGCCTCGGTGTAGGTCTCATCCGGGGCTACTGTCGAATTCTTCATTGAGAAGAGAGGCGCAAAGTTGATCCGCGCCAAATCAGCTCATCTCGTGATCGATCCAACGGTTCTTGCGATGAAAGTATCTGGGCGATGCAAAGGAAGGTAATGGATTATCTATTTCTCCTCGCTATATGTGTATTTATGGTTGTCAAGTGCGGGGAGCGATTTACCCCCGGTTGATGCGTGCATTTCCACTGCGCTGGCTTCAGTGGATATGTATGTGCCGGTGCTTGGAGCCTCGGTTGGTAGACATATCAGACCGAAAATGCTTCCTTTATTACCATACGTGTCTGGGTTCACTTATGTGTGTATGTGTTGGTTTGGATATCGCTTACTTGATTAAAATCACGACGCTGCGTTGTTGTTCCTAACTTGGTCGACAAGGAATATCAAATGGATTTAATAAGAGGCTTTAAACATTGAATTGTGTCCAACTTAAAAGACTCCATATACAGCAAGCTAATGAATAGCATTATCATCCCGGAGTGTTTTTCTTAAAATGATTTCAATAGCGAATCACATTAGCATATTCTGTGCGATGGGTTAATTATGCCGAGAAGGTTTTTAATTAGTTATTATTACGGCAGATATAACTATTATTGCTGTTCAACAACAAGTCGTGTACCTGAAACAAGCTGAGGTGGTGAAATGAATGTTACTTGTTTGCTTTGCGTTTAAGCATCGTATAGTTGCGGGCAGCAGTTCAGGGTGAATTAAAATGGACGGTTTCTATGGGCTCGTGTATTTGTATGTATAATAATTATATGCATATGTATGTGTATATATATATGTGTGTGTGTGTGTGTGTGTGTGTGTGTGTGTGTGTGTGTGTGTGTGTGTGTGTGTGTGTGTGTGTGTGTGTGTAAACACTGTAGACATATGGACTTGCAATAATTGCAATGCACACCTCTAAATACCTTCACTTGTCTGCAATGGGAATAAGTGTTTATATATATATCTAGTGGCAATGTAGACGAAAGGCGGCGGCATTTCTACTAAACTCGAGCACTCCAGAACCACGGACAGCTCCCAATTCGCTACAGCGGTCAAGGATAATGCTGTGCCAAGCAAGGCCGTTTTAAAATGACAGTTGGCGTTCATACGAACATTAGATAGATAGATAGATTGTTTATTATACCGTGTCGACATCGATGACCATACAAGTCGATTGTATAGTCGACTTAGATTGTGTTCATACGATTTTTTTAGTTGGGATACCGTCAGGTAGCAACTGCCCTACGTGACTGGAGGAAAGTGGGTGACTGTAGCTCTGTGTGCACGCTGATCGTGATGATTGGATTCTGTTCTGACACACGCATGTACGTACGCGCACACACATGTGCGCACACACACAGACAGACAGGCACACACACACATACAGTGGATACGTTAATGCATATCAATGCATGATATTAATCATGGTTGAACAGATGGTTTTTATCTGGGGGGAAAAAACAATTCCAATATTTAATTTTGAAGGTCAATCTATATCAGTCTGCGTTTTATGCTGCTGTACAAACGCAGACTTGTGCACGAGCACTCTCGAGCCAGCACCGTGACAGCATTGACAACTGGGCTCCACACGATGTCGGAATCAGGTGCCAACGTTGGGCAGGTTTGCATGCGGAGAGCTGTCACGATTGATCAGGTGGGTTGAAGCAAGATCATGCTGCTTCTACAGCAAACCATAAGAGTGTATATACTCAGAAATAAAATAGTACTAATGTCTTCAACTGAATCAGACACAAATAAAGTCCTTACGCATATATATATACATATATTTGGCATTATTTATTTAAAGGTTCTTTTCGCTTCACGGTTTGTTTCAAAAACTCAGCGGCAAAAATAAAGAAAAAGAAAAAAAACTTGCGTGTATTGATTAGTCTGCATGTTCATGATGGATCTGACACTCGCCTGCTGTGATTCCGCACTCGGTGTGGGGTTACTTCCACCCAGTGCCACAGACCCGTCCAAAAACACGTCCATGGTTCATTTTCCTCGGTTGAATATCGCGTATTGGCGAAGCCAAGCGGCTTCAGCCGTCCCTCGGGTGAAATTTCAAGGAGGTGCGAGACGCAAGTGTGGGCAAGCAGGCGCTAGGCTGCTCGTCAGGCCAAACGCGCCTCCAGCACCGTGTAGGCACGTTGTCAATTGCACAATACGGGCGCTAGCGGTGTTTTACAGAGGAATGGGCAATCCAGGGCATTCGTTTAACTACAGCCGAGATTACCAGTTACGTCACGCCAGGGGCGATTTTAGACCCTATTTAGGGGGGCTTTAGCCCCCCTGTCTTTCATCTTAGTCCCCCTGAAAATGTTTAGTCATTCTTTTCTTAAAATAAATGTTTTACTTAATATCAATTTTTTAAAATACCACAGATCGAGAGTGGTATTTCAATAAATTAATTACAAATGTAGGCTTGTGCTTTGCATGTGTACATCTCACATTCTCATTGGGGGCTGAGCCCCCCTAAAGGTCCAATCTTACAATCGCCCCTGCTCCACGCAATTGCACGGTATGTGCAGGCCGGTGTTTGCAGCTGTTATGTTGCCTAAAAATTAGTGCAATATGAGGTAAATAATTGCACGAATCACTGTTTATCAAAAAGTTGCTTTACTTCATAATTTCATACAATTAAATAGTCTATGAAGTTCTGTTGTTGTTTCTTCAATTTGGTATTGTCATCCGACGATCTGCATGTAACCTTAGGCTGCCACGCGCCTAGTACTGCAACTCACAGTACACACTGCACTTAGAGTTCGAGCTTATTGTGATGCTCAAATTGCAGGGTAGCTGTCATTGTAATTAAAGTTTTAAAGGTGACAAATTGCCCTTACAGGGCAGAGGGCAATAACCGGATGTGTAGTAATTATAGGTAGTTGAAGCATTTTACACTGCGAATCTTTGATGTTCCGCAAGTAGGCTACAGCGCAAGAGGGGGACGGGAAGGGATTTCATAACCACTGTAGGCTACTGCATGCTTTCAGAAGCCTGCACTCAGCATCGTTTTGGGAGAAAAGGCAGAGTAGGGAGGCGTCTGCCCAGATCTGGTTCGGCTGCATTGGTTAATGGTCGAGGAGGGTAATCTCCCTCGTAGGTGCTGTTTCACGGATAGTGAAATAAACCGGTTGAAATAAAACTCCTATGGCCCCCGCACGCTAAACGTCGCACTGTTTTCCCTCAATAAACCTGCTCCGTTTTTTCTAGTCACAAGATCGAGCGCTGAATTGAAATGAATTATTATGCATGCGACGTTATGAAATCTGCACTTATGCTCGCGCTAAAGTAAAATGGGTATAACCAATAGACCGTGGAGAGTTATGAGGAAATATGACAGGCGTTGAAATAAATCTGTTTATTTCCGGGCTTGTTCAGTCATCATTTTGTGATATTTTTAGCACCTATAGATGAAAATAGGCGGCGTTGGAACGCCATGATTGTAACTGGAATTGGGCAATCCCCCCACCCCCCCCAAAAAAAAAACCTTATCTACCAGTGTTATATTTTGAGGATTCGCACCAAGTACCCAATAAATGTGTTAATGAATTCGTTCGTACGGGGGCCGGGCTGGAGCCTATTCCACCATGACTTGGGCGAGAGGTAGGAATACACCCTGCACAGGTTGCCAATCCATCGCAGGGCACATACACACTCACACCTACGGGCAATTTAGACTCTCCAATTAGCCAAACGTACATGTTTTTGGACTGTGGGAGGACCACAGTACCGGGAGGAAATCCACGCGGAGAACATGCCCCGGCCGGGATTTGAACCCGAGACTTTATTGCTGTGCGGCGACAGTGCTATCCACTGCACCACCGTACTCGTACACCGTACTGCTCGTTTGTACTTTCAATCAAAATATTTTTTTAGATATTGCCGTAATTCAAGCGGAAGGAGAGGCATTTAGCATTAGCAGTAGCCATGAAATGAATGCATAAGCTGCAAGTTATGACCTGCACGCATGAATCACAATACGATTTGACGCACCATAAACCATACACACATAAGTAGTGTCATTAAATTGCCTTAATGGTTCAAGGGTAATCTAGTGTAAATGCTGCGAGTGAAAGAAAAGACAAGGGAATTAGAGGGAGCGGGAGTGAACAGCAAACAGTGTTTAAAGTTTGGGAATGATCATGTGCAGAGGTTTATATATACTGTATATACAGGTGGGATTCTAGGATTTGACCTTTAGGGGGGCTCAGCCCCCAATGAGAACATGAGATGTACACATGCAAAGCATAAGTCTACATTTTTAATGAATTTACTGTTACATTCCCCAAAACAAAAACACCACAATGGTGGTCGCTCTTAAAATTGAAATACCACTCTCCATCTGTGGTATTTTTAAAAATAGATATTAAGTAAAAAAGGTTTTTTAGAAAAGAATGACTAAACATTTTCAGAGGGGATGAGATGAAAGATAGGGGGGAGAAAGCCTCTCTAAATAGGGTCTAAAATCGCCAGTGTGTATATGTGTGTGTATATATATATATATATATATCATAGCCTACTGAGGCCACAAGTAACCTGGTACAGAATACAACCTTCCTTGGCTCCTCATCCATCATCTGACACTCAGTTGGCACTCACGCTCTCACATCATGGCCTCCTGCCATCAATTATCGCCCTCATAAAGGGCCTCTCATGCCTCTCCATCCTCTGTGACAAAGATACGCCTCTCCCTGTTATATGGGATATGCTCTCCTGCCCATCCACAGCAGTGTGCGTTTTACAGTACGCTCCATTTATAATCTAGACTCAGGACTCCACAACCCTCATCCCGGAGTGCCACTGGGGTATGCTGTTTTTTTTTCTTTCACCTCAAAAATCCGCAGCCAGTTTCGGCCCAATAAACCAAGGTGTGGTGAGTTAAGTGGTTTGAAACTATGAAAAATGGCATAACCTGACAGGCCTTGGGGCGGGGGTCATGGTAGTGAATCCCTGATCTAGACCAGGGGAGGATGAATGCTTGGCCACCAGTGATAATGGGCTGAGCTCTCCCTCCATCCTGGCCTAGCGTCCTGGGTGGGCAGCTGACAGAGTGCTCTCTGGGCGTCGATGAATAGACGGCGATCACAGCCAGGGGTTTGGCAGAGGAAATAATGGTCATGGGGGAGGGGGAGAATCACCAGGGACAACGGTAATCTTCTCCCTGGATGAAGTGAACGGTATGGGGTGCAAGGCTTCCCTCTGAGCATCGCCTTCCCGAGCAGAGACAAATGGCTGAGGTGCGGGGGTGAAGGGAGCCAAGGTGACGCCGATCGGTGGCCGGGCCCGGACCGCACGGCGAGAGATGATGAGTCATGACGAGGCCACGGTGCGCGTGCCGATGGAAGCCTTCTGTTCTGCATGGGCGCCATCAATCACACGGCTTCTCGTAGATTGAACAGTCAAATGTAGCTGCTGTAATTGTGGGCATCACGAGTGGGGGGTGAGTTACTGCCCTCCGGCAGCAAAAATGATGCCCCAGGGCATAACCATCCAATTATTTCTTTATGTTCACTCTGGGGGTAAGGGGATGAGTTTGGGTGGGGGATTATTGTCAGGAATTGGTTCACTTTTGGCCCTGAATATACTTCACTTAAGCATGCTGCTTACCCAACGCCAGCAGCATTTTTCACATACTCCACTGTGCACTTTATGCCTGTCTGGATGTTTATAAGCTATATCCACGTGGGGGCAGGTCAGCTGTGGCATACTTCGACAACTACAGTGGAACCTCGGCCCGCGAACGCCTCTACTCACGAACAAATCGGCCCACGAACACACTTTCCGAACAAATTTTCACTCGGCCCGCGAACAAGCCCTCGGTGCACGAACGCACAAACACACAAACTCGCGGACTTCTCGCCGTAGCGCGTCGTGGATAGCGTCAGTTGTGCTTAGTACTCAGCGTTGTTTACATCGTTCGTCGTTGTGTTCTCCTTTGATACACGTTCTTTTTGTGCTATTTCCATTAAATTTGCCCTCATTATGGCTCCCAAGAAAGTGAAAAGTGCTACTGATAGTGGTGTTAAGAAGCCTAAGCATATTACAGCAGAAACGAAGAAGGAAATAATAGCTAAACGTGAGAGTGGTGTTCGTGTTTCCGATCTCGCCAAGCAGTACGACATGGCTAAATCGACGATCTGTACTATCCTAAAGAACAAAGATGCGCTAAAGGCGGCTGATGTGGCTAAAGGAGTGACTATGTTATCGAACCACTTCAAACGATACAAAGAAGTGAAAAAACACCAGAAACACAGTTGCCCGATGTTATTATGGAATCGGACTCTCCCTCGAAGGCCTCTCCTTCGAAGGAGTAGTCTTCCTCCTCCTCCTCCACCATCCACCACCATGCCAGAAACGATCAACCACAAAGGTAAAGTGTACAATTATTATGTTTTATTTTAGTATTAATGTATTTTTCTATAATTAAGGTTATCTTTAATTCCTTTCTATATTTTTGCCACACATAAACCCATAAAAAAGTTTTTAAAAAGCGTTTCTGGGGCTGGAGAACGGATTAATTGGATTTACATTAATTTCAATGGGAAACATTATTTGTGGTTCGCGAACGGAGTCAACGAACGAATTAAGTTCGTGGGCCGACGTGCCACTGTACTTCCGATTCTGCACAACAAGGTTGTTTTAATGTATCTTGAGAAGATAGCAGAAACAGCAGCAGCGGCGCCAACATGTAGGCTACATCGGGATGTAACCATGTATTGGTTTTTTTATTTTATTATGTCAAATAAACTAAGCTAAACTAAACTAAACAATTGAAATGGTATAGATGGTATTAGGCCATTAAATGTATCCCGGCGTAACGACGGAGAGTATGTTTCTCTCATTCTACCGATGTGGGAAATTGACAATGAAAAGCATCATCAGTATTTCCGTATGTCCGCCAGGACATTTGATGACCTCTTCGTCGGGTGCCCCTGCTCATTAGGAGTAATTAAAGTGAAGTATATTTAGGCCTTAACTGAGCTCTGACCCTCTCCCAATAAATCTGTTGATATGAATGTGTTCATGACAAACATATCAGCAAGGCTCAATCTTTTCTCCTGATCCTGAACGAATGGTGTGCGATTATTTTGCATCGCTAGTTATTCTCATGCTCAGGGACGATAATATTGCTACGGCTTCACGGCATCGCTGTGAAAATAAGAGAGGAACGGTTCAGCTATCAAACCATTCAAATCTGGCGCAGGTAGGAGCCGGGCACAATTTCACTGCAACATTCTGTGATGAAAAGGCTTCGCTCGAGTCCAATAAAAGCAAGTGGAAACAATTTTCTGGGATGTAGAGAAGTTCCACAACCCAGTTTTCAGCCGATTTGCGTCAAGAACCATGCCAGCAAAGGATCGCAATAGGCAATTGTTCATAAAAGGCTCCACGCACTGAAATTAATTTTAAAAAGGAAACAAGAATCCCTTGTACAAGATGCACCCTGTCGCAATAGTACTTGGTCCAATTTGGTTTGGTCTTTTTTTTTCCCAGGGTAAGAAGCTTGGTCCCAATGTGATTTTTTTGTTCTTGTATTCCGCGTAAACCCTTCAATGGGTGATTGCATTTCCGACGTGGTGGTCAGGATGACTGCCTCTTTTATGCAGTCGACCTACAAGAGTGCAGAGCTATGACGGACCTCGAGACGCACCGAGCATGACTGAGATTAAGATCTGGCCAAAAATGTATTTTCTATTTTCGCTTTCTGCTGTTTTTCCCAATTTAGTAGCCAATTACACCCTCTTTCTTTTTTCATGTCAGTTACCCCCTCCCTCATATTGAGAGCTTTCTGCCGTAGTCCTGAAACCAGAAGTGACATGCAGTGGAGCACCGCCTCCTCCGAGATAAACTTTGTCTGAGTGCATACAGTAGATGTGCATTTGCCACTAAATATATTTCTGCAGATAGCCTCCCGATGACTAAGTGCAATCAGCAGTAATCGGGAAGAGAGCTTAGCTCTGGGCTAAGTGTGCTTTGGACCGTCACAATCGTCTGCGGTTAATTAACATGGCAGCCATTTAAGTTCTCAACAATTTAAATAGCAATCTGAATCCCATTGCCAAGCTAGAAATGAACACCCCCTGATAGTGAACGATCTCGGGAGTGAATTTGCGATGAAAAAATATGCCCATTGCGTGTCGTAAATGCAATCGGAAGATGTCTAGGATCACACTTTGGCAGCAGACGAGTGAATCCCCTGCATTGAGTGGTGAAAACGCAGCCAGGTGAAAGCGAATTGTATGAGTGGAGAGCAGAGAGTCTAGCCAAGGACGTTGAGCACCTCCTCCGATCCTCCAAATCCATTAATTTTAAACTTCGTTCTGTCAGCACTTTGACTCAACACGCGGCTTTCACGCTCTAATCGCTAATGTGTGTCTCCAATCCTTGCTCCGAAACGTGGATTGATGGCTTCCAGTTTCACGATATTCGGATAATGGGAAATTCAATACGAAGGATGAAAGGGATTGGATGAAAAAAGTTGAGCAAATGATCCGTTTTTAACCAGAAGCACTGCTGTAGCTACATTAGTGTGTGAATGACACTTCATCCCGGCCCCTGACACATGGAAATATGAAATCCTGTCAATCCAGCACACCCAATTAAATATCCAACACCCTCACTATGAAATTATTGTTTTTTTATTATCTACTTTGGAATTCAACACGTACTGTTAATTAGTGCGGGGAATTTTAATATCATTTGAAAATCACTGTCCATGGCAATATGTATGTATGTAATTAAAAGTAATTTTTTGCATGGGCAGAATGAATGAAAAATTATGAACTGAAGCTTTGCAGTCACTGCATATTATGCCTTAACCTGCGCTTGCTACAGCAAGGTCACATGCGGCTCTCTTGGTACAAGGAAACACAAAATAGTCACTAACGTGGCCTTGAGTTTGGGAATTTGAGAAGAGTGTTCTCTTTGTGTTCTCAGATTGATGTATGCCCTATTAAAGTTCTTCATCAATTTTTCATAGCGGTCGCACAGTGAGCAGGGCGAACAGACGTGGCTCAGAAAACCTGGCCTCAAACACAAAGTGCTTCAATTGATCAAAGATTCGCTGTCTGGTCACAACTTATATTCTTTTCCCCGTCTATCACAAAGACACAGACACATGCACAAACGCACTCACACA
The DNA here is from genome assembly GCA_029706075.1 of Aldrovandia affinis. Lineage (NCBI taxonomy): Eukaryota > Metazoa > Chordata > Actinopteri > Notacanthiformes > Halosauridae > Aldrovandia > Aldrovandia affinis. The sequence goes on along the minus strand of JAINUG010000283.1, from coordinate 1,062,874 downwards.
CTCACTCATACACACACACACACACACACACACGTGTGCACACCCAAACACACACACATACACACATGCGTGCACATGCAAACACACGCGCAGCAGACACACACACACACGTAAGCTATACACTCACACAAACAATATCTGCTTCAATTAAGAGTGAGGTCACAATTTATCCATTATTTTGTAAGGAACATACAGATGCACATATCGAGTTCAAGGTATTGAACGTGCACCTATGCTCACACATGCACACCGCGTACAGTGTCAGCTCACATCGATCGGGTGATTCCTGACGGTGTTTCCCACCTGCAGGCTATGTACACCGTGTGAGGGCGGGCTGTCCCACAATGACTGGAGCTCTGCTCTTTCTGCGAAGCATTGGCACCACCCTCTGCACCTCTTTGTAGAGATACCCCGTAACCAGGGCCGGCTCTAGGCACAGGCAATACAGGCAGCCGCCTGGGGCGCCATGTCGGCTAGGGGCGCCAGGTCACCCTCACAAAAAAAAAAAATTGTGGGCGCCCTCTCCTTTCCTCCCAAATAAACGAACAAATAAACAAAAAGAAATACACTTTGCACCCCTGTTGTTCCTCACACAATGTTTCATCTGGGGAATACGATGACTGGCTGCTTGCTGAAAGTGGGGGTTAAGTGCGCGCATCACAGGCAACCCAAGAGACGTGCTGTCGCCTGTCGGGTCAAGCGCAGAGGCACGCACTACTGATACAGTCAGGCAGAGAGCCAACGTCAGCGCGATTGATATCAGACCAATGACAGACAGATTTTGTGTTTCCAATGATGTTGAAAAGGTACAACAAGGCTTCAGGTGCGCAGGGGAGACAACGGAGGAAGGAGGAGGAGGAAAAGAAAGTCCAATTAAGAGGTAGGCTATGTCATCAAAATGCCGTTTTGTTGTGTTTCTGTGTTATTGTAGGAGGCTAGGGAGCTAACTAGCGAAGTAATAAACAAGCTAATGAGATGTCTGTCATTGGTCTGATATCAATTGCGCTGACGTTGGCTCTCTGCCTGACTGTATCAGTCAATGTATCCCACCAGATAGAGCATGAAAATACATTTAATTTGATACCTTATTCACTCTCATATCTTAAGTTTTAAGGAAGTTATGGTCATTTTTACACTCTGAAATTTGCATATTGACCCCTATTGTTTTTCAATGATCTTGAAACAAAAGCTGTGATTCAATAACATAAATGCCCATAACTTTCTTAAAAATAAAGATAATTGCATGAAATTTTCAGTAATTACAGATTGAAGCATTCTAAAAAAGATATGATGTTGATGTATGATACATGTTGTGCACACGCCACGACACGGCAAAAACCGTGAGCACAAGCAGTGAGCATTTGGGCAAAGATATCTCACATTCCAGGTCAAAAATATCGCATTTCGCATCGACAGATACACTCAGCAAATTTTTGCAAAAGCCCCCAGACTTTGTTAACAATTGTGTTAAAAGTGAGTTTTCTTACCATTTTCACTTATCCTCCCTGTTTAAATGAGACTTTGGTAAGTGATTTGTTTGAGAAGTGATTTTATTTGAAAAAATATTTTTTTTGCATTTTTGTCCTGGGGGGGGCGCCCAAATGCCAATCTCGCCTAGGGCTCCAAAATGTGTAGAGCCAGCCCTGCCCATAACCACTGACATAGAAAACCTGTTTGGGAAACAGTCCTGTTCTGTAATGTTTCCTAGCCCTATAGGGTAAGTGAGATTGCATCCCCTGAGTGGCCTTGCCATAGGCATGAAGTCTGGGCGCATGCGCATTCTCTGCATTCATTCTCACTAAAAGTGAGTTCTCACACACATCAACTATAACACTTTACTTTACATGTAACAGAGAGTGTGTGTCCGAAATGGCTCAGTGAGTCCGTGATGAATCCTTCAGCTTTCAGGGTAACATGGCTACCCTGTTGATTACTGCTTCACTGACAGGACAATGCGTTGTTGAATGAGACTGGAGCACTGAACTAGCTAGCTAACTAACGTTAGTAGCCTAATAACTATACAGCAATCGACCAACCAGCTTAGTTACCTCCACAGTAGGCAGTGGATTGAGTGAGCTAACTCCACCTTGAATCCTCTATCGCTAGCATTTGTATATAATTGCTTAAATATATATGTATTTGTATTTAATTGTATACATATATGTAAATCGCCATGCCTGTGGCCAGGGGCGAAGGCTAAGCTTTCCCCAGCCTTACACACCCTCCGCCTATGGTCCTTGCTCTGTTTCCCCATAAAAAGTCTGGATATAAGAACACATTTCTGATAAAAATAACAGTTTGCCATTGTATTAAATTACTGTGTATCGTTAAATGGCTTACATTTTCTGTGGTATCCATTTTATACAGCTGAATATTTACTAAAATGATTCCGGTTAAGTGATTTGACAAAGGGATACCACAATGGGGCGGCACGGTGGTGCAGTGGATAGCACTGTCGCCTCACAGCAAGAAGGTCTCGGGTTCGAATCCAGGCCGGGGGCCTTTCTGTGTGGAGTTTGCATGTTCTCCCGTGTCTGCGTGGGTTTCCTCCGGGTACTCGGTTTCCTCCCACAGTCCAAAGACATGCACGTTAGCCTAATTGGAGAGTCTAAATTGCCCGTAGGTATGAGTGTGTGAGTGAATGGTGTGTGTGTGCCCTGCGATGGATTGGTGACCTGTCCAGGGTTTATTCCTGCCTCTCGCCCCTATGCATGCTGGGATAGGCTCCAGCCCTGACCAGGAATAAGCGGCTTAGACAATGAGATGAGAGATGAGATGAGAGATACCACAATGATGTATTGTGGTATGGGCATTTGCTTGTGTACTCTGTGGATGTCTGGGATTTGAACCCGTGACCCTGGCCTAAACCATGGACTCGCACTCTTTGTTCCACTCTCGTTTTGAATGTATCACCCTTGATATTAAAATCGAGAATATTGCCCGTGTAATTCAGGAGTGCCAAATCAACGGGGGGAAGGTCAAGCAAAAATCTTTGTGTTTTGACCCTCCCACAGCCACAAACATTGATTTGATCTGTTGTAGGAAAATATGGCAGCCATTTCCTTGACCTCCACGAGCCGGTTCTACAGAGATGCGGAAAAATAATTGCACAACGGACGACCATTTTGTAGACTGAGGGGAAAGGTTACAAGCAAAGGGAAAATTGGACGTGCCAACGTCCAAATACCTACGGATGGTTAATGACCATGAAATACCCCACTTATCAATACCTACTTTGAAGAAAGAAAAACACAGAACGAGGATTTTGTACGGATTTTGAAAATTTCGAGAGGTGGATCAAAGTGTTTATGCGGTCAAGGCCTTGGTTCTATATTTTCCTCCAGGAAAATCAATGGCAATGTTCCTTTTTGATGAGAAACACTGTCTGTTTAATCCAGAGCAGAATTGATACAGATACTCTTCACACTGGTCCCTGTTCAACAGGAACGAGAGAGGGGGCAAGGCCTGTGGAAACAACCCTTCGACTCTGCAAGAATGCAAATGCTCTTCAAGGGGTGGAATTCTCCGCAAAGACGGTCTGCTTTTTGTTGTTCTGAGAGTGGTAAATAATGCATTCATTCAGGTTGTTGAGAGCTCTGGACTGGCTTGTTGGTGTTGTTTTATAGGTACCTGTCTCCCACTCCTGGGGGGGGGATTGCTCATTGACAAATTGGCTATCCGGCAAATTGCAAGGAGTGAAATACTCAAATTCATGAGTGTGATATTCGTGATACACAGGGAGGGAGAACAGGAACAAATGGGCATTGATTTATCCCCATTGGACACCAGAACGCTCAAAGATGGAAATGGTTCCCGGTCGAGATGCATGGATGATCTCGTAGGGTTTTGAAATCCACAAAATATGCAATGAACTGCACCCTTACATTGAAAATATTCAGTGCTGTTGTGGCATTTTGGCCACCCATTGGTCAAGTGCAAATTTATGACCTTTCAAGGACTTTTCTAAAAAGAACTATATATAATTTTTATGGAAGTAAGACTATATATATATATATATATATATATATATATACTATATACATACATACACACATACATACAGGTAACTGCCTAAATAAAGGAAACGCCAACATGAAGTGTCTTAATACGACACTGGGCCATGAAGAACCAGCAAAACAGCTTCAATGCACATTCTAAAAGTGTGTAGAACTCTATTGGAGTGATGCAACACCATTCTTCCTCAATTATATAATTTGGTGTTCTCAATGTGTTCAATTGAGTTACTTAATAATAGAATACATATTCATAAAATTATTACTTGAGCCATGTAAAAAAAATAGCTATCCCTGTGATGTAAACAATAAAGTCCTCCTCCAGCTCACAGACATGCAAATTAAAAAATATAAATTTAAAGTGGCATGCTAGACCTTAGAGTAAGTCAGATTTTGTTTGCTTTGACTATTTGTTTATAATTCCACATGAGATTTTTCAAATGTCAGAACCAAACATGAGCACACTCTACATTTATAGTCCTATCACAAGCTGTAATTTAAAGATACGAGGTGAGCTAATATATAAAGTACATATATATATTCTCACTATAAGAGTCCCAGTGCCTTTTTGAAAAAGCTTCAGTTCATAGAGTCCACTCCAAGTATGTCAGGTTAACTGACCTTTTAGAAGTTTTAGAGGATGGCCTAAGGACGCCGTAAATTGGCAGCGTTAATGGCGGAATTATCTGAAGACTAATCTAACGACGAACTGAAGGACGGATACTATTTCACGGCTTCCTTGCCCTATCCCCCTCTTTTTTATCTTTTTTATCTGGTTTATCTTGCCATCGCTCATCTGCTCGTTAATTCACACGGCACTCGCAGTGGCCTTGTGCATTAAACACGACCCTCTGCCAATCAAATACTATAGTGCTTAAAAATAATAATAATAAAAATGGCTGCCATCAAAATATGGCAGTCGGTGTCTCAACATCGGCAAGACACTTTATCATCTGAAGTGGCTTCTACAAAGCAAAGGGACATATCCAGGTCCATTCACATTGTTAAACAACGAGTCGCTATCAGAAGCGTAATGCCATTCGCGAGAGCTTGGCCCTCAAAAGAGACTATTTCTATGTGCCAGTCAGGATGAAAACAGGATAAATTTAACACTCTGCAGTGATTCGGCCTCTGATTTTCCTCCTCTATTTGGCACGGCCAGCTATCACGGCCCTCCAGCGTAATCTTCCGTAAATGCATTTCCGCTGTTATTTCCACAGCATTGGTCCCTGTGATTGAATCAAACAGAGTGCGCGGGGTGCAAGTGTGAAGTGGCCCTGCATTATTTAGCCTTTTCATTTACTTACAGTCGGACAGACCGCTGGAATCCAGCACTCTTGTCATCGCAGGCGACAACGGTTTTTATTTAATTTTTTATTTATTCCGCTGACTTTTCTTGCATCCTGTCAAGCCTCTGTTATTTATAATCAAATTTAATCTCCTCCCTTCATCTCCTGGGCGGTCATTGCCGGCTTGGCACCGTCACAAAACGAGCTCCCCGTTGCCACGGACAATTCTTCCGGAAGGATAAACGATGACGAGAGCGAGCCGGTCCCCTCTTCCTCCTCCGCTCCCGATCTCCGTCGTAGGAAGTGACATCCCTCATGTTTTCTTTTTTCCCCCTCCCAAGTGCTTTGCTTCATTTCTGCAGAAGGGTAGCGGCATGCTGGAGAAGCGCATGAGCACTCACGCAGCATGGGGGGTATTTTTTGCACTGGAGCTTCAAGTCATCTGACTGGATGCACTTTTAGCACAGCAATTGAGTATTCAGGACCTCCGTTCAGCAGTGGTGATTCTAGACCATTTCAACTGCGCGGGGGGGGCAGGCTGGGGCCAGTTCTGTTAGAGGGGCCAGGTACATTAGACCTTATTGTTCTCCATGCAAACTAATATTAAGCCGTTGAAATTGAAATTGACATTGGGTTACTTTTGTGTTCCACGTTGCCACCGTATGATCGCAAAAAGTGATTCTGTAATAATTATTTGACTCCTCATTCAGGCCGGCCACAGGGGGGTCCAAGCTTGTTGTGTAGGTGGCAGTGTAGTGTAATGGTTAGGGAACTGGACTTGTAACTCAGAGGTTGCTGGTTCAATTCCCAGGTGGAGCACTGCCGTTGTACCCTTGAGCTAAAGGTACTAACCTGAATTGCTTCAGTAAAAATACATACAGTGCATTTTCATAATCTATTATATTTTTATAGGACTTTGGCCTATATTCAATCAATATTTTTCCTTGACTTTGACTTTCAATAAATGCACTTTTTTTCCCTCACAAACATAATTTGTCGAGTAAATGTTGGTGTTCGCCAAACAGCGTTTATTGTGAAGAAATGTTTTTAAAACATTCAATCGAATCATTTAAATATTTAGTCATGAGTCTACATTACTGAAAAATGTTAAAGGGATCTCGACCTTATTGGATTCCATGTGTCACCATTCCTCACATTCTACATTACATTATAAGAAGTATGAGGAAAAGAAAAGCTTCTCAGACTTCCTGTGCCCTTTTTACAAAGGTTCAGATTATGAAGTATCCCAAGTATGTGAGGTCATGTGATATTGTAGAAGTTTTAGAGGACAGACAAAATTAATTGTGGAGATATTAGCAATTGGAGATTCATCACCTTTCACCTGGGTAGGTCACCCACTTCCTCAACAATTATCTTTATTTGAACTACTTTACTGCACGCTTTACTGGTCTGTGCCCAGGACAGAAAAAAAGCCAACATAACCTTGTTAGAACATGCTGTAATGCTAGATATTTTGGATGATAACACTGATGATAATATGAATTACTGTTCAAAATGGCAGATGTCGCTACTAGAAATATAATGAATTACATGTTAGACTGTTTTACAGCCCGACATATGTACATATAGTAAAGCAGACTATGTATGAGAGCATCTTCACCCTACCTACAGTACATTTACCTATGCTAGGCGAAAAATGGTTCTGTGGTGGCAGACAGCTAAATACCTGGGTGAAGTACAAAGATCAAAGGCTTGTTGAAGGTTTTAAAACTACAAGGATTCCTGTTCCTGTTCCAAGCACTGAAAGCATCCCTTTGATAAACTGCAGTGTCAAAAAGATTTCTATTGCTCTGAATTTAGCTGGCAGAACAAACACACTGCCATTGAGTTATCATGGCAATGTATCAAAAGCAGTTTTACTTCAATGACAAAACATTGGAAATTGTGTCCAATATACTCACTTTTTTATCAAATTCTTAAACCATTATTATTATTATTAATAATATAAGTAATAATAGTAATCATATATTACAGTAGTCATATACTACATGCATTAATAAGCTTTTAGTTCGGCCTTACTGGCAAAAATTCAATTGATGACAAGGGGAAGTCACTTTGTTTATGCAGACATAAACACTAGATGATTGTGAGTTCATTCTATGGCAGTTACTACAGTAATAGTCAATATAGTTTCATATCCAGTCTCTTAGCAATGTACATGTTGTGTCTTCAATCTTGTATCACGCTATGACATGCATTTATTTTACAAAATGCATGTTGAGAAGTGGTCCTTATTTCAGAGTGCTGCATAAAAGAACACGTTATTGGATTTTGCAGATTGATGAGCTGTATAATTTTCAAACCTTTGTAATGGACACTGGCATTACAGTCATGGATCAGGGGATTGGAATGGGCTGGCATTTCCAGGTTGGAATTCTTCATACCACACATTCTCAAATCGACTTCATGTCATAAACGCTGGTGTGTGACATTACCTCCTACCCTGAGAGCTGTCCAAATATGTCAGTAGCAGACATCATTGGTTGGATGTCAACAAAACTGCACATTAATTTGCAATGATTCTGGGAAATTATTTGATACTTGCTCCCTGTACACATTTCGGATGGTTCTCAACTCATTCACAGTCAACCATGACCTTATCACATATACTCTCTGTAAACAACAAACCACAAGGGGGCGGTGGATAGTGTAGCGGTGTAACGCACCATATTTTGGCTGGTCTGATATCGTGTGCTCTGCCTGTCAGGGACGCGGTTCGAAACCCATCTCTACCAGGCTGGCCCTGGTCGTCAGCCCTGATCGGGGGCGGCATTTGGCTGTCCGCCCCAGGGGGGGGGGAGGGTGAGCCTGCTAGGGTCCACTGTGAAGCATGTAAGGGTGTCTCCAGAACGTGGGTGGGCGAATTCCGTCTCGGTGTTCGCTGCCCTCTGAGAATTCGCTTCTCTCGTAGAGATGAGTTGCAGACTCGTGTGGGGAGGGTAAATCAAAAGGGTGTAATAGGCTACCAAATTGGGAGAAAAACTAGAAAAATCTGAAATCTGAAAAAAACTAAAAAAACACTGATTTGCATGAAAGGCAATAGCGCTTAGGAAAGGCAAGTGCAATTAGGAAATTGATACTTCAGCCCTCCAGAACTGACCCCAGATCAGTTTCACTTCTTCGTACAACATATTTAGGATTAGGTTGGGTTTGGGTCAGCTGATCCCAGATGTATGCTTCGGGGGAGGGGAGCTAAGCATAAATTAGCGATGGCTCTCTGTGGCTCAGTCGGTAGAGCATGACTCTGATAACGCTTAGGTTGTGGGTTCGACTCCCACTGGGACCACATGTACTGAAGAAATGTGTGCATTCACTACTGTAAGCCGCTTTGGATAAAAGCGTCTGCTAAATGGCATATATTAACTATCATCCAGCTCCAGCTCGGCTTGAGGCCAACAAAACTCAATATCCCATCAGCCCTGCCCTCAACCGTCGCAACCCGCCGTCCTTTGATTGTGGTTTCGGCAGAGGTCGAGAGAACTGCAGGGGGGTGAGCTGCAGAGCCGGATGAACTCATCAAACAGTGGTGATGAGAAATCCTGGGCCCACCTCTGGCAGAGTGCCCAAATGGGCTTTTGTTGCGGCAGCGGAAAATTAATAAATGGTTGAGGTTGGGTCAGCTGGCACGCAATCCAATACCAGCAGGTGTGGGAGGGGGTCAAGGTTAAGGAAATGAGGAAGAGAGAGCAAACAAAGGTGTAGTTCTTAAGAGGTGCGCTACAGGGACAGTCTCCATTTGTGCTGAATATACAGGTAACTGCCAAAATAAAGGAAACACTTGAGTAAATGAGGGATACTGGCAACTCTGTTATGGTGTGGGGTGCATTTTCCTGCCATGGTTTTGGTCCACTCACCCCATGGAGGACAAGGTAAATGCCATCAAATACAAAGCCATTCTGAGTGTGATCACCTTCATCCTGTGGTGAAGCATTTCTATCCTGATGGGAGTGGTCTCTTCCATTATGACAATGCCCCCATCAACAGGGCACGAGTGGACACTGAATGGTTTGATGAGCATGAAAATGATATAAACCATATGCCATGGCCATCTCACTCACCAGATCTCAACACTTATGGGAGATTCTTAGCGGCGCCTAAAGACGGCGTTGTCCACCACCATCAACCAAGAAACGAATGATGGAATTTCTCGTGGAACAATGGTGTTGCATCCCTCCAATAGAATTCTAGACACTAGTATCTATGCCAAGGTATTGAAGTTGTTATGGTGACTCATGGTGGCCCAACCCCCTATTAAGACACATTATGTTGGTGTTTCCTTTATTTTGGCACTTAGCTGTATATAAACATGTTTCTAATATTCTATATATACTGTGTATATATTTATATATATATACACACAGTATACTGTATATGTATATGTAAATAGAATATTATCTAAATAGTAAATAGTACCTAAAAATGATTTATATATATCCAATTAACTTTTGTATTATTGTTTACAGGAAAAATCTATAAAAATATTTCTTGGAACAATGAAGATAAGATAGCAACTCATTTAATAGAGCTGCTTATCAGTTCAGATGTCCTTCAGCTCTTTCATGTCTTTCATTCCCGGAGGTGTCGGGTGACCCCGATCACAGCGACAAAAACCCTCTCATCCAAAAATAAACACCGCCAGCACAATGGGGTTCAGCTGTGTTGTTATCAGGACCGGCTGATGCCTCTGCACCCTTCCACGGTGGTTGCGCAGGGAATTATGCAGAGATGGCATAATCTCACCCACAACAGGAGGAGAAAGTTGCTAATGGTACAAAAGAGGCTTTGAGAAAGCTGTGATTCCCTCTTCTGTTCTTTTTGGGAGGTTCGGTGTTCACCTTTCCCTCCCCCACCCTTGCCTCCAGCACCGTGCCTAAGCTCATGAAATAATAACATGATCCGATATATGTCTTATTTTCAAAGTTGTGTTACTTTCAAAACCGCCAGCTTTTACGTGTACTTTATTCTGTACGGGCCTTTTTATATTCCTACTTACACGTACACACCAGAGACTCCGTGTCCTTTCAAATACAAGTCAAGTTCTTGGTGGCGTGTTTAAGTGTCTCGTTAAGGGCGCTGTGACCTTATTAAAGTTTAAAACGTGCGCGATTTTGACAATGTATTTACCTCTCTGCCACGGCCGACCTTTAACAACAGGCGTGATACAAAAGGTGCTTGTTGTTGGAATCGGGCCTGGAGACCTGCACACCGTGCAAAAGGCATCCGGAAACTTCTGACTCTCAAAAGGAAACTTCCATTTTCAACGCGCCTTCCATAAGGCTAAGGGGGGCGAGGGCAGGGGGGGCGAGGGCAGGGGGCGAGGGCGGGGGGTATTTTCGAGACGCGTCGCAATGGTGAACGTAATTTATTATTGCTGGATAATTGCCAGCCTCCTCTCAAGGACTTACTTGATGGCCCAATTTCTAATTTTCATCACTGTCACCCATTCCATTTGTGTGATAATACATCCTTCATAATTTATGAAAGGCCATTTATTTGTCCATGTTTCAGATTTGCGGCTGATGGCACCTGATAAAGCCTGACAGCTCCCCTGCCTTGCTTTTTTGCCTGCATGTCCTTTTCCTCGCTTCAATTTATACCCCCCTCCAGCCCCCGAAGGAAGGCTGTGATTGCCGGGGTGCATCATATCAAAAATTGTGTGGGGGAGGGGGAGGCGTGGAGGGTTGCGGGGAAAATGGAACAGGCTATACCCCCCTTCCATTTACGGTAAATGCCATGCACTTTACAAGAAATTTGGTGCCATTAGGACCTGGTGAGAGGACGACCGGGGTTAAAAGGTAACCCATGAAGCTGGGAAGGAGGCTCAAATTGCGCTAATGTTGTCATCCTTGCCTCCCGACAGGGGGCCCGCACTCTACAGCCGAGCTGATGGAGTTTAAGGCTGAATTATTATCGCCTGACAGAAATGTTTTTCTCTGGGCGCGGAGAAAAAACGAAACAATATTCGATAACCACACGGAGCCCACCCCCTGGCCAAACGGTAATGAAAGCCAATGAAAGGACAGGACTCAGGCAGGAGCCGGGGAGTGGAGAGCACGGAGACATTGCGACAACCTTGCGTTTTGTCCGAGGCCTTTTACCACAAGTCACTGCGTGCTGCTTGTTGATCCCTGACAAAATGCAGTGGCTAAGCACGTCATTTGTAATTCGAAAGCAGTTGCAAACGGGACGTGGCTTGTATTTAAATAATGGGTTTGTTGTTTGTTTCTCCTGGTCTGATTTGATATCAACAACATGCTTATTTTTTTGTCTTATATTTTGTTCAGGCACAGCAATCCTAATTACACATTTTTAATCCATGAATAATTAATGTGATTTATTTTCATTTTTTTGATGCATAGATACTTTAGTTACATTAATTCATGTGATTTATTCACCAATAAAAGTTTAGCATTTTACATATGCGCTTTTGTCCTCACCAGGAATTCAAATCAAATCAAATGTATTTGTATAGCAGTATTTATAAATAAATTGTGGTGCTGTCCAGCTCAAATGGGTAGAGCATGGTACTAATACTGCCAAGATTAGGGGTTTCGATTCCCACTGGGGCCACCCACGCTAAAAATGTATGCACTCACGGTATTGGATAAAAGCGCACCCACCAAATGACATGTTATGTTATACATTGTCACAAAACGCTTAACAGAAGGGGACCCAGGCCTAAATTCAAGTTAATAGTTGCATTCAAGGGTGCCGTGCTGTGTATGTTCTCAGTAGGTCAACTGATCGTTTAGGTGTATGGATTGGCTGATACAGTGGGCACAGTGAATGGGACAAGCCATCCAGATGGGCTTAAGATCAGTACATCTACACACAACCTTCACAATCACATTACAACCACATTACATCACCGTCAATTCAATCAAAGCTCGAGCAACTGCACCACCGTGCACTGTAGTGTTTGAATTGAGATTAAGCACAACATGCACAAGGTAGCCAAAGTGCTCCACACACAATGTGAATCAGATTCGTCTGGAACATCTGCATGCGCATAACATGCGCTCACGTTCTGAATCAAATCAAATTGTAAATAGGGGGCGGCAGATAGCGTAGCGGTCTAACGCACCATATCTTGGCTGGTCCAATATGAGTGTGGCTGCCTATCAGGAATGCGGTTCGAAATCCGTCTCTGCCAGACCAGCCCTGGTCTGCAGCCCGGATTGGGAGCGGCATTTGGCTGTCCGCTCCTGAGGGAGGGGGGAAGGTGGTCGGCAGGAACTCGCCACGAAGCACATAAGGGTGTCTCCAGAAAGGGGGTCGGTGAGGTGATATATATATGAATAAGCATTAATTTATTAACATGCCTTATGAATCCTTTAAGCAAGGGAGTATTAATAAGATATTGAGAGTTCAGGCTAATTCAATTAACGCATTCAATTAATTCCACTTCAGTTCGTTATTGACCGCCATGCCCTTACATTCCACAGCCAGTGGCAGGCTATGACAGTGTGAGAGTTTTGTTTATTATTGAGGTCAACCATTTTATAATTTTTTTAATTCTTTGTCAGTCCGTATTACACACGCTTCCCTTATTTTGTACACGCAACACCGGTCCCAAAATACCAGCACCTGAGACATATCAGTGCCTCAAAAACGAATCGACTCGTGATTAAAAATGATGAATGGAGGGGCAGCGGATAGCATATCGATCTAACGCACCACACTTTGGCTGGTCCGGTGTGGTGTGCGCTGCCTGTCAGGGACCCGGTTCGAAACCCGCATCTCTACCAGACCGGCCCTGGTCGTCAGCCCCGATCGGAGGCGGCAGGGGGTCTGGGGGAGGGGGGAGGGTGAGCCGACATGAGTCCGTCGAGGAGCAGGGAGAAGACATCCATGATAGAGTTCTGTCTCTGAAGAGGCAGATCTATCGGCCCGGAAAATGTGTCTCGACCCGGGCGGCGGACTCGGGGGAGGGTGAATTAATACATGTATTATGTATCATTAATACATAGAGGGTATAATTGGCAACCAAATTGGGAGAAAAACTGCAATTTGAAATGAATCTTATATTTTTTTAAATAAAATGATGAACGGAGAAGCTAATGGCAGTCTGGAAGTCTGCAAGGTTATCATATTCATTATTGCATTTTTACGACAGCACTGCAAGGTTTCTTTTGTTATCAAACACCACAAGGTGCACCGTTAAATCACGTTCATTAAATTGCACAAAATAATGGAACTTTAGATTTTGATGCATCACAATAAATTGTGACTAAACTATAATTTTAGAAATCCACTTGTCATTCCTTACCTTCCATGTGGATTATTACTTATTACTATTATTATTATTACTACTACTATAAAGAGTTTCACATAAAAGTTTCACGTCAGTGTTTTGCATACAGTCAGCTCATTTAAAATCCACCCATAATTCCATTGCCAACTGCACAGCCAATACAAGTCTCTTAAAAACTGCAGAATGCATTTTGCCCTCCCCCTGGAAATAGCTTAGAGCTTACTCTTCTTTTTTTAAGCAAAGTCAAGATGTGTGCCATGTCCTACATCGAGACGTTGTGTTCAGTTTCCAGTAAGCCACTGTCTAGACCGAGACGCGATGCACAATCAATGACAGATTAAGTCAAAGAGGTGCGTATGCTCCCGAGAATAAGCACCGCCATGCATGCAGTACGAATAAAAGTCTTCTGCTGCTCAATTTCCATCTTGTCAATATTCAGCGGTAATGTTTTAATTATGAATCCAGTATGGTTTGCTCCACTGACAGCAAGAAGGCAAAATGTGGTATGGGCCTTTATATTCTGTCACAGCCTGCCATCCTGTAGGCATAAACTTGTCATCTGATTTACCTTGAGGCACATGTTTTCAGGGATGTTTGTTCTAGCTACCTTGTGTTTTGTCCTTCGCTTTGAGCAATGCCTGTAAATGAATTGCAAAGAAAGTGATACGAAAAGCGAACTCTTACTTCAAAGCCACCGTAGTATCAGGATCGCTAGGCCCAGCCTACACCTAGCTGCCCCATGCTAATATCTCAGTTCAGCTCTCCAGATTTACCACCTGTTGCCGTGCCATCATGTCCCATAGGTTTCAAAAGCTTCACCATTCTGGTCTAAATCATCTCTGGACCTTTTTTTGTGCTAATCGAATAGCAGATAGGTATTTCCTTATAGTAACTGATGTTAAAGGAGACTTCATTGGGGGTGGGGCGGGGAGTCATATCTCTCATCAAGGATTTTCATTTAGTTTTGGCTGTCCGTTCATGCTTATGGAATCCCTCCGCATCTTCATAATATTAAGTCGAGCTTCATTAACCGTGGCTGAAGAAGCCTCCAGGTATGTAATGTCTGAAAAGTACTGCTTGATAGATTGATCTGAACCCTTTTGTGTTTCGGTAGGAGTGTACTGCATCTCACTTTAGTTTCAATATAGCTGACCCTTAGTATGCATGTTTTTCTGAAATTTGCTATTGGTAATGCCAGATGCATGTGAAGGCATATTTCCACTTTGGGGAATGCGTTGCCCAGGCCTAGCTCTCTGAGCTTCTGATACATGGCAATCACAGACTGTTCACCCTTTACCATTGAGCTGAACTGGCAAAACTAAAGTAAAGTTTTAGATTGGAGTTTTTATCCCAAAATATTTGGAAATATTTAAATCTTAAAATATTTTGTATCCCTTTGTCTGGGCCCCCCTGTGGCTATTAGACATTAGACATGTGCCTAGTTTTCCTATGCCTAGATCCGGCCCTGACTATACCCCTTGGTCATACTAAAATCTTGACGTGCGTACATACTGTACACTGGTGGGAATGTAAAGCATCTACTGATTAAACAGTTTGATCATTGATGGCTATGTTGGGTTGCAAATGACTGAACCCCTGTTTCTACAAGCCCACAACAATTAACTGATCTATACTCAATAGACAATTTGATAAATAAGCATAATCCATGCAAAGTACTATTCGTTAATCTCAACAAAATAACCAAGCAGCTAAAACCTTTGCAAAACATGGAGTTTCTGTATAATATAAATGTGCTATGTTAAACCTAATTACCAACAGTGTGGCCATCTTCCACAAGATATAAACTTTTTATCATGACAATCTATTTTGCGTAGTACAACTGTATTGAACCAAAACATGTATACATCACCTATCTTTATTGAGTGACAGTGTTATTAACCAATAAGGACTTGAGGTTTGTTCCCATATGAACCATGTTACTGTTGTCTAATATACAAATGAACCAGCATTGGCGTATCCAACTAATTCTATAATTGAGCAGGGATAATTGAATAATGCATACGCACCGGCCCTCCAGAACCAGAATAGCCACCCCTGGTATTTCAATTCAGTTCAGCTGGTGGACTGCAGGGTGGGAAAGAGCACAGGATGACTACGTTCATTTCAGAAGGCTAGTCTGTCGGGAGTTCCACCAATGAGGTGGGACCTAAACATATGATTGGGTATTCCAGATTTGGAGAAAAGGAAAAATGATGGGGGCATTAAAATGCATAAAAAGGTTATACAGTATGTTAGATGGAGTTGGAGTTCTATGTCTATGTTATGTGGTGCTGTGTGTCTCAGTAGGTAGAGTATGGTGCTGACAGCACAGGTTGTGGGTTCGATTCCCATTGGGACCACATATACTGAAAAATGTATGCATTCACTACTGTAAGTCGCTTTGGATAAAACCATCTGCTAAATGACATATATTATAATTGGATGGAATCGATAAAAATAAAACAAAATAGGAATTTAATATATTGTGAAATTATTACATTATATATTGTAAAAAGGATGAAGTTATGACCTGGATTTTAAGTCCATTTGTAAAAAATTTAAAGAAGAAACCTAGACCCAATTGGAGTGTTTTTGTAGTCAATTAGCTTCGTTTTTTTTACTTCCACCTCACAGACATGACCATCATCTCCCAATGACTCACTGTGGCAAAAAACAAGGTCTGATCATCAACTGACTAAGATATGCACTGCAGGAAAGTGCTCTGAAAAAAAAAAATGTTTTCTTTCATGCACAATCTGAAATATGTAATGTACTCATCCATAATCTAAAAAGTGTGTGTGTGTGTGTTTATGATATTGGAACCATGAATGTCTGCTGTTTAAATCCGGTTTAATCCTTGGGGGCAGGTGCGATGGTTGTAGAAAAAAGATAAACGCACCGTATTTTGGCTGGTTCAATATGGTGTGCGCTGCCTATCACGGTTCGAAACCCATCTCTGCCAGACCGGCCCTGGCCATCAGCCCCGATCAGGGGCAGCATTTGTCTGTCCGCTCCTGAGGGAGGGGGGAGGGTGAGCCGGCACAAACTCGCTGTGAAACACGTAAGGGTGTCTCCAGAAAGGGGGTCGATGAGTTCTGTCTCGAAGGAGGCAAATGATCGTTGGCCTCGGAGAGTAGCTTCCCCTGTACAGATGGTGGAGATGGTTCGTGGGGGGAGGGTTAATCAAAATAAATAGAGGGTGTGATTGGCTTCCAAATTGGGTAGAAAAACGGGAAAAAATCTGAAACAAATTCTAAAAAAAATGAAATTTAAAATTAAAAAATTAAAATGAAGTCCTCATACATATGTGTAATGGACTATGGACAAAGTGTATATTCCACTTCCCGCTTATCCACATAATCTGGATAGGCTGTGACTGCTCTGTGCCTGACAGAGCCTCACAGAGCTGGGAGATAAACCCATCCAGATTATTTGGAGATCTATGGATCTGCAGCTTTTGCCCTTTAGTGAAATCAAAGGCACACATTGCTTCTGGAATACTGGGTTAAATTCAAAGATTTATAACACAGAGTCTATACAGACTTCCAAAATAACCAAATAGTTTTTGATGTTCCATCGGCATCCTCCACAAAAGCCTCTGTAACAGAAGGTTTGACAAAAAAAGAGCCACTTTCCAACCAATGCTGGTTTGTGGCGAATGATGTTGCATGAATCATTGATGGCTATTTTGGGTTCCATGCTGAGTTCCCTGTGGTGTGTCAGGCTAATCCATTTGTTGTTTGTTCCATGACGCAATAAATATACCCTTCTAGTACACAAGTACCCAGTTTTACAGTATGTAATGGTTGGGGATGTCATCCCATATGAAATCGTTTTCGGTGTCATTTTCAAAGCAGCGTCTATTTATCGGGTAAAGACTGCTAAGCGTGGGTGACGTTAATGTGTTTGAACCACTGCCCTGGGACACAATGTCATGATTAAGGTTTACAGCAGGGGAGGGGAATAGCCAATCATGCCATTGTGCGGTTGGTCCTTATTTAAATTATTTTACCTTTCATTTTTCCTTGCACATGTTGAGGCGAAATAAGTAAAAAAAAAAAAAAACGTTTTGAACATTTTAAAATAGGAGTACTTTCTGAAATGCATTTGAACTCTTGGTCTTAAAAGGTATTCAGAGAACTAGTACAGGTAGTATTTATCCTGTAAATGTGTTTCTGCACCTGTCATTGATATAAACACATGAGCCAAGTATTACTGCGCCTGTGGGTAATAAAAGCACCATCTCAGAATGACATACAACGGAACTAAAACTCATATCAACATTTACAGTTTCACAATTTATTTGATACGTTTTTTTCTTCTTTTGCCTCATTGCACATTGTCTAAAATCAATGGCTTCACTTGACGTGACGTATGTGTGTTTGGACGTTATACGCCTACGCTTGCCATGCTGTGTCCGTTCAGTGCAAAACTTGTTACATTTTCGCTTGCAATCCCAGTGGCTCTGAAGTAAAAGGTCATGCATAACAAAGTGCTCCTTCAAAAAATGTAAATCATTCAGGAGAATGTGCCTTGTGTCGGACGGCCGCACGCTTTTCCATTCTCTTACCTTAAAATAAAACAGAGATGTATTGTCTCCGGGAAGGGAAAAGAGCACAGATGACAGTACTGTGTTCCTGCGCGCTTATTAATATTTCATTCTTCTGTAGTTATCAGAGGTAAAGGGGAAAGATCCAGAAAGAAATATCCAAGCAAACAAAATTGAATATATCCCCCCCCCCTCTGTCTACAACTATTCATTGCATACCACTGCGTTGGAATTGGCTGTTATTGAAAGGTTCACTGAATTAATTTGAAAAGCCTTGATGCAATTCCCAAGGGGCCCCGTTGTTAATTCTGACGGCTAGAATACGGGTAAGCAATTTTCTCTGCATATTAGCTCATGTGACATTCAGTACGTTTTATAAAGAATACAGAGGATGGCAGGCCACATAGCAACGGACGTCAATATCCTGATGAATTGTGTTAATATCTGGATTGACTTGGGCAATCATTGCCATTGTTTTGAAAATAACCTTGCCCAAGCCACATAGCCTGGATATCGGGGACACAGAGCGATTTCAGGCTAAACGCTCATCCGAAAACACATTAAATTGTCTCCTTGGTTGTCGATATCACTGTGGGGGAACATAAAAAGGCGACCATTTTCTGTTAAAACCTAAACTACCTCGCAATGTGGCCCACAAACAAAAAGATGGGAGCATCCGAGTGTGGATGGTTCGTAAATGTATGAGACCCTGGAAACATGCTTTAAAACATGCTGCTGATTACACAGGGATTATGTTCCACGACAGAAAAGCTCACACCAATAAAAAAAAGTACAAATAATCAACATGGGGATTTATGGTAATAGTTTCCCCTGTAATGAAATGTTGTCAATTTTGCATTTCTTCAGTGAACACAGAAAATCCACTGAATACGCTCATGGAATATCAATATCAAAATTCCTTTGACTGCATGAAGTATTCCACGGAGGATTAATGTCACTTTACTTTTTGCCTTCTCTCAGACATGGTATGCACTGCATTGCTTTGACCACGGGAGTGTACCTGGATTGTTTTCAGTAGTGTGGCGTGGTGGGTTAACGGACCAGACTCATGACCTGAAAGGTGCAGATGCAATGTCCATATTTATCAATGTGGAGGATTGCCATTGCACCACTAACCTTGATTCATTCATTACCTAACCGGCTTATTCCTGGTCAGGGTCGCTGGAGGCCTGGAGCATATCCCAGCATGTATTGGGCAAGAGGCAGGAATACACCCTGGACAGGTCACCAATCCATCGCAGGACACATACACCATTCACTCACACACCTACAGGCAATTTAGACTCTCCAATAATTGACTAATTATTAGTCTAACGTGCATGTCTTTGGACTGTGGGAGGAAACCAGAGTACCCGGAGGAAACCCACGCGGACACGAGGAGAACATGCAAACTCCACACAGAAAGGCCCCGGCTGGGATTCGAACCTGGGACCTTCTTGCTGTGCGGCGATAGTGCTATCCACTGCACCACCTAACCTTGATACCTAAGCTAAATATTAGCAAAACAGTAAGCTATATATTTTACTAGATAATGGTTATGTTGTGTATCCCAAATTGTTAAATAATAGGTGAAATGTTAATAACATATTAACATCCACATTTTCTCACATTGTCTCATTTCATTTAATTTGTGTTGATGGGGAGTACACATCCGGAAGTGGTTATTCTTTATTCCTAATTCGAATAATGTGGAAATGGGCCTGACCTCTTTTGACCAGATAATTTATTGTTCAGTTGAAACAAATCTCCAGACCAAGGACATTTTATTCAAGGTGGGATATTATGGGATATTAATTGACGGGGAAGAGAGGAAGGTGTGGCAGGGCAAATGATTAAAGTGATCTCTGCCTTGGAGCTTCACATAGTGATTACACCTGGCAGCAAAGGTAAGGTCAATGGGGATGTCATTGATGGGGGGGGAGAGATTATGTATTAGTGAAAATAATGGTTTTGTAGGGTGTGGTAATTATGTGTGCATTGCCAGGACATTCTGCTCTTAAATGTTTGTTCAGAAGGCATGAAAGGTCCGCTTTCATCATCCGTGGAATAGGCAGTGCCTGCGTCCTCTGTACAGTCTGATAAATATTGGCATGAATTGCGTTATATTCTTATGCACGGCCGCTTCTGGGGAATGCACCGCGCTGTGCGTCGTCTAAACATCAGTCGAGCGTGGGTCCCATTTGCTCCTCGCCCACAAACTCAATAAGTTGATTTGTTACAGCGATAAGATGGAGGGAATCACTGCTTCCCACGGACGCAGAAATCCATCGCAGGAGAAGCGGGATCCCTACAACAAAATAAGGGCCGCTGCCAGCGAGCTGACTGATTGCGATGTACCAGCTCAATGAACTACAAAGACAGGAGGCAACAGGGACATAAAGAATTGTTCTCCGGCCATTTAGAAGTCCCGCACTTTAAGCACGTGTCCCGTTGCCTGACAGATACCACTGAGAGGGATAGAGCTGTTTTCCCCCCTTTCTGCCCGTTATCTTAAGCCTCTCAGGCTCCCGGTTGTCGTAAATATCGCTCTCTCTCCCCGGTAACAGCCTCACCTTTACAGCCGTCTCGGGAGATGCTCATCGACTTGGTGTCGCCGCCTTTGCCTTTTAAAAAATTGTATTCCCTCCTTTCGGGAAAGGGTCTCAGGGTCAGCTTGGCGAGGAAAGCTCGGTACATTTCTGAGACACAAACCTGCAAGGAGCGGTGTTCAGTTTACATATGGCGCTATGCGCGAGTGACAAACTACCGGAAGTCATTCATTTTTAACGGGGAGAGGGCGTTGTCAGTGACAAACGAAGGAGCAGCAAATATTTCCAGTGGGACACAGTGTGCAAAAGGGGGGTTGATCAGAACAAAATGGAGGCAAAATATTTTCTGTGCTTTGTTGCTTTAACTGTGTTCTTCACATATCAGGGTCTAAAATGCACCTATGCATTGAACACAGCATAATTCTACAGAAAGAGAGAGAGAGAGAGTGTGTGTGTGTGTGTGTGTGCACGTGTGTGAGTTCTGTATCATCCAATGACTCTACAGGAAATGCCAACCTGTCAAGCCTATATGCAATACTGGCGACAATCACTGGGGGCAAAACCTGAGTCTTGTGAATTAGCAGAGCTATATGATTCGTAGTGTAAATCAGTGGGAATCAATTCCTTTATTTAGGCTATTGTCCAACATATCACCACAATATCTGATGCCGAGAGAGAGCAATTCATAAATGCCCTCCTAAAAATAACTTGGAGACAGGAAATGGATAGAATCTTGCTGACAGATTTGTGACATAATGACCCAATCAAAATTACTTTCCATGTTTCTGGTGTGCAGGAGGATTAAGACCATAATGAATTGTATTATCTCCTTCCCGTAGGACAACGGCACCGCCACACTCGGGCTATTCTCCCATCGGCTGCCCTCTTCATTATTCACACCTATCTTTCCTGTGCGTCTTCCGCTGCTCATTAGCAGTTTGTTCATCGCTCTGCTCCTTGGTATTGTCTCACATGCAGACGGATAAAAGCCCTTCAGGTACTACCTCTCTACAACAGTATCCTGCATCAACCGCTGGGGTGTAAACCATTCTAATGATGGAGCATTGGGACGGCTTGATGTCTTGGGTCATGGACAGGGGGAGACCTGATCCTAGATCAGCGCCTTATGAATATGGGCCCTGAATGTCGACCAGAATCGACTGCCTGTCAACCCCCCGTGAAGTTCTATCAGTCAGTTTAGTTTGCTTTTCCAGCACGTTTTGGGTCCAGGAGGATGAACCCGGGGAAAATAGAAAGTTGCCGGCCTGGCGCCTTGAGGGAGCCGACGTCACCCCGTTATGTCTCCGACCAGAGGAGTGGACTTGAGTCACGTGACTTGAGTGCGAATCGAGTCACAGTTTTGATGACTTCAGACTTGAATTGCAAAAAATATAAGTACTTGAGACTTGACTTAGACTTCCATGTCTATGACTTGGGACTAGACTTGGGCTTGAGTTGGTGGACTCGAGAGACTTGTTTTGAATGTGACTTGAGAATTTGGGACTTGTGGCTTGACTTGACCTGAACACGGTGACTTGGGACTTTACTTGACCTGAACACGGTGACTTGGGACTTTACTTGAGACTTACCCTTCCTGACTTGGGACTTACTTGGAACTTTAAGGTTAAGACATGAGGCTTGCTTATGACTTGCATAGCAGTGGCCTGGTCACAACTCTGTCTCTGATGTGCCACTGGGTAAGGCTAGAGAACGTCGGCATGAAACCCGCCGAGGATATCGGGCAGGTGAAAAGGGGAATCCGGCTAGACGGTGGCATGACGGGTGCTTGTCCCACCTTAGTTTGCCCCTATTTATTCCAAGAGCACGCAGCACAAGCCCTGGAAGCAAGTTTAGCAGGATTATTTTGGACAGGTCAGCAGCGATTTTAGACCCTCTTTAATCTCAGCCCCCCTGAAAATGTTTAGTCATTCTTTTCTAAAAAACATTTTTACTTAATATCCATTTTTTAAAATACCACAGGTAGAGAGTGGTATTTCACATTTGAGAGCGACCACCATTGTGATGTTTTTGTTTTGGGGAATGCAACAGTAAATTCATTAAAAATGTAGGCTTGTGCTTTGCATGTGTACATCTCATGTTCTCATTGGGGGGCTGAGCCCCCATAAGGGTCAAATCTTAGAATCGCCCCTGAGTGAGATCATCTTTCTGTGTGAATAAGAAGCAGAAAGGAGAAATAAATAAAAAACTGGGTGAAAATGGCACATTAGGATGACAGACACACTGAGCTCTGTGCCTCATATTTATTACGAGAAAACAATGCTCATTTCTCAGCGAGGAGCGGGATGTCAGTTCAGCGATGCAGATCTTGGGCAAGGTCTCGACAGTAATCTCATCTGCTGCGCTTTGCCTTTGTTGCGACTCGTTGCTTTTTTTCAGAAACGGGCTTAATATCTCTCAGGAAACAAATGATCATTTCACTTCTCGCGTCCGTACCTATTCCCCCGACAAGTTTCAGCAAGCAAAACAACCTTGCTTTAAGCCAGGGGTGGGCAAGGAGGGCGGTATCTGTTTCTGGATGTCATGCCAACATCTGCTCTTAATTATTGAATTAGCCCCAATCATTTACGTGATCTGACATTTTAGCTAAATTCCTTGATAAGCCCATGAATGACAGCTGAAGACTGTTCTTGTGTCCCCATATGAAACATGTTACTGTGGTCTAATCTACAAGTGAGCCAGCATTGGCATATCCAACTAATTAGCTAATTGAGCCAGGGGTAATTGGTAGAAACAAAACAAAAATCATACTCTTATCGACGTCACCGTTTGCAGCAGACGCTCACGCGCTCAACTTTAACTCACAGGCCGCTACACTCTCCCCTTCACTACAAATGTATTGGAGCTCAGAAGGTCTGTGAGTTAAAGTTGAGTCCGCTGCAAAGGGTGACGTCAATAAGAGTATGATTAGTTCCCAGAGTTGGGTACTTAGCTCAGCGGGCTAATCATCTCTCTTGTTGCGTCGAGACCCTTTGTTCGATACTCGCTGCAGGCAGAACCAACTCGTTTACACCAGTAACAGCTGTGGCTGGCAGCCCTGCTGGGTGGTGTACGATTGGCCATTGTGTCGCCCAGGAAGAAAAGAGTTCCATTTGGGTGGGGCTGTCTTCTCTTCTCTCCTCCTGTCGATCGGGCACCTATAACCTGATCAACCAGATGTGCCTGTTAGTCTGCGAAGAAGGGTTCAGCAACGAGACGGGCTTACGAATACACCTGGGTGATCTAAATTGGGAGAAAAGAATGGGTTTAAAAACACAAAAGAAAGGGTTTAGGCTGAAATGTCATGATCCCCAGTCGGCGAGGTTAAGTTCGCATGGATCACGACCAAATAAGAAAAACATATCAGCAATCTCAACCTGAGCTTCTATCTCTCTTTAAGAACTTTAAATAAGACTGTGATGTTGAGGTTTGTAATTGTAGAGTAGTTTTTAGATGTGGGGACAAGATAGAATAGTCCTGTGATCTTAGCTTTTTATGTAATACCTGGACAACTTTTATTGCACTTTTTAATTGACTGGACTTGTATGTCAATTAAAATGTGTTTTATATGTTTCTGTAAGTCTGTGTTTTTGATTTGTTTATAATGTGTTTTTGTGTGTCTGTATGCTGCTATAGACAAACCAATGCCCCTGCAGAGATTATACTTTATTAGTCCCATGTATCTATATCTTTTTACAAAAATCATTCAATCCACTTTTGGTCAAGGGACTTGAGTGAGTTTTGTAAACACACTCTTCAGTTGGATCCGTTTTTTTTTTTTTTTTGCGAGTTGTCTGGAGAGACACTCTGTCGACCTTCAAACAGATCTAAAAAGGGGCACTTATTAAATTCAGCTCCGTTGGTGTGGCATGAAAAAAAACAAAAAACGATTGCCTGGAGCAGCGGGAGGCTTCTCGCCTTCGCTTTCCCAGGCCGGCGCAGCTGGTGTCAGCTGAGATGAGTCAGCAGGACGATCCTGACGACAGAGTGGGATAGAGCTTTAGAGGTGTTCTGACAGGTAACCAGCCTCAAGTGCTCGCAATCTGTCAGCTCAACCACACGGATCATTAATCAGGTGGGCCTGCGTCTGAGGGGGCCGTCGCCGTGACCGAGCAAGGTGCACGACGAACGTTTCGGGCAGAACATGAGCTCAAAGCGGCTGTTGCTGTAATTTTGTGTCATCAGTACGGATACGGATTCATTCTTCTGAATCTACTGTACGTCCCCCCCCCCTCTAGGAAGACAATTGTTCAGTACAAAAATTCAAATCTGGTCATTTATCATTTCATGTTTTGTAACTGTATATCTATATACAGTATATAAACACTCAAGGAAATGAAGGGTTCTAGTGTCTCTGTTGTGGTGTGGGTGCATTTTCCTGGCATGGTTTAGGTTCACTCAACCCTCTAGAGGCCAAGGTAAACATCAATAAATACAAAGCCATTCTGAGTGATCACCTTTATCCTAGGGTGAAGCATTTCTATATTGATGGGAGTGGTCTCTTCCAGGATGACAACGCCTCCATCCACAGACCATGAGTGGTCACTGGATGATTTGATGAGCATGATAACAATGTAAACCATATGCCATGGCCTTCTCCGTCACCAGATCTCAACCCAATTTAACACTTGTGGGAGATTCTTGAGTGGCGCCTGAGACAGTGTTTTCAATCACCATCAAAAAACACCAAATTATGGAATTTGTCATCGGAGGAATGGTGTTGTATCCAATAGTTCCAGACACATGTAGTATCTATGCCAAGCCACACTGAAGCGTTCTGGTGGATTGTGGTTGCACAACGCCCTATTAGACTGCAATAGCAGTATTAGTTGTGGCAGTAGTGTAGAGTCAACTCCTTTTTTCTGTTTATAAACAAGGAAGTTTTCATTTTGCATACAAAGTTGCATAAAAAACATTGGTATATGATTATTGGTAAACATATTTTTGGCTATGTAATGATAGTAGTCATTAAAATGAGCTCAAGGCGAAGCTTGTCGCCCTCCGATGAGAGAGAACTGCATAATAATGTTGTGAATATGATACATTTCATTTATTCCACGATAGTTAATATCCCCTGGTAATTACAATCCATCAACCAAGCTGAACCGTTGGCAGCAAATTTCATTTTTTAATAAAAATTAACTGATTAATTGATAAAGTAATCAACGTGCACTAAAATATTAATCTACCGAAATGTAATTGACTAAAAACTCTAATTAAGCCAGAGTGGCTTGCTCTAGATATAATTATTTTTGCATGGCTGGAGAAACTTTAGATGTCCTCATTCTTGTTCCAATATTATACATGAAGCTGTAAGACGATAGGACTCCATCAGTTTAAAACTTACTTATTAAAGTCACATTTTATAAACGCAGAATACGAATGCTCAAGGCTAGACATGTACTCTGAAAGAATATTCACTTGCTGATGAAAATTGTATAGGCTGAAATATGAAAGAAATTTAAAAGCATTGGCTAACCTCCAGATTCTATCAATGTCAAGGCATTTTTAAGGAAAAAAATAAAGGTACCATATTTGAAATTCAATAGCATAGAATTTAATTCTATAGGGGGTGTTAGAATTGAATAACCATCGCCCATTAACTTGATTCCAGACCAGTCCTCCCACGCCTACCCTGGATCTGGACCCCCTTCACATGATTTAGCCTTCCCCACTGACTACCTAACTAGGAGGCACAAAGTCAGCCATCCACCTTTGGACTGACCATGATACGGTCTGTTTTATACACACCCTGTGCCAGCCAGAAGAGGATGGGCTCCCCCCCTTTAGTCTGGTTCCTCCCAAGGTTTCTCCCTATCGTTTTGACCAAGGGAGGTCTTCCTTTCTACTTAGGCTTGCTTTTGGAGGCGTCTAGCCCTGGGTTCCCTTTTGATAAGCGTTTTGTGACAACGTATTTGTAAAAAGTGCTACACAAATAAAATTGATTTGATTCGAGTAGTCTAATTGATTAAAGAAGGCGGTAGTGGCAATAGTGTATTGTGTAGTGTGGTGCATTATAAAGGTTGGGGAACTGGGCTTGTAACACTAAGGTTGCAGGTTCAATCCCCATGTGGGCACTTTACCCTTGTGAAAGGTACTTAACCTGAATTGCTTCAGCAAATATCCAGCTGTATAAATGGATTGCATGCAAAGAAGTGTACAGAAAGTCATTCTGGGTAAAAGCATCTGCTAAATGCCTGTAATGTACAGTAAAGTATACACAACAATCACTTGCATGTTAATCAAGATATACAGTAATGTTAATCAAAAAGTAATGTGAGGGAGATTTTGATGGAGATTAGAATGAGTCAGTTTAGGGTGACGGTATATGACCGAACGTGAGAGCTTCCATCGATGCAGTTCAGGACGAACGTGAGTGTGGCAGGCTCATTTTGGTGACGACGCGTGGAGTAAAGCGGTATGGGTATGAGGCTGCAATGGATAAGGAAACCAGATTGGATGAATGCGGTTGAGATGTTAGATAATGCCCAAGATTCAAATCAACGTTTGACTCACAGATTAATGCGGAGAAGGCTGCTCCTCTGCTTTGGCTGCTGTTCAGGAGCTGGGAGCCTACAGGACCTCAGACAGCAGCGGCCTCACACACAGGCATGCTCACCTGAGGCTTATCAGCGATCTGCTCAGGTGTTGCCTATCGCCTTTATCAGGCCTTCTATAAAAGCACAGCCTGCCATGCCTGGAGGAAAACTTTGTTTTGGTGACATGTAGGAAATGGTGCTGTCTTTTTGTTCTGACACTTGGTTCCAGTGTTTAGTTTGACTTTCCTTCCTTGGCGTTTTATTTGTTTGCTTTGACTACTCCCGGAAAGAGGAAACAAAAGGCCTGTTGGCCGATCAGAACCATTTTTTTCCTTGTGTTTTGTCCTCCTACCTACCACCTGGCAAGGTGGCCACCCCTGCCATCCTGCTAACATGTGCTTGTATAAACAAAATTGCAATTTTATTGTGAATCAAATTTAATTTTGATTTATTCCAGGCCGACTGCTTTTTTGGCTGACATTCGAGGGCAGACAGTTTGTATTGTACCCAAGGATATCCTAACATGGGCACTGGAGCCATGGCCCTGAAAGTAAAAGGAGCCATTGTGTCATGTGATCAAAACCTAGACAGTCAGCAGGAACAGAAGTGGTAAACCCGTATAGTCGTGCAGTTGTACACATTACTAGGGCTAGACATTGCACACTTATTCAGCAAAAGCTCTTATCCAGATTTACTTACTGAGGCAAAGCCCATAAGTGCATGCGATTGAATTACGAGAGCAATGGTAGCCACCGAAAAAGGGAAGTAACAATCTTAGAGCCAGCACCAGGGCAGCAAGATTCATCATCAGTTAGATTCATCAACCGTAATGTTAGCATTTCCAACTGTCCTGTCAATCGTAACCAACTATCCTAGCGACATACCTGGAGCGAAGATGCAGAGTGAAGAAGTGGGTCTGCAGTCGGTGTTGGAAGGTCTGCTCTCCATTTAACCACTTAAATGAAGGACTCTTGTTGGCCCAAGAATAATCACATACTGAATTATTCCAGAAGACTGGGCAGGAGCAAACATTCAAAACAAAATACAGAGGGGGCCTCCTGCGTGGTCTATTTGTAAGAGTGTGTGATGCTAGCCACAGCGACTGGGGTTTGATTCCACTGGTCGCGCCAGTTTCGGCTCTGGGCAGGAGTGCCACTAGGGGCCGGCAATTGGCTGTCTGCCCCAGGGAGGGGGGAGGGATAAAAGCCGAAGGAAAACTTGCTGCATATGAGTGGTCCTGTGTGTCGGTGACAGGCTTCGGCCTAGGCAGGCACTGGCTTGGAGGAGGCAGTGCAGCGCTTACTAACGGCTCATACAAAGTTCTCATACAAGGCAGGGGCTATAATTAGATACTAACAGTGGGGAAAAACAGCAAAAATATACTTTTTTAAATGCAGAAAGGCACCCTTATTGGCAGAATTTGCATACAGCCAAGGCCAGTGGACAAGATGCCTTTCAAAGAGAACATTCCTTCATTAGGGCCTTTCCGGATCCCAAGATTCTGCATCTTTTTATACGATCGAAAGCCTCAACATTCTTGGCAGACTTGCACAATCATAGCTTTATTCAGCACACAGGACATGACACATCGGGCCATACAAATGGAGAGGGGAATAGTATTGTGAAGGGGAGGGGGACACTGAACCCCATTGTTATATCAGGAAAGGAACGACACAGAGACAGTTTGTGCGGATGAACTGAACTCGTTTTATCATACCAACATCGTAAAATGTATCTCTTAGCCACATATCAGGCTGGCAGGCATAACACAGTGATGCGGCACTATCGAACAGTCCAGTGCGCCTGTGTGTACACATAACACCCATATGTTTTTTAATCAAATATTTGTATTTTCTTCAGAATTGTATACACACAAAGATACCGGATTAAATCAACACTAACCCCCCCACCCCAATCTCGCACCCCCACTCCAGGACCATTCAAGTAACGACAATTAAACACAGTCAAAGTTAAAAAAAAACTTAAGCTCATCAACTGTGTGATAGTAATGCTCTCCTGCTTGGCACCATGCGTCCGTGATGTTGCAAGCTCCACATAAATAATATCCAAAAAGTTAAGGACCCATTGACGAAGAGTACGAGAATGCGGCGGCTTCCAACACAACGCTATCATTTTCTTTACAGCAGGGAGGGCGGCAAGAAAAATACATTTCTTGTCTTTTGAAATTTGAAATTGTGCCACATCGTTCAAAATAAAAACAACAGGGGTTACCGTCTGCAGCTACCAAGGTAGAGAGCAATGATTCTACTTCACTCCAAAACTCAGATACTCCTGGACACTCCCAAACCATATGCATCAAATGTTCATTCTTCACCTTCTGTCTGAAACCCTTTTGCATCCAGCGATGTTCCTTTTAGCTTCCTTCCGTTATTGAGGTCTCAATTGTTGTCTGCTTTTCTGGCCCCTTAACAACGTAAAAATGAGTGAAATAAGCATAGAAGTATGGTGTTCTCCACAGTTATTAAATTGTCCTGTTTGGAGCAGAGCCTGCATAATGCTTGCTTTTGTGAACAGGAACGCCAGGCAAGTAAAAGGCACTTTCATTTACAAATTGAGTGCATGCAATTTTAATTTTTTTCCTTCTTTTTTGTCCCCCCGTGACTGTTTTTCATTTGAGAGCCGCCAAGCGTCACACGTTCCCGCTCTAATATTTAAGGCTCCTGTCAAGGACTTGAAATCCCCCTTCCCCCCCTTAATTTTATACCCTTAAACCTGTCAGAGTTCCCGTTTCATATTTTCATCCGCCGGAAATATAATCCGCAAATAATGTCGCTTGTCGTCTCAGACATGTTATGAGCTCCTTGATCCTGTTGTAATCATATGACCTTCCACCGTGTAATTTCCTGTCACATGGCACCTGTGGCGAAACGCAGCCTTATGGAGATGCAAAGCTACTATCGACCGGTGACACACAAAGTCAAAGGTGATAAAGTCAAAGGTGATCATGGATACCAGGCCACCTTTAAATATGAATGAATGAACATTGGATTTATATAGCACTTTAAAAACGATAGGGGAAACTCACCTCAACCACCACCAATATGCAGCACCTGGGTGAACACAACGACAGCCATAGTGCGCCAGTAAAAGCTCACTACACATCAGATACACAGTGGAGAGGGGAATTAATTAATTAATTTCTTGTATGTATATATGTATATATACAGTCTTGGTTGGGAATTTGGCCAGGTTAACACTCTACTCTTTTCGAAAAGCACCATGGGTGTTCTTCTCATCTTTTATGACCACAGAGAGTCAGGACTTCGGTTTTTACCATCCTACAACCTTGGCATTGCCGGTGTCCTGCTCTACGAACTGAGCTACGAACCTACAGTTTAAATAGCCAAAAGGGAAATCAAATCAATCCACTAGAATGTATTTTAGCACAGACAGGATGTAACTGTATTGAGGGCCAATGCATTTCCATGAAACACTAGCCCAAATTATTTGTAGCTCTTTCTATATGTGAGATATGAACATTGGATTTTGAAGTTCAGGTAGAACATCTATGACAGGGATAATTCTAGGATTTGACCCTTATGGGGGCTCAGAACCCAATGAGAATGTGAGATGTACACATTCAAAACACAAGCCTAATTTTTTAATGAATTTACTGTTACATTCCCCAAAACAAAAACACTACAATGGTGGTCGCTCTCACAAATGAAATGGCACTCTCTATCTGTGGTATTTTTATTTAATTTAGATATTAAGTAAAAATGTTTTTTTAGAAAAGAATGACTAAACATTTTCAGGGGGGCTGAGATGAAAGACAGGGGGGCTAAAGCCCCCCTAAATAGGGTCTAACATCGCCACTGATCTATAATATACAAGGGAAATTGAAATAATGTTTCATATTGTGTGTGTGTGTGTGTGTGTGAGAGTCTCTGATCCTTGTTGAATTGTTTCATATTGATCATTCTTACAAGTCCCCTCATAAGGAATTCATCAGTGACGTTTAATCTTTGTTCACCTGGGTCACAGGTGTATCACAAGCAGAGAACAGTAACTTGGATCTTTGATCTCAGCGCTCAGAAAAGCTTTCTCACTTTGGCTAATATTACCATGGTACGGAGCGATGATTCTATTATTGAGCATAATGAAATGGTCTGTTAGCTACAGTGCAGATCGTGTGGCAAAAGCCAATCTTTCGCGACACGAAAACATAATTAGACACAAAAAAAAAGTATGCCACATGGTTCAAATTCGGAAATGAGAAATCAGAGGAAGGCAAAGTTCAGTCAATTAAAATGTTCTACTGTTTTAAAAGGAATAATAATCTTTATTAGGCCATGTTACACACAGTGTCTTACACCAGGTAATTGGAATAGATATTTTCACATGCCTGTCCTAGATGTACACACACCATCAGAGAGATCAGAGCACAGGGTCAACCATAGTACAGCACCCCTGGAGCAGTTTAGGGGTTCAGTTCTTTGCTCTAGGGCATTTTGGCAATGCCCCAGGAAGTGAACTGGCATCCCTCCCGGTTTCCAGTTCATAGTTTTTTCGTTTAGCCTTCCTGGGATTCAAACCAGCAACCCTCCGCTTGCCAGCCCGTGTCACTAACCACTCACAATTATCTTTCTTTTTTATTGCTTCATCAAAGCGGAGAAGTGCTTTCCATTAATAAAATATTTCTTCTCCCATACTTTGAAATGACCCTGGCGCATTGCATTGAAAGGTCCAATGGCAGCGATCGGTTTCCTCGCTTTCTGTCAGCGCCATGAATGTGTATGAGCAGCGCCCTTTACATTAGCGGCGTGACAACGGGCTGCTTACCCAAAGCGAAGGAAGTCGCAGCCGTGGCCTTGATGAGCCGCAGAACCCCTGGTTGGCCCTGAAAAGGAGGGGCGGACATTGAAGGATAAGAATGAAACAGAAATATAGGAGGTGGAGGTGGGGGGCAAAACAGGATGAAATCTACTTCATTTCATGTCTCTAAAATTCCAACCATTCCTGCTACAGGGGTCTAGCTGATCATACCCAAATGAACAAGAAAGTAGACACAATGATAAAGGGCCAAAGATATAAGTATGATAATGAAGGGGGAAAGATCTTCTGTCCAACACAAGTATACAGTACACTATTCATGGTCAATTTACAGAATCGCTAACATTTTAGCTCTGGCCTTTGTCAGGGTGAATAGACTGGTCTGTATTGTGACCAAGTAACTGAACATGACTGGATGTGAAGCGAATGTAAAACTATTTTATCTGTTCACAGCACAGACTGGTCTATATACACCCTGATGGAGGCAATTTCCAGATCGTTCACGATTCACAAATTCTCAATAAAGATGACTAACTGAGGTCTCCCGGGTAGTCTAGCGGTTACAACGTTCGACGCTGGACGTCCACCCCAGGGAGCGAGGAGGGAAGCTGATATGAGTTTTCTGCATATAGGAGTGGCTCTGCAGTACCAGAGTTGCAGTCGAAGGCTTAGCGAGTGCCGACTCGGAGGAGGCACTGCCGGTCTCAGGGCTACGGCAGCAAACTCACAATACAATGTATGATTGACATCACAAAAAGAAGGGTGTAATTGGCTTCTAAATTGGGAGAAAATTGAACAAAATTCATAAAAATAAATAAAGATGAGTAACTGCGGCGGACCGATAAATTGTCCTCAATCAATGAGCCACGGACTGCCGACGGGACTGCCGGCTCATGCTGGCCAGTTGAGCAGCAGCAGCCGAAGCCAGAGAGTTGGTTCGACCCTCAGCCCGACCCCTAAGATCTGGACGGGCCTCTGACGCAGCACAGGGAAGGAGCACAGGGCGGAAGATGTGGCAACGTGACCAAGGTCATCTGCGGGTCACGCGCTCTCGAGCTTAGAGTGGAGGAAACGACTCCGGATCATCGTTTAACGAACCATCTGCTCTCGCTCTCTCTCTCTCTTTCTCTTTCCCTCTCTCTCTTTCTCCCCGTGTAATGAATCAGCTCTTATTACTGTTGGGAGCGTGTCGGATAATGACAGGAGGTATTCGTTTGTCAAACGGAGCTTGCGAAGACAAAGCTCGGCACCGTGTATTTGGAAGTGGGAACCCACGGTGCCACGTTTTCTCGGGGAGCAATCTTAATGAGCGCGGCGCTGCCGGACGACAGCGCGTTGCAGGTAAACCGCTCATTTGCTCACCTGTCCCAGCGCTTCTCCACCGCCACTGATTCATCTGCCTCTTTGCCACAAAGCCGTCCAACTTTCGGCAGGTGTCCCAAGATTAAACGCGACGGCTTCTTTGAGGAGAACACAGGGATGTATGAGTCTCCAGTCTTTCTACAGCAATGGGCGTGATGAAAAATCCCAAAACCCTATTTTTCATTCTGTAAAACGTTCTGCACTTGTACAAAAGACTTACAATTGTCCAAATGACAAAGCAAAGACAAACAAACGAAGCGCTGAAGCTTTGTTTATGTATTTATTCTACTTTAGTATGTGGGCGTGCTCTCGCCAGTGATATGAGTTATGAGTGATATTAGTTATGAAATTACTGTCAAATAGTTTGAATTCATCTGTCCTTAAGAGAGTATGGGCCCAAGTGTTTCCATTCATCTTCCAATTGCAACAAATCCAAACGAACAATATAGGCTGTGTCTCTCTGAAGTTTTTATGCATGTAACTACAATTATATAATTTGTGCATTTGCTATTTTTTGTAACAAATTATACTATAAATCCAATGCATTGTCTGACAGCTGTCACATAACAGGGCTACTAAATATGCACTATAAGTGTGCATGGAAAAGGGCAGGTTATACCATAGATGGGTAGGTTATATAGAGTATAAATGTTTTGTGGAGGGTGCATGTTGTAAGGGGGGAGAGCTGATTGATTCCCTATTTTTTTTTCCTTCTTAGGATGTTTGTCTCCAATTTACACATTTTTCCCCCCTCTGTTTTGTCCTGAACTCTGTTGGGTCAGATTTTTCCTCTGTCTTTCGATCCAGATTTTTTGCTCCTGTACCACTGGGACCAGTGCTGGTGATATTACAACCAATAGTTTACAGGGCTTTTTACAGGGTTTAATGTCAAGTGACCTCCAGTCTCTCTGTAATGAGATAAGCTGACCTTGTGGATGGGCCAATGCACCTGGGAATTGTAGTTCCTTAACCCCCAACTTGCGGTCCCAGCTGTCAGCCTGGTAGGTAAAGCCCCTACACCCCTGACCTACAGTTGCAAGTGTTGCTTTCATCAATGGCTACATTTCCATTAGAATGTCACAGCGAATATAGCTCGGAGCTCTACAAACAATTGCTTTTACTTGGAACACAGTGCCCAACCACCTTCAGCTAGCTACCTCAAACCCTCTCTTCATTCAAAACTGACCTCAAAACCCACCTGTACCGCATTGCCTTCACCTAAAAACTCTTCTCCCCTTGACTTAAAAAAAAAAAAAAAAATTAAAAAAAAAAAAAATCTGTTTTAGCCATGTATTGTTATGATATGTAATTTCTTTGTACTATTGTTTTTATTGTGTGTTGCAATGTCACCACACACTCTATACAGCACTTTGAGATACCTACTTGAAAAGCATTTTATAAATAAAATGTATTATTATTGCATATTACTTGTGATGAAAACACAGTGTGCCCAAACAGCTTTTTTGTCTGCAAAGGTGTCATCATGTGGCATCTGAACAGGCCAACATATTGCAATCAGCAACAACTGAATCATTTACACTTGAGAATGACTCATTGTTTTTAATGCAACCAAGGTGCAGGGTAAATGTAAACTTTCCATTTGAGTCGTATTGTGCATTTAGACAAGTTATTATCACATTATATCACAGTCAAATTATGAATAGGTTTTAGCATTTTTGACTGACTTTGTTTTGCGCACAGTGCTCATGTCTATTAGTCACCATTTCACAAAATCTGGAAACAAGATATATAAAAAATAACACAAATTGAGCTACTGCAAATGTAGCTAAGTGACAGTCTTACGATGTGTCACATGGAATACATAGACCAATCAGAAGAAAGTGCATTTGTGTAGTGGATAGCATCTTTGACAATGTCTTTCTAAATGGCTCATTTCCATTAGCCGGCACACCTTCCTTGTCTCACTGAAGTAGCTCAGGCTAAATGGGCCAGGGACTGCTTAGTCTAGCACTCAGATGGGAGACCGCTTGGGACGGCCCATTTGTGGCAGGGAGGAGTTGGGTCAGCAGGGGGTCAGTCATCCCTCTGGACCAAGAAAGGGGATGAGGGAGGGGAGGGTCACGGTGTGGGTTCCTAATTCACTGGCTGGGGAGATGCTGTGATTCAGGGACATTTAACCGAGATCTTGACTTTGCTGTGCTCGTTAAATTTCTATGGCACTTATCACACAGAGCAGAGAGGTGTTCCCAGGTGCCCTCGCAAAAAAAGCCAATCTGGCTCTCTTAATTGGACTGTCTAATCATTTCCCAGGTTTAATTGGTCAAATAAATCATATTCCTCTGCTTCTCGACCGATGAGTGATGTCACTGGTGCAAAATGGCTGCCGTGCTCTCGCACATGAGGTCGAGATTACCTTCCACGAACACACTACTATTCTACGTAAGATACACCTTTATGACGGAACCATGTGAATATATAACACCGTTCAGTTCAGCTCAGGCTCTACATTGATCGCATGTGTTCTAAAAGTGTGCTTTTGTCTGTGGGATGGAGTTGCATCTGCCTGCAGCGAGTTTCAAACCGAGATCCCAACACCACAAGAGACACGATTAGCCCGATGAGCTAAAGATCCGAGTCCCCAGCCAAGGAAACGAATCATACTCTTATCGACATCACTTTCTGCAGCAGACGCTCACGTGCCTAACTCGCATCTTCTGAGCTCCGCTACATCTGTATAAACGCATGAAAAACAAGTATCAGAATGCTGTTTGGATACAATAAAGAGTTGTATTTATTATTGTTTTCATTCGCTACAGAAGGGAAGAACCTATTGTCTTTTTTGTTTTTTTAGCACAAACATGGATTGCCGTATCACAGTGCCCTCCCTAAATGTCAATTGATTCAAGTTTACCCTGATCAACTGTCAACAACAGGGCTTCGAGAGGATCGCTTTCACTAACAGTGCTCACGATTGCCTTTGAGTTAATGCAGTCGGTTCACATGCTGTTGATGAGGTGCTTAAGGGTG
Organism: Aldrovandia affinis; assembly: GCA_029706075.1. Taxonomy (NCBI): domain Eukaryota; kingdom Metazoa; phylum Chordata; class Actinopteri; order Notacanthiformes; family Halosauridae; genus Aldrovandia; species Aldrovandia affinis. The sequence goes on along the minus strand of JAINUG010000283.1, from coordinate 1,026,519 downwards.
CAAAATTAGATACAAATCACGAAGCCCTTGTTTAAGTCTGTGAAGCCTGTCTGTATTCATTAATATAACGAAAATAAATTAATTCCCTCTGCCTCGTTCCACTTCTTTGGAAGATCAGCAGCCATGCGTTCTTGTTAAAATTCGCGCTTTTGGCATTGCTAAATTGGTTCAGGAAACGCCAGCATCTTTAATTAGATAATGTTTAACACATTTTATCTTGGCTAAAATTAGATTTCTATCGGATGTGTGTGTGTGTGTGTGTCTGTGTGTGTGTGTGAGAGAAGGGGAGATACCAGGTGTAACACATGAAGAATATATCTTAGAAAAGGTCATTTTCAAATAAAAAAATTCTCGTGTTAAGAAAATTAAAAGGCAAGCTTTGCATAGTATTTAAAGCTTTGGGATTTCTGAAAATGCAAATCAAAAGAATGAGCAAGAATTGTCACAGAGGAAAATTTGAGTGTTTATGGTTATATTCCGATTCCTTATATGGGTCACGCACAATGGCTTTTCTATATTCTCATTTTAAGATATATTGGTTTTCTAAGCCAGGAGAATCATCCAATATTCAATTTCAGTTACTTCATACATAATATTCCATAATATTGCGGACTGCACATAAATACAGAGGTGCCACTTGGAAAGTGGGATGCAAGTACAGAGAATATGAGGACATTGTGAGGACATTTGCCATTTAGGCGAAAGTGTTCAACTCCAATTCTGAAATCCAAATTCTTTACTCTGAGAAGAAGTTCATAAAAAATGGCTCTTGGCAGAGACCGAGGGAAGACGTGCGTTCCCACCAGCAAAGGAGAATGAAAGTCCTTAATTAAGCAACGCAACAGCCAGCCGTTAATTATGCAGCCCTTGCCAGCCTTAACTTAATGAAATTCCCCGAGTTTACAAGACGGCTTCATGTTTCACACCAGCATAGGTGCACGCCCCCAAGCCCTGCCCGCCCACTCGTGACAAGCCAGCCAGGCAGGCCTACATCGCCTTGTTCCAGTGTCACATCAGCTTCGACGCGCCATTTCTCGCGACGCCCGGGACTGAAACCAGGCGGCGCGCCCGTGGCTTCAGCAAAAGAGCGAAAATGAGACAAAATACAACCTCCGCCGCCCCACCCATCCCAAAACTGCTGGATCCCGGCTTGCGGAGAGGGACGCAGCCATCTGGTCGCTCGGGCCCTGCGGGCTAGCAGGCGGTTCGTGAGGAAGCCTCCAAGATATCTTAATTAGTCTCGGCTAATTCCAATCTGGCTGCTCCCGCGGTGCAGGCGGTGAATACCAAACGTGTCTGAAAGGCTGCCGAGGAGGAAGAAGAAGGGTCAGTGCGATGGGAGAGCGATTGACCGAGTATTATTATATCCGATTATTCCTCACATTTACATTTACATTACATTTTAAGCATTTAGCAGACGCTCTTATCCAGAGCGACTTACAAGACGTGCATTAATACATGGTAGGATCAATCATAGTCCACGCAAGAGATCAGTGCAGTAATACAGTAAAATACATTATTCTTGGCAGCTGCATACCGTAGCCTACATGTAACACAGGGAAGGAAAAGTCAGATAGTAGATGTATTTCTTTTTTATTATAAATTTTTTGGGGGCAGTCATCGACATGGATACATATTCCAAAATGCAGTATTAACATTACATTAAACATCCTTGCCCAGATACCGTAGGTGTGTGTGTGTGCGTGTGATGGAGGGGGGCACGGGGAAGGGGGGTCTCAAATGTGTGTCGCTATTCGCTGTTAGCATGGCCTTGACTTTTCAGGATCCGCCGTCGTTCTAATCCTCTCCTTGAAAGCCCGCAGTGACACTGAGAGAATAATTGATAGGGTGCAGTAAATTGCACGGCTATAATTGCACCGCGGGGCGCCGGTGGCATTCTGGAATGGGAGCGCCCCGCGTTCAGTTGTTTGTGCTTCAGCCGGCACTCACGCAGGGAGACAGCGTAACCTTTATGCCTTTTACAGCTACCCCGCTTTTTCGCCATACACAAACTGGTGCCTTTAGAAAGGCCATTACCCGCAATCCCAAATCCATCAGTTCGGAAAGAGAAGGGGCCCGATGTTTCGACCGGCAAGGCTCGCTCTAGGAAGGACCTGAACATCGAGGCGCGCGATAGCAAGCTTGCCAATAAAATAAATGAAGCATGTTGTGCTTCGAACAAGGGAAACGGACTACAGATACAAATAGCTCCTTTGTTAAATCCAATTAAAAAACGGTGCCGCCATCAGCGAGTTAGACGGTCAATGACAAGATTCAAATTCAATGGGTGACTATATCAGTATGCCTTAAAAAATGTCATATTAGGCTGTGGTGTGGTTTTCTTTCACTCTTTTGCACGAGCGACCCAGAGAAGCTAAGACTAAAACAAAACATGAATAGAAATAGCTTGTTGAAATGAATGGAGTTCTCTTATTTCCCATAGTTCAGAGCTACTGTTCATTGTTTAGCCACCATCAGAGCAATGCACAATGGACATTATAGCATAGCACTTATTTAAAAATGTCAAAAGCTCCATTCATATGTAGGGCCATAGAAATTCCTGAACATTTTACTTGAGTGGAAAGGATGTTTGAACCCTTTATCCTCGAAGTGCCACCAAAGGCACTCGACTCATTAGAAATCATTAGATAAACAGTACAGGTGAATGACCAATTATACCATTTAGGATTAATTAAAAAATAACTTGTCAGCACAAGGCAATGTTGTGATGCAGCTAAAGGGAAGTGTCAACTAAATAAAACATGGACGGACCAACAAGATCTATAACAGACAAGTGCACCTTATTCACTGTGCACCAATGGATATAATTTGATTCACACCCAAAAGACGACAATATATTGCCACATAAACTGGCAAAGATTAAGGGCATTCTGTGTCAAAAAACAAAAAGGAAAGATGAATCTGTGGATCTAAAGAGAGTTTTGAATATTTCGTTTTGTAAGGAATGAGCCATGGGTCCTATTCATAAATTGAACATCATTCTGGAATATAACCTTGTGTTCATTTACTCTGTGAGTGAATTATTCTATCGTGGGAGAGGGAAAACTGCAGTGGAACGAGTTTGGATGAATTCTGGAACAGGTGTGAAAATGAATTTCCCCATCTGACGGAAATGGTGAGACTATATTTGTCAATTGTCACGAATTCTGTCGATGCGAAGAGAAGCGGTTTTGCATGTGGACAGGTTTTCACACGTCAATGTCGGTCCAGGAAATAAGAAAGCCTAAAGCAACTGACAGGGATTAAATTCAATAACAGAATATACAATATTGCACCCACTTCACTGAGCTAAATGCATTGCGTGCTCATAACCGAGCAGCCTTTTAGACATAAATATTTTAGCTCTCAATTCTAATTTGGTGCGTTGTCTTTTCCTACTGTTTAGTGGAAGAATAAGTGACAAAGTGTCAGCGCACATTGCCCATGAAGTCAATCCGCATGCTTAGATGCTTCACTTGATGATTAATTTAGATTGTTAATGTACTGCAGTGGGATGATTATTTAACAAGATGCTTGAGAAATGACTAAAGATCTCCTAGTGCTGGGAGGATGGATAGTACTGGTTGCAAAATAAGTCAGAAATTGATATGGGCCCTGTCCATATGTGCTGGTGAATATTTATTAAACTGTGGTGGAGGGGAACGATTGGCCTTTTGGGATCGCTCTTACAATGCTCTTGTCCCCATTTCCTCTGTGTGAATGTTATTCTAAAGCATGTTGCTTTATAATCTCATCGCAATTTGTCTTATTTTTCCATTACTGTAACGGCGCGGGGATGGAAACGCTCTCGAAGCGTTGGGTTGTGAAATCGTGCTCTGTTTGGAAGCGGCCCTGCGCTCTCTCTGTAATTTGGCGTTTCTCTCCCAAATGAAATGAGACGTTCGATTAATGTAAAATGGCTTACCCTTTAGCGAGGGAAGGCCCCCTTTGTTTTAATTGTGTGTGCTCATGTGTGACCGTGTGGAGCTGCTGAATGGGGAAAGCTGAGAGATTCAGGCCCGCGCTTTCAAATGCGTTTTGGGCAGCCTCCCGGGTGGTCTAGCGGTTACAACGTTCGACACTGGCCACTTCGACCGGGGTTCGATTCCACTGGGGGCGCACCAGTATCAGCTCTGGCTGGGAGTGCCCCAGGGGGCAGTGATTGGCTGTTAGCCCCAGGGAGGGGGAAGCCGATATGATTTCACTGCGCATAGGAGTGGCTCTGGAGTACCGGAGTTACGATCCACGGCTTGGCGAGTGCCGGCTCGGAGGAGGCAGTACATCGCCACTGCAGGTCTCAGGTCTACGACAGCAAACTCACAATACATGGGGGAGTTGACATGAAAAGAGAGGGTGTAACACTACAAAATTGGGCGAAAATTTGAATTATTATTTTATTTTTTTATTATAATAAATACATTTTGGGCCACTGCTATCTACCCAGTAACCCCTCCACCCCCACCCCCATATAAGGCCCCCATGTACAATGGTGTTGAAGCCATATCCTCCATCCTCCCCCTCCTCCATCACTAACCCCAAGGGGAACATGACTAACCGCCATCACCCCGCTACGGTTACACTCGGCAAGGGAGTTGGGCTTCAGTCAGGGCTCTAATTTATGGTAGTTATTTGAGACTGTCTCTCCGAACAACTTTCCTCCCATTAAACCCTGCTAATGCACATACCGCTCTCCTGGGGACACCGGTGGCTTTTAATAAATCACCCACGTATGTGCAAACAGGCGTCCAAAGAGCGGTCGGTGTGGGACCGAATGGGGGAGGGAGGGAGGGAAGGATGCTCTGCTGTTTGACCTTATTTTCCCAACAGCCCCCTCCCAGCAACCCCTGAACCATGCTATAATCTCCAGCATGAATATTTAATAACCATTAATAACATCAGATATGGGTCCAAATGGGGGGGGGCATCATTGTAATTATTGATAAGTGTGCTGAGTATTGCTGTTTGCCTGCATCATTAATGTGCAAAATTCCCCTGCTCTCCGATGTCACACCGGCCTAGGATTGAGGAAATCATTCTGACAGTCAGATGTTTTTTTTTTTTTTTTAGATTTTGTTTCAGATTTTTACCAATTTTCTCCCAATTTAGTAGCCAATTACACCCAGGTCAATAGGGTCAATCCCCCCCTTGTATTGTGAGCTGAGCTGGCACTCGCAAGCCATCGACTTTAACTCCGGTACAGAGCCACTCCTATACACAGCAAATTCATATCGGCTTCCCTCCCCCCTCTCTGGGGCTGACAGCCAATCACTGCCCCCTGGTGGCACTCCCGGCTAGAGGCGACTCTGGCATGGCTGGTGGAATCGAACCTCGGTTGCAGTGGCCAGCATCAAACGTTGTAACTGATAGACCATCCGGGAGGCCCCTGACAGTCAGATTCTTTACAGGGAAAGTAGCAACGCTCCCCGTAATGCTAATGCTATACTCTGGAAGGAAACAACAGCGCGTTGTTCCATTTGCATTGAAGGGAATGTTTCCAACGGATGAATGCCCAATGTGATGGGCCCACCTTGTTAGTGCAGAAGATGGGACTCAGCGATGCAGTCTGTTGATACCCCCATTTAGAATAACGAGGGGCGGCGGATAGCGTAGCATTCTAACGCACCATATTTTGGCTGGTCTGATACGGGGTGCACTGCCTGTCAGGGATGTGGTTCGAAACCCGTCTCTACGAGACTGGCCCTGGTTGTCAGCCCCGATCGGGAGCGCCGTTTGTCTATCCGCCCCAGGGAGAGGGAGGGAGGGTGAGCCGGCTCGGGCCCAGCGTGAAGCACGTAAGGGAGTCTCCAGAACGTGGGTGGGCGAATTCCGTCTTGAAAGAAGCGGAGTTCCCTGCCCTCTGAGAATTAGCTTGCCTCGTAGAGATGAGCGGCGGAGGGGAGGGCAAAACGAAATAAATAGAGCGTGTAATCGGGTACCAAATTGGGAGAAAAAACTGGGAAAAATCTGAAAATAATTTATCTAAAAGAATAATGAGCGTGGATTCATTTTGTCGTCGGCCCCCAGACAGCGGGAGTCTGCACCGAGGAGACGGACCATCTCAAAGGAGAAGGATCGTTATCTATGCTTGACCACCTTCTGTGCTTATCTAACTACAGGTCTACAGTAAGATAAGCACCTTAAACACTGCTGTCTGTCCACACAACTGCCCCACGTTAGAAGCCGCACTAAGAAGCCACACCTAAAGGACGGATTGATTTATACTTTAGACTCAAAGTTAGCATTCTTAGAGCATCGTTTGATGTTTGTTGCTTTCGGCTTTCTTCTCCGATGGATCTTTTAATGATCTGAGTTTGAGAATTCCCTCAGCAATCACTGACAGCATTATTTTACACTTGAGTAAGATTTCCCATCTCCCCGTGTTCTTAAAGTAAGATTAACACAGAACAATGCTAATGTAATTGTCCCCGTTCACTGTGTCCAAAGTATTTTTCAGCCGGTTATGTCTACCATTACTGCAACAGCAATTACGTGAGCTATTTAAACTGCACCGAAAAGTCCCCAGTGGCTCGGTTTAAATTCAACAACTTTACCTTTTTTAAATTTTGTTTAATCTTTGTTTTGAGCCATTCAGACCGTGTGGTTTATTTGTTTCCTGAAAACTTTGAAAGTGAGGTCAATCCCTCACCACTGGTATTCAATTTGGTTTTCTAATGGGATCATTTTCTCTTGAATTCTCAGTGCAAAGAGCTCTGGTACATGTTTGGCAACATAGCAACAAAAAACATCAGCTATTTAGGTTTATGTTCAGAAGCCCACTATTGCTTGGAAAAATATGTGATATTGGCCAGTTCAGTTGATGCTAAATCTTAAGGTATAACCTTTAGGCCAATATAATGGCACCTTACTTCAACCTAGAAATATTAATCAAATAGTCATCTCATGGTGCCTGTAATAATGTACATAGGCTTGAGTTTTCTTTTGTATTTGTGAGAGCATGGTATTCTTACACACATTTTTCATGAACTCACAGATTTAAATGTGTGGAGATATGAATTTGGATTCGCCGATATCAAACAACATTGTTCCCATGCCCCAATATCATAAATATTTATATCAAAGTTTTTGTTTGGACATATCTTGACCTTTCATTGAAATGACAAATCACTAGTTGTCGACCAAGAGAGTCGTCACCCAAACCTTGATAACCCAATAATGGCTTGCCTAGAAAGGTGTGTTTCTCATATCTGCAATGACATGTATAGAATAGAATAGAATATCCTTTATTGCTATGGTACACACAATGTAATTGGAATGTGTCTTTTCACATACCTCTCCTAAGAGAGGTCCGAGCCATAGTACCGCACCCCTGGAGCAGTTAGGTGGTTAGGTGCCTTGCTCAAAGGCAGTGCCCCAGGAAGTGAACTAGCATCCCTCCGGTTTCCAGCTCATAGTTTTTTTGTTTTGGCCTTCCTGGGATTCAAACCAGCAACCCTCCGCTTGCCAGCCTATGTCACTAACCACTGAGCCACTGACACCCCGATGTATGATTTCTGCTCCAATCTGCTACATTGGAGGAGCGGGAAAAGCATTGACATCATAGCCAGATTATTTCCTCTTGACCTCTGTTGAGGTGTTGAGTTTTCCCTGCCTGCCAGCGGCACCTCTCTGAGACGCACACGGGGGCGGGTGACTGTTGCCAAGAGACAGTCGGCCGCCTCCAACCGCGTAACCAAGGAACGGGCCAACATCAAACAGGCGCGGCAAGGGGTCCATCCTCCTTGATTGAGTTTTTATTATTTGAAGGGATTACTCCTCCCGTCTGCGGGAAAGGAAGAGAAAGGCAGCAGGGGTCCCAGGCCGACCGGAGGTGGCTGTTTGATTTCGAGTGCGCAGCCGGGCGCGTAGCTCGAAACAATCCGGCTCTGATTAAAGACTCCGTCTTCCTAACCCTCGCGGAAACGAGAGTGGTTTCCAGGGGCTCGAAGTCTCATCTTGTCAGCCACAGTTAGACTCGGCTAATAACTGAGAGAGAGCAGGGGTCTGGGAAGGATTCTAGTTTGTCCTTTTCAGAGTTTGCAAGAGCGCTTCCGAGCACAGATTAAATTTATCGTTGTGTTTTGTGTGAGTGAGTGCGTGGGTGTGTGTGTGTGTGTGTGTGTGCTCACGGCAGAATGCTTGTGGACCAGGCATTTAATGAAATAACAGCTCATGATATTCAAAACACTGTCCCATTCTCCTGAAGGGATTTAGCAATAGTAGGGACACACCGACAGATTCTACATTTCAGTGCCTGAACTCACTGAAATTTTCTGAAGAGGTACAATTTGGGTATATAATCTCCCTTCTGAACACTGGCCAATGATAGGATGACATTATATTACAAAATATTATTACACAACCATATTTGTTTGAGTTTGTATAAGGTAAAATGTTTACGAGAGATGTCCATCTGGCAGTGTAATGTAATAATAACCAGCTGGTTATTATTACATTATAATAGTCAGCAATAAGTGAGGTGTGTGAAGTTCATTGTGTTCTGTGAAGCCAGAGGAGAGATAGATTATTGAAAAGGATAAATGGTTTCAAACTTTTTATTTTATTTTAATGTTTATTTTAAAAACCATATTTGAAACATTTTCAAAACATTGTTTTTATTAGTATTTTATGTTGTAAAAAGTTGCACAGCACTTTTCTGCAAAAATAAATAAATTGAGATAAATAAAGAAATATACAAACCTTTCCTCTCCCTGTTTTTGTAGGTATTGTGGGGTGCATCTCTATGATCATCGATTTCATTGTAACTCTGATCTCTAACTCCAGCTGTGATATTTCTTACATTTTAAATGCAGTTATTGTAAGTCGTCCTAGATAAGACAGGCTGATAAAACATGCTCTTGTGTTTTTGTGTTGCAATCACATCCTGAATATGTTCTCATATCTCTATATACGTCTTATCTTATGTCCTGTGTGATCTAAACCTATTGATCGCACAGCTGGAAAGGCACAGTTTATGGATGGCAAAAAATAAACATTGTTATTCACCACAACCTCACTGTCACCTTGAAAGAAGTTAATTTAATGTGGAAAGCGACCTTGGTTTAATTTTATGCATTTTCAACTCTCGTCAAGCCATAAGGCATATAGTCTTGTCAATAATGGCTTTCCAGTATATATTTTTTCTAGGGGTATGTATAGGTAACTTCCAACGTAAAGGAAGCACTTGAGTCAATGAAGGGTTCTGGCAGGTCTGTTGTGGTGTGGGGTGCATTTTCCTGGCGTGGTTTAGATCCACTCAACCCCTTAGAGGGAAAGGTAAACGCCAATAAATACAAAGCCATTCTGAGTGATCACCTTCATCCTGTGATGAAGCATTTCTATCCTAATGGGAGTGGTCTCTTCCAGGATGACAATGCCCCATCCACAGGGCATGAGTGGTCACTCAATGGTTTGACAAGCAATGAAAAGGTGTAAACCATATGCCATGGCCATCTTAGTCACTAGATCTCAACCCAATTGAACACTAATGGGAGATTCTGGAACGGCACCTGAGACAGCGTTTTCCACCACCATCAACAAAACACCACATGATGGAATTTGTCATGGATGAATGGTATTGTATCCATCCAGTAGAGCTCAAGACACTTGTAGAATCTGTTCCAAGGTGCATTGAAGCTGTTCTATCGGCTTGTGGTGGCCATCAGCCAATTAAGACACATTATGCTGGTGTTTCCTTTATTTTGACAGCTACCTGCAAATGTGGTTGGTTTCCAAAGTTTCAATTTTTTATGGGCTGTAATGTAGAAACTAGAGTTTTATGACCAATGTAATGTTTTTTTAATGGTTCTCTTTCACACATTACCGTATATTATATGGGAATAAAAAAGGTTATTTCTTTCTACTTCAAGCGAGCTGCTTTTAACTCTGTATTGTTAGTGCTCTAGCCTCTAAATAGGCATGAATTGTGACCGTGTGATCAATTGATCTAACTGATTAGAAACGGAGCAAACTAAACTCAGTTCAGGCACAGGTTTTTAATTGTTTAAGTTTTTGGTTCAGATTCTTTCCCAATTTAGTAGCCAATTACATCCTATATTTTCATGTCAAACCCCCCTTTGTATTGTGAGTTTGCTACCGTAGCCCTAACACCAGCAGTGACAAAGGCCTCCTCCAAGCCAGCACTTGCCAAGCCGTCGACTGTAACTCCGGTACACACAGAGCCACTCGTATACGCAGTGAACTCATATCGGCTTCCCTCCCCCTCCCTGGGGCAGACGGCCCATTGCCGCCCCCTAGTGGCACTTCCAGCCAGAGCTGATACTGGCGATGGCGGTGGAATCGAACTCCAGTCACAGTGGCCAGCGTTGAATGTTCAACCATAGGTTTGTCAGGCAGCTAATCTGCTAATTTGGGGCTTTCGGCCTACACGCGGCAAGGCTCACCACACATGGTTGTAACAGTCCATTTTCCACCAAGTCTGTCATAAGTCTGTGGCTCAGTTGGTAGAGCACGGCGTTAGCAACGCTTAGGTTGTGGGTTCAGTCCCCACTGGGGCCACATATACTGAAAAATGTATGCATTCACTACTGTAAATCGCTTTGGATAAAAGTGTCTGCTAAATGGCATATAATAATAAGGTATCGATATAGGTCAGATAGTATTCACCTGTTCTGTAATGTACTCAAGTAGCCAATGTGAAAGAAAGGTGAATATTTGTGTTAAGTGCATAAGTGTTTAAAAATGCATACATACACATGTGGTTTAGCAGACACTTGTATCCAAAGCGACTTTAGATAATGCATATATTTTTCAGTATGTGTGGTCCCAATGGGAATTGAATCCACAACCTAAGCAAGTACTAGTAGATCCCATGGCCCCAAGGTCAAACCAGATTGCTATACTATGGACATATCAACCCATCCATCAAATGATTCTCATCCAGCACGTATGTATAATTAATGGGGACAGTTCTAAACAGATTCTCACGATGGTCGTGATAAATATTAGATTTTTATGTAAAACTTCAATGCACATGGGTGTTCTTTTCATTAATAATAACCACAGGGATCATGTCCTTGAGATTCTCTACCATATAATCCAATATCCCCTTTCCCCAAATAAAAGATGAAATGGAATGCATTCAAATAAAAAATAAATTAAATATTAAACATTTGCACATTTGCACCATCCACAAAATCGAAGAACGTTTCAGGAATACATATTTCCGTGTGACACAAGGTAACAGAATATTTTATGACAGAAAACAACTGTCCTGTAAAGAGAGACATTTGGGTCAATCTGGAGAATTATAAGGGCAGGCAGTGGCTCAGTGGGGCTGGCAAGCAGAGGGTTGCTGGCTCAAATCCCAGGAAGGCCAACGAAAAAACAATAAACTGGAAACTGGAGGGAGGCTAGTTCACTTCCTGGGGCACTGCCAAAGTGCCCTTGAGCAAGGCACCTAACCCCTAACTGCTCCAGGGGTGCCATACTATGGCTGACCCTGCACTCAGACCTCTCTGATGGAATACATATGTATAGTGGTCTGTGTGTGTATTGAGGAGAGATATGCGGAAAGACACATTTCAATTACCTTGTGTAACATGGTAAATGAAATATATTCCTATTTCTAAGTAGAATACATGTTTTGTCATCCTCCACATGAAGGACAGGGGACTCTTGCTGTATGATGATATTTATCGGTCCTTCAAATGACGGGAGACAGACGCAATGTCTCTACGCACAGTGAGGTAATGGCAGATCCCAGGTCACTTAGACGTGGGGACATTGGTTTTGGGGTCAATGAGTGCAGGAAGCGGTTTGTGGCAACTCAACTAATGTCTGCGCATTAACAGGCCACAGCGGACAGCAACATCCGAGTACTGCATTCTTTGCAAAAAGGATTTAGATTGGCTGCCGAAAAATCTGGCTTGCTCAGTTTTGTGTTTATGCTTTTATGCTTATCACTCTATTTGGCACTTTGCCTGCTCTGTCACAAATTTATTGCACTAAGCGTTAGGCTTTTTCAGTTTTTTCAATCTTTGTATGTAAGAATGTCAGTGACCGCCACAAGGTATGACAATGCACAAGAATATAAAACATAATGACATCCCATAATGTTGGGTTAGTTACCATGCCCCATAGAGCATAGTGCATAGACCTTTATTATTGGTTCCCATGCATGCTGCTAGATTACTATAGAAGTCATTCAATTACCGAATGAATTAGTGGAATTTTATATCGGCTGCTCTTGGATAAAAACTATCAAATTATCTGTGTCTATTTCTATTCTGCAGATATTTATAAAAAAACTAAGTAAAACAAAGCTGTGTATGATTTAAATCAAGGAGAAAACTGATGTGTGGGTGGATTTCACCACGTCGTGTAAGTAATTAGGGTGTAATTGATGTATGTCACCTCCAATTTATCATATAGTAAATACAATTAATGTTGTATTTATTTGAATGTGTTCATTTTACCACCACAGTAACGTTGAACCAGTCCACAAGTGAAGACAGATATTCCTCTCCAAACCGTGCCAGTGTCGATGGTGGCCAGCAGCCCCGCAGGGCAACGCATAGTTGGTGGTAGAGTGACCTGGGGAGGGAAGAATTCAGTCAGCAGGGACTGCTTAATATAATATATGCCACTTAGCAGATACTTTTATCCAAAGCGACTTACAGTAGTGAATGCATATATTTTTCAGTATATGTGGCCCTGGTGGGAATCAAACCCACAACCTAAGCGTTGCCAACGCCATGCTCTACCCACTGAGCCACACAGAACCACCAACTGCTGTGAGTCATCGCACGCCAGCGACCTCCGGCTGGCCAATCAGGTGCCCACATTCTGCCCGTATAAAGCTCACAAAGTGTCCTTCTCTGACTCAGGTCTGCGCAAGCTTGACTTGTTAACTATGGCGTAAAAAGAAGCGGTGCTTGTCTGCGCCCTCCCAAATTGATAGCAGAGGTTGCAGTGGTCTCAGCTGGCATTCCACATTAGGAGAAAGGGGGTGGGGGTGGGGGGGGATAATAAAATCAATGCCACATCAAACCATGAGAATTTCCAACAAGATTCTCAAAAAAGATTTCACCCCACATTTTTCCTTTTCATCTTAAAAGTGGTCTCAGCTGGCATTCCACATTAGGAGAAAGGGGGGGCGGGGGCTGTCTGCCCCAGGGGGGGGATAATAAAATCCCTGTGCCACATCAAACCTCGGAAGATTTCCAACAAGATTCTCAAACTAAGGGGATCACCCCAAAAATAGCGGATTTTGGCTACTTTTCATCTTAAAAGAAAAAAAAAAAAAAGAACAAGCAAGACAAAGAGAATGGTACATTGAGCCCATATACATTAAAAACACATCAATAGTTTTGAAAGACAAAGAGGAAATGAAAAATGCTAACCAGTAATGTCTTGTTTTTTTTGCTCTGTTCATTTCACAATGAGACTTTGGGGCCAAAGGAAAAAATCTCGGCACGTCAGGAAAAAATAAACCCCACGAAGATCAATGGCATTTATGTCACAGTTGGAAGTCTGCACACGATGACCCTCTTTGGCGACCGTGCCTCGAAGGTAATTGTGTGATAGCCCTCGCAGACCAGCTTTGACCAGGCCCGACCCAACCTCCCGTTAAAAATAGGCCTGTCGCGTTTGTGTCTGGCATGGCTCGCGCCCTGCTCTGACTGCAGAAGCTTCCCTCAGATGCCCGCTGTCTGACCGAGTTGGAATGTGCTTCCAGCCATTTTCTCCGTCTTCAAGCGCAGACTGCCGCTCTTCGCCGGCTCAAGGTCACTTTGGAAAACCCGACTCCTTCGCGGCACAGAAGGCTTTTTGCCACTCGACAATTCAAACGCGCCCCCCATTAATTGGATTCCACAAGGAGGGGGGCGCAGAGGTGCGATTCCGGGCCCAGCACGTCTCTTACGCAACATTATCTATTGTCCCCCGTGAGTGGGAAGCAGCCAAAACAAAACATTAATGGCTCGCGTTCACCCCCACAAAGAAGACAAAGGAAACACTCAAGGTGATAATTACGAAAAGGCGCCGTGTTTGCGACACACAATTGGCAGATATTGAGACCAATTACATCAGGTTGCTTAGTCCTCTCAGCAAGTCTCTGGCAGACAGAGACAAAGTTCTCCCACCCACGCTCGTGCATCGAGGGGGCTCTGTTTTGTTATCGGCTCCTTGGAGGTGCATGGTTGAGTCGAGGCTGCAATTTAAAACCTAACGAGTCCCACACGCACCCCGCTGCTCTCACTCTGTTGCATTCGGACTGAAAATAAGTCAGCCGACCGTTCGTGAGCCGTCTTTCTTCCAAACAATGATTGATCTTACCGTGTATAAATGGACATCTTGTAAGATGTTCTGGATAAGAGCGTCTGCTAAACGCAAAAAATAGAAAAAAAATGTAAGATACCTGGCAGGGGATATCGGATGGTGGTGATGCCTTTCATGACAACATTGGCAAAAGTGAGTGAGAAATATCCATTTATTCCTAAATGGGCTATAGTTCTGCTTCTGGCGTTGCTAACACTGTCAACCCAGAGCTATTGATCTGTCTATAAATTGATTTGCCGTTACCACAAGCCAGCCACTTTGCATTGACCAGAAAAACAAATAAAGCGGCCAATTTCAGGCACTTCAACTGGAACTAACCTAAATTGAAATGTGGACTTACTCACACACCACGCGAAACACCTGTAGCTACGACCAGGATGTCTTACGGCAATCACATCGCCAGTTTGGATTGTGTTCATTATTTGTGAGCGTGGTCTGATTTAGTTTAACTCGTTAATTGGTTGCCATTCATGTCATGTCTGGGCTAAAGCAGTGCATTCTGGGAAACTGTAAGGAGTAGCCTTACAGCCCTGCCCAATGGTTTTTCACTAAAGAAAGTCTGGGATCCATTTTATCCATATATCTCATGTTAATCCCAGTGCTTGATTGAAATGCGATGATTTTTAGGCCTCCTGGGGGGTGTAGCGGTAAGAGTGTCCAACCAGGACACATGCTGCCCACTGCCACTAGGGGGCGGCAATTGGCTGTCCACCCCAGGGAGGGGGGAGGGAAGCCGATATGAGATCGCTGCATATAGGAGTGGCCCTGTGTACCCCAGTTATATTTGATGGCTTGATGAGTGCATCATGCTTGTCACTGCCAGTCTCAGGACTACGGCAGGGAGCTCTCAATACAAGGGGCGGATATGAAAAAATGAAAAAAGAGGTTATAATTGGCTACTAAATTGGGAGAAAATGGGGAAAAAACTGATTTTTTGTCTTTTTTTTTATTACCAGTCAGTCATCCACTGGAAAATTCTCTCCTTCCCAGAGCAAAACAACTGATGCTCATCCCTGGCCCCTCGTCTGTCTCATCATTTTTATAACACAGACAGAATTGCCCCCATGGATGACGTCCCGTATGTGATGGGAGCCCCTTTCTCTTCTAAATTGTACAATATAAATCCCTCCCTTCTCTCCCACCATCCTTCCAGCTCGCAAAGGGGAACGAGCGACCTGAATAGGGAGAACATGCAGTGCATGCTGGGAAAAGCGTGTAATGGGAAGTCTCGCAGTTTTGTAGAGTGCACCGCAGAATTGTCCATCCAGAACTGATAACGTTTGGATTGGCTTTTAGTTGGGTGCAGACTGTGATTTGTGTGTGTGTGTGTGTGTGTGTGTGTGTGTGCATGTGTGTGTGTGTGTGTTTGAGTTTGAAAGAGCCCAGCAAGTCTGAAAGAACCCAGGAATATCTGGGTTGCTCTGTTTTTTGCGCTCGTAGTGATTCTGTTGGGATTAAGACACAGCCCTGAAATCTCCCACACATCTGTGTTTATTGTGCAGTAAAAATGCCCACGGTTGATTGACAGCTGCAACAGAGGTGCGTATTGCTGGAGTGTGCTGTTAAAGGATACCCACTGGGAAACATTTCTATTGTTGCAGCAGTTTTGGCAGCGAGGAAATCGATTTGCATTAATACATACTGAGCCAGCCCACCCTCCCCTTGGGGCGGACAGCCAAATGCCGCCCCTGCCCCCCACGTCCCTGACATGCAGCGAACACCTTATCGGACCAGCCAAAATACGGTGCGTTTGACCGCTACGCTATCCGCTGTTTTGTTTTCTACTCTTGAGTCTCACAACATATTGAAACCTGACGGGCGAGTTGCACATTGCTTAGGAGAGTGGGTGCGAATGGAGCCGCAAGCATCATACACTGCGCTCCCCGATCCACTAACCAGTCCTCCGCTGCCGCTCCTGTGCCAGGGGCGAGAGAAGGACCCGCGACCTCGACCGCTCACCGCGCATCTGCCACAGTCATTCAGGTCGAGCTGCCCACGGCCCACGAGATGAGGTCACAGCAAAACGCTAGTTCTCCGTCTCCCTGGGTGTTGTCTCACCGTTTACATTTACATTTACATTTTAAGCATTTAGCAGACGCTCTTATCCAGAGCGACTTACAAGATGTGCATTAATACAAGGTAAGAACAATCATAGTTAGCGCACAAGATCAGTGCAGTAATACAGCAATAGATATCATTGCAGGCGTCTGCGTATCATACCTGTAACACTGGGAAAGAAAAGGTTAGTGTGTTTTAGTTTTTGGGTTTTTTTTTTTTTTTTAAATAGTGTAGAACAAGTAAATAGTGGTGACGACAGATTGACTAGATGGACAGTGTTCAGTGGTAGTGGAGTCTGAAGAGGTGGGTTTTGAGTCTCTTGCGGAAGATTGCAAGTGATTCCGCAGTCCTCACCGATTGCGGGAGGTCGTTCCACCAGCGAGGGATCAGGACAGAGAAGAGGCGAGACCGCGAGGAGCAGCTGCCAGGCGCCCGGAGGGATGGGGCAGTCAGTCTGCCAGAGGAGGCGGAGCGGAGGGGTCTGGCTGGGGTGTAGGGAGTGATGAGTGACTGGAGGTATGGGGGAGCAGCACCTCTGGCCGCTTGAAAAGCAAGCACCAGTGACTTGAGTCTGATGCGTGCTGCGATGGGGAGCCAGTGCAGAGAGGAGAGTAGAGGGGTGACGTGGGAACTGAACACCAGGCGGCGGCAGCATTCTGGACTGGCAGTGGCTTGAACAGGCCAGAAGGCCTGCCAGCAAGGCAGCAGTAGTCTGGATCACCAGGGCCTGGAGTTGAGTGGCCTCTTTTTACATTACATTACATTACATTATAGGCATGGCTTGATGGCAGTCAAGAACAGTTTAGCTGAAAGCCACCCTAGTGGGAAGGCCAACCACATACTAGGACAGCTGTAGCCACAATTCAGAGGTAGCAGTAAAGCACTGCAGTAGTGCCTAAGCCTAATACAATACATAAACAAGTAGAGAAACTAAGCGACTATGTCCCTAAGCAAAACTGGGGACCAGGAGTCTTCAGAGTGAAGCCTCTCAGCTGGGTGGGAGTTCAGAGTTCAGGCTCTTGGGTGAGGAACGGTCAGATCCTCCGGATGTTGTGGAGGGAGAAACGGCAGGTCCGAGTGATCGCTGCAATATGGCTCGAGAAGCACAGCTGGTTGTCCAGGGTCACTCCAAGGCTCCTGGCAGACTGAGACGGAGACACTATGGAGCCTTCCACGGTGATTGATGCATCAATCGTCGGGGAGCCCTTTGCAGTGAGGAAGAGCAGCTCTGTCTTCCCCAGGTTCAGCTTCAGGTGGTGGGTGGACATCCATGCGGAGATGTCAGCCAGGCATGCAGAGATCCGTTCCGGGACCTGGGTATCAGATGGAGAGAAGGAGCCTGAACTCTGAACTCGATCGCTAGAACCATGACCCCCGAGATGCCCCCAAGCTCCGTTTGGTAGAAACTCTGGTAAATAAGCGTTGCTTGGTGAATCCAATTTTATGCCAGAGCGGGTTTCCCAACTACATCACCAACTTGTATCGCCATGGGCAACCTGGAGCAGGAAAGGGCACTGGGGCTGCATTTCAACTGAATGTGGAAGTCTTGCCCGATTTGTTTTTGAGCAGTGCAACGTTGGGTTACTCATGTGTAAAAGTGACCCCGCAAGTCAAATGTGCAATATGCTCAGCTATGTCTCTAAACCAGGGGCGATTCTAGGATTTGACCTTTAGGGGGGCTCAGCCCCCAATGAGAATGTGAGATGTGCACATGCAAATCACAAGCCTAAATTATGAATTAATTTACTGTTACATTCCCCAAAACAAAAACACCACAATGTTGGTCACTCTCAAAATTGAAATACCACTCTTACTGTTTATTTTTTAAAAATAGATATTAATTAAAAATGTTTTTTTAGAAAAGAATGACTAAACATTGTCAGGGGGGCTGAGATGAAAGATAGGGTCTAAAATCGCCACTGATCTAAGAACTCTTAGAGCAAGAAAACGAGTAAAATATGGAGGCTAAATAAATATATGCTTGTAAATAATAAAGAAGCAAAGGCGCGTGCTAGCTAGCTTGCTACATAACGTACATTATCCTGACATTTAGGTAGCTTCCTTGAATTAGAGTCACACAGACACACAGACACACAGACACAACATGGAGACTGAGACTTCATATGCTCTTAGAATGACCTCTTTCAGTTTGTCAGACGAGCCATGCTGATATGTTCAGTCTCATGATCCAACCTCTTCACAGCCAATCAGAGGGAACTTTACACCTTAAAAGGGCTAGAGGTAGAAGTGGCCCCGAAGGGTTGACACAGTACCAGCTAACTCTACCCCCAAATCCTAACCATTAAGAAGAAAAAGGCTAAACTAATTTTAGATGGGACCTCCCAGGTGGTCTAGCAGTTACAACGTTCGACACTAGTCACTGCGCCCAGGGTCCAATTCCACAGGCCGCACCAGTACCAGCTCTGGCCGGGAGTGCCACTAAGGGGCGGCAATTGGCTGTCCGCCCCAGGGAGGGGGAGTGAAGCCGATATGAATTTGCTGCGTATAGGAGTGGCTCTGTGTACCAGAGGTACAGTTGACAGCTTGGCGAGTGCCGGCTCGGAGGAGGCTCACAATACGAGGGGGGATTGACATGAGAAAGAGAGGGTGTAATTGGCTACTAAATTGGGAGAGAATGCGAAAGAATCTGAAACAATTTTTTTTTTTTTATTATAATAATCATTTTAGACCATCACTCACGGGTAACTTCCACCTACAGCTAAAAGGCCCCTCACTCAGATCTCTCTGTGGTTTCCCGTTCCTCCTCCGGCTCCAGGTCTGGCCATCAGCGGCCAGAGGCTTCCTGTGCCCAGCCCTGCTGCCGCCCACGCGGACACACAGTCCCTCCCGCGAATCCATGCTGCGGCTCTCCCACAAGGCGCCTGTCCCTGAAGGCAGCCCGCCACCATGTCTGCCTTGTCTTAATCCAATAAAATCTGTCCTTCATCTCTGATAACCAAAATTCTTTCCTTGAAATTAAAGCTCTGTCTTGGCGTTCGTTTTTTTGTTCCCCTTCTATGACTGTGTAACAAACATATGAATGTATGTTGCATAATGGTTTTTATCCAGTTTTTGGGACTTAGATGTGGTGTTTTTTTTGTTTTTTTCTTGGACGAGGTTTCTACTTTTTTTTTCTTCTACTTTCTACCTGTAAATTTCACACTGCACTCTGCCTGTGTGCAGTTTATGGAATTACATATTTTATATATTGCACTGTGCCATGCAAAAATGTTTATTCAGTCATTTTAAACGTTAAATCATAATGCTTTTATTATTAAAGCAGACGCGGCGCAGATTGCTAAATGGGGTTATGATGAGCCAGACTACTATTAAAAATGCTGCACGTCAATAAATAATTCTGCCTGCGTAAAATATGGACAATCCCAACTTATTCGCTTTAGCTAAATAAGTTAGATTTTTTCTCAGTGAGAAAGCCCTTGCTTGCTGACCTTGAATATTCCCTCGATTTAAGATGTGATTTAGGTTAAAACAAGGAGAGATGGAGAGAGAAAGATGGGGAGTGGGGGTCGGGGGTGGGTCAGGGGGCTAAATAACAATTAAACTTTTGATGGCAATTTGGCAAAGGTGTTCGACCTTTCGAGCCACTAGCAATGTCAGGTGGCCGTAGAACGGGGGTAATGGAGGGGCGATGCTCCTTTTAATTGAGGAAGGCACCTTGCCTGAGTGCAAACGGTCTGCTGCGATCGATTCAGGGCAAAGCGCTTCGAGACCCTCCCCAAGGGTGCCCTGGAGTTGTCTCCGCCCAAAACAGGTTGCCAGATGCGGCGCAGATTGCTAAAGACAGGATTTCCAAATGGAGGAACAGGGGTCACAATCAGACCAAGTGGAGGGATTTTAATTGAAGCGCTGGTTATAATAGGACAGACGGAAAGGCAGGTCTCTGTGTTCTCTTAGGAGCTGGTGGGTTCCAATCGTTTGTTTTAGATCGGATGCAATATGCAGGGTTGTGGACTCGAGTCACAATTTTGATGTCTTCAGAATTGCAAAACATTTAAGTATTTGAGACTTGACTTAGACTTGCATGAGTTGGGACTAGACTTGGACTTGAGCTGGATGACTCGAGAGACTTGTTTTGAATGTGACCTGAAGACTTGATACCTGAAATTTGGGACTTGTCACTTTACTTGACCTGAACACGGTGACTTGGGACTTTACTTGAGACTTTCCCTTCATGACTTGGGACTTACTTGAAACTTGAAGGTTAAGACTGGAGACTTGCGGTCTCTCCCGTGTGGTCTAGTGGTTACAACATTCAAGCTGGCCACTACGACCGAGGTTCGATTCCACCGGTCACGCCAGTATCAGCTCTGGCCAGGGGTGTGCCACCGGGAGCAGCAATTGGCTGTCCGCCCCAGGGAGAGGGAAGGGAAGCCGACATGAGTTTGCTGCGTATAGGATTGACTCTGTGTACCAGAGTTACGGTCAACAGCCTGGAGAGTGCCGTCTCAGTCTCAGGGCTACGGCAGCGGGGGGGATTGACATGAAAAAGAGAGGGTGTAATTGGCTACTAAATTGGGAGAAAATGGGATAAAATCAGATTTTTTTTTTTTTAAGACTTGAGACTTACTTATGACTTGCATAACAGTGACTTGGTCACAACCCTGGCAATATGTGAACTCTGCTCTGATTAACAGTGATGGAAATGTTCATGTATAATCTGGAGCTGTTTATTCCCTCACTCGCAATTCGGAGAGTGCCCGCTACATGGTGATCACATGCTCCGCCAACGCGAAGCGTTTGATTGGTCTTCTCTAATATTGGCAAATGTATTCATGCTTCTACCCAGATTGCTGCATATTTATTTTAATGCCCGTGTTCTGGAGATCGCTTCTTCTTGTTAAACAGGCAGAAATAAAATGGGGGAATATATATATATATCTGGAAGCCCTTCTTCAATTTATTCTCAGCCATCCCTGCATCTCCCATATCAATTATAGTGACAGTGTTGCAGGACAAATGGTTATTAATTTTGAATTAGATTTTAGATCCATTTTCATTCTTTAAGATAGTATCAGGTGGGAATTTGACATTGATATTTTTCCCCGCGTGCATATTTTCTCCACGGTGAAATTACTCTCACCGATAAGCTATCCGCCCCACCTCTCCCTCCGTCTCAAAAATGTTGTCGCAGTTTCCACTCTACCATCGCTAGAACGTTATTTGTATTTATTTATTTATATAGCACCTTTCCAGCAATACAGCACAAAGTGCTTCACAAAAAAAGGATTACAATAAAAGACAAAAATAGACAAAAAAACTTTTGACGCCAATTTGGCAAAGGCGTTCAACCTTTCGAGCCACTCGCAATGTCAGGGGACTGTAGAATGGGGGTAATGGAGGGGCGATGCTCCTTTTAATCGAGGAAGGCACCTTGCCTGAGCGCAAACGGCCTGCTGCGATCAATTCAGGGCAAATCGCTTCGAGACCCTCCCCAAGGGCGCCCTGGAGTTCACTCTGCCCGAAACAGGTTGCCAGATGCGGCGCAGATTGCTAAAGACAGGATATCCGAATGGAGGAACGGGGGTCACAATCAGACCAAGTGGAGGGATTTTAATTGAAGCGCTGGTTATAATAGGACGGACAGAAAGGCAGGTCTCTGTGTTCTCTTAGGAGCTGGTGGGTTCCAATCGCGTGTTTGTTTTAGATCGGATGCAATATGCAGGATTGTGGACTCGAGTCACAATTTTGTCTCTGTGTTCTCTTAGGCAGTTATTAGAATTAATAACCCAATTCTAAACTCAACCGGGAGCCAGTGTAAAGAAGCCAAGATTGCGGTAATGTGAGATCTCCTATTTGTCCTGGTTAGCAGCCTAGCAGCTGAGTTTTGCACTAATTGGAACCGGGCCAGAGCTTGACGGCTCAAACATGTATATGTTCACCTACTTTCCTTTTCTCACCAAACAATGCATCAGCAAATCTGCTAACGATCATTGCATCCGTAATCAACTATGCATGCCCGCTCATCACCGTGTCTGATTTGATTAAGAAAAGGGACAATCCCTCTTGTTCGTGAAGGTTAGGGAGGCATGCCTTAGCTGCGAAAATTCAGAGAATATCCAAAACCTAGAAAACACTAATAGAGCATTGTTTTATTGTAATGTGTTTATGCTCAAATCTTGGATATCAAACAACTGTCAGAATATCTGGTTGTGTGTATGGTTTTCCTGTGACTTGACATGATTGCACTTGATTTCATTTCAAGAAACTGTCATGAACGTGGGACACCGTTTCACAGTCAGGCGAATGGAGAAGAAACGTAAGACTTAAATCTAATTAGAGTTGCAGCCCAGGATCAAGACCCTAATTCCTATCACACCACACAATTCCACAGGACAGAAAAGAAATGATGTAGCCGGCAAAATGTCAAATGGGCACTAGAGCTTTTACACCGCTAAATTTAACCTTTTTTCAATCACTGAAGCGAACAAAACGCCCTGGAAAATACATAATCTCTATGACTAAATCCCCCCTCCCCTCCTCCCTACCCTCCACACACATACAATAGTGTTTACCTATACCTTTTATGTTATTGTCCTCGCTGAATTCTGGATTTGATAAGACTGCTGCACAATTCTCTGGCCATTTCTATTTTCAGGGGAAGGAAGAGAATAGCATTAATTTCCTGAAGCTTAGGACTGCGGCGTGTCGATGAATGAACACAATTGACCACTTTTTCCACGCTGCCCCTGTGATGATATTTCATAGCCATCTTTATTCTCAGAAACTGTTGGTAAATTAATAAGAAAAACAAAAAAACAAGATACCTCCAAGAACCTGTTTGCCATTTTTTAAGGGTGTTTTATTTGGAGCACACTCCAAATAAAGTGGTTCT
Source organism: Aldrovandia affinis (assembly GCA_029706075.1). Classification (NCBI taxonomy): domain Eukaryota; kingdom Metazoa; phylum Chordata; class Actinopteri; order Notacanthiformes; family Halosauridae; genus Aldrovandia; species Aldrovandia affinis. Next base: position 1,003,310 of record JAINUG010000283.1, on the reverse strand, counting down.
GTGTGGCTCAGTTGGTAGAACATGGCGTTGGCAATGCTTATCTTTATTCTCAGTTCAATTTCCAAGATACTGAACCTGACCACATATACTGAAAAATGTATGCATTCACTACTGTAAGTCGCTTTGGATAAAAGCATCTGCTAAATGGCATATATTATTATGTGATATATTACACTCACGTCTCTGGTCCACACTCGACCGAGCCCGGCGCTGGAGGCAGGGTCAGTGCTAACCCAGCCCTCCCAGAGAGCAGAGGAATGTGACTTAGTGAGCGCCAGACAGCGCCTCCCACAAGAGAGCCTTTTTGTGCTTTATATAACTGCACGCCTGTCAGAGATCTGATCGATCAGTGGCGCCGGGCTCCGGTCGGTAATGTCATGGGGTGGAAACTCTTGAGGGACTTCACTGTCTCGCCCTTGCACCTAAACTGACCCTGCAGCCTAACTGGATATGGCGTGGTACCCAAATGAATATCTCCTACACGGCTAAATTACATGATTTTAATGGTTATAAAGGATGAGGGGCTTTGGCCTGTGTGCTACAATATCATTTGTCATACTAAACGCAATGCTCCCTTAACCAAAGTATTTTAAAATAAATTTGATCAGTACAATTCATTTTTTTCCTTTTTTAAACTGTCTGCTGGTGGAACACATTTATGTTAATTAGTTTATTAATTACTCAAATCATAACGAATTGAACAGACTGCATATTAATATTCTCGCTTTTGTAATAGGCTCTTCTTACTGGTGGTTCTTCACAATGTGTTTAATAGGTGCCTAAACACAAATTACCAAAGCTTTTCACGTGTATTATTTTCCCAATTACTGAGGAGAAACGGAATCTGTTACTATATCACGACATCATGCAGCTCAAAGCACAGCAGCATTTATGGGGCCAATTTACATAATAACATTTGATGTCATTTTTTATTCTGTAACAATGTAAGCATTGTCAGTTAAGGGGGTTGTACAGTAATCCTGGGATGGATGTCTAAGAGGAAAGATAAGCACTAGAGGATTTTGATAGCTTTAAGTTTTGGAAGAGCTGGCATACTTGATCTGACCTCCGGTAATCATTAAATCCTCAAAATGCTCCACTGTGTTAGAATTGTTTCGTTCACACATCATTATTGTCCCACCTGATGTGTGCTGGAATTGACCCTGAAAATGTTCAGTGTGCTTTAACTTCTCCAAACTCTGCATCATCACAAATAAAATCTTTAGTTCATTAATATAGTAGTTCTGTAGCTCAGTTGGTAGAGTTGGTATACTCCACTCCTAACCAGCTTGCTAACCAAACCAGCTAATATTAGTCAGTTAACTTACAAAGAAGACAAACTTAACCATGATAATATGGTCTTAAATAAAGGTTATCTGGCTATCTGATTGTGTTAACTAGCTAGTGTAACGGAGTTGGTTATGCCTTCAGCGAGTTTCAAACCGAGGATCTCGATGCGACAAGAGAGAGGATTAGTCCACTGAGCTAAAAACTCACACGCTCAACTTTAACTCACACCTTCTGAGCTCTGCTACACTCTCCAATTCAAACTCCTGAAGGAGCAATCACCCACCCGACCAATTACCATGAGTCGTAGCATCCAAGTCACGACACCATGGTAAACAGAGTTGGTTCTGCCTGCAGCAAAGACTCAAGTCTCTAGCTCTGGGAACTAATTGTACTCTTATCCCAGTCTTCACCCTTTACAGCGGATGCTCACGCCCTCTGAGCTCCGCTACACTAGCCAGCTGTAAATAGATTGTTAGCTCACCAACATAGCTTATAAAGATTCATGATGAGCACATTTCACTCACCCTAGCTAGCTAGCTATCTAGAAACCCTAAACTGGCATGTAAATATCCCCAGTAAAATGGATTGTTTGCTCACCAGATGACCTTACCCATAAAGATATAAAGAAATACGTTTGGTAATGATACAATGACCAACCTACAGCAGTAGTTTTTAGTATAACTTCTATGCTTCTGTTCCCTTGAACAAAATGAACATAGTAATAAACTCCAAAGTTTTTGTTATTTTTTCTCCCTCTTCATTTTGTGAGATCTTGAGGAAAACTCCTGAAAAATGTTTCCTGTTTGTGTGTCCCCATCATATTGGGGAAAAGTTCTGAATGGTTGGTTTCATCAGCTATTTGCAGTTACATGACTTGGACTCGAGTGCGACTTGCAAAAAATAAAAGTACTCAAGACTTGACTTAGACTTGCATGTCTATGACTTGGGACTAGACTTGGACTTGGATGCTGGATGACTCGAGAGACTTGTTTTGAATGTGACTTGAGGACTTGACACATGAAATTTGGGACTTGGTGACTTGACTTTACCTGAACACGGTGACTTGGGACTTTACTTGAGACTTACTCTTCATGACTTGAAACTTGAAGGTTAAGACTTGAGACTTACAAGATTTGATGACTTGCATAATAGTGACTTGGTCACAACTCCTGGCTATTTGTAAACTCCTCACTAATACCCTAGATATGTTACACAGAGATTTTACAAAATAATATTGATATACAGTACATTAGCCGGAGGCGGCACGGTGGTGCAGTGGATAGCACTGTCGCCTCACAGCAAGAAGGTCTCAGGTTTGAATCCAGGCCAGGGGCCTTTCTGTGTGGAGTTTGCATGTTCTCCCCGTGTCCGCGTGGGTTTCCTCCGGGTACTCCGGTTTCTTCCCACAGTCCAAAGACATGCACGTTAGGCTAATTGGAGAGTCTAAATTGCCCGTAGGTATAAGTGTGTGAGTGAATGGTGTATGTAGTGCCCTGCGATGGATTGGCGACCTGTCCAGGGTGTATTCCTGCCTCTCGCCCTAATGCATGCTGGGATAGGCTCCAGCCCCCCGCGACCCTGACCAGGAATAAGCGGCTGAAGATGAGATGAGATGATGAGTACATTAGCCCACATGTATAATTTTTATTGCAAAGTACAAATCTTCACTGACTATCTTTTTTTAGCCCCATGATGACAGTAATTCCAAGTTGGTTACAGTAATGACATCATCAGCTTGAATGAGGGATGAGGGGAGACATTGATAGACAGATGGGGAAAAGAAGGACCAAGGTAGCATGTGTATAGAGACAGTTATAATAGCCTTGCAGTAGTATGTTATAAATTACCTCATCAGCTTGGAAGGAAGGATGAAGGAAGATAGATTAATGGACAGATACAGAGGATTTAATAGGGTATCCTAGTGGTTATACACGTATAGAGATATAGATGTGTGTGTGTGTGTGTGTGTGTGTGTGTGTGTGTGTGTGTGTGTGTGTGTGTGTGTGTGTGTGTGTGTGTGTGTGTGTGTGTGTGTAAGTGTGTAAGGTAAGTCTTTAATCTATTCTGCCCAGTGAAGCGCACAATCTCAGATGCACACTGTATTAAAACATAACTGTCATGACAATATAACTGTCATGACAATATAATTGTCATGAAAACAATACAAGCTTTGGCAATGTGACATATGTAATGTTAATAAAAACATTTCTTTACAGAGCTCATTACTAACAACAGCACAGAAATCGACCTCTCCTTATCTCTGAATGTAGGCAACACTGCCACATAAGAACATAAGAATACATAATGACGAGAATGGGCCGTTCATCCCATCTAGGCTCATCATGTCCTAATCTAAAGAGTATCTAGTACTGCATCTAGCCTGGACTTGAATAGCCCAAGTGTTTCTCCTTCTACTACCCGAACTGGCAAGCTGTTCCAGGCATTGACAACTCTCTATGTAAAGAAAAACGTCCTAATATACGTGTGAAATTAATCCAGAACATGGACATCATCCAGAACTAGTGGGTTTTTAGTTGTGGGCTTCTTAGAATTGTCTGAAATACTTAGCGAAACCATATACTGTAAACCTATACACATATATAACCAAAATCTACCTTATTCTTTCATCTCTCTATTGCTCCATCCATCCATCTCTTCATAACAACATCCAGGTGATGTCATTAAGGACTTACTACTGCATGGCTAGCATAATACTTTACCAAACCATATACAGTATATCACACACAGTAACCAAAAAGCTGGCTTTTTGGACCCTTCTTCTCCCCATCTGTCGATTAGGGGTGTAACGGTAGACGAGAATCATGGTTCGGTATGTACGTCGGTTTTGAAGTCATGGTTCGGTACGTTTTCAGTACAGCAGGGTAAAATATAAATGCAAAACATGAAATTGCTTTTCATTTATTATGAACTTTGTAATCAGTGGCTAATTGGCCATAATTTACTGAACAAAGTAAGGTACATACCTTACTTTCTTAAATAAATAAAATGTCCATCAATACTGCTGCAACTGCACTCACAAAAAAAAATCCTGCACGTGCGTTAGTGGTTAACCCCTTGTTGACGATTTCTGCAAATTAGCCTCAAACCCCTTAAGACCTTAATACAGCAAAACATTTATTTAATTTTTTTATTTTATTCAGGCAATAAGGAGTTAAAGCAAGAGGGCTTTCGTTCGGTTCACAGCTATTACAATTATCTGAATTATAATATTTTACCAAACTAAATGTTATATATCTATATACACTATATTGTATTATGTATTTGTATTTGTATCATTATGATACATCTCTACATGGTATAAATGCTAGGCTACATTCCCCTCTCAATATATCCATCTATCTATCCCTTCATCCCTCCTTCCAAGCTGATGATGTAATTTATAACATACTACTGCACGGATATTATAATTTTGAATTACAATACTTTGCCATGTATTGGATTTAAACTAGAAGTATTATTTAAAAACTCTCTCCATACTGCCATTTCGAAGCTTTGAAAATCTGCCAGAGGCAAGCCAACTAAATTGGTTTTCAAACTTTCTAATCAAGTTAATATTATTACAATGAATAACAATCAACAAAGTATATAATTAATAACAATATGTAGTAATAACAAGAATAATTGGTAGTAGTTTGAGTAGAGCTATAATCATCAGCTTGAATGAGGGATGAGGGGAGACATTGATAGACAGATGGGGAAAAGAAGGACCAAGGTAGCATGTGTATAGAGACAGTTATAATAGCCTTGCAGTAGTATGTTATAAATTACCTCATCAGCTTGGAAGGAAGGATGAAGGAAGATAGATTAATGGACAGATACAGAGGATTTAATAGGGTATCCTAGTGGTTATACACGTATAGAGATATAGATGTGTGTGTGTGTGTGTGTGTGTGTGTGTGTGTGTGTGTGTGTGTGTGTGTGTGTGTGTGTGTGTGTGTGTGTGTGTGTGTGTGTGTGTAAGGAGTAAGTCTTTAATCTATTCTGCCCAGTGAAGCGCACAATCTCAGATGCACACTGTATTAAAACATAACTGTCATGACAATATAACTGTCATGACAATATAATTGTCATGAAAACAATACAAGCTTTGGCAATGTGACATATGTAATGTTAATAAAAACATTTCTTTACAGAGCTCATTACTAACAACAGCACAGAAATCGACCTCTCCTTATCTCTGAATGTAGGCAACACTGCCACATAAGAACATAAGAATACATAATGACGAGAATGGGCCGTTCATCCCATCTAGGCTCATCATGTCCTAATCTAAAGAGTATCTAGTACTGCATCTAGCCTGGACTTGAATAGCCCAAGTGTTTCTCCTTCTACTACCCGAACTGGCAAGCTGTTCCAGGCATTGACAACTCTCTATGTAAAGAAAAACGTCCTAATATACGTGTGAAATTAATCCAGAACATGGACATCATCCAGAACTAGTGGGTTTTTAGTTGTGGGCTTCTTAGAATTGTCTGAAATACTTAGCGAAACCATATACTGTAAACCTATACACATATATAACCAAAATCTACCTTATTCTTTCATCTCTCTATTGCTCCATCCATCCATCTCTTCATAACAACATCCAGGTGATGTCATTAAGGACTTACTACTGCATGGCTAGCATAATACTTTACCAAACCATATACAGTATATCACACACAGTAACCAAAAAGCTGGCTTTTGGACCCTTCTTCTCCCCATCTGTCGATTAGGGGTGTAACGGTTCCGAATCATGGTTCGGTATGTACCCAGTTTTGAAGTCATGGTTCGAACGTTTTCAGTACAGCAGGGTAAAATATAAATGCAAAACATGAAATTGCTTTTCATTTATTATGAACTTTGTAATCAGTGGCTAATTGGCCATAATTTACTGAACAAAGTAAGGTACATACCTTACTTTCTTAAATAAATAAAATGTCCATCAATACTGCTGCAACTGCACTCACAAAAAAAAATCCTGCACGTGCGTTAGTGGTTAACCCCTTGTTGACGATTTCTGCAAATTAGCCTCAAACCCCTTAAGACCTTAATACAGCAAAACATTTATTTAATTTTTTTATTTTATTCAGGCAATAAGGAGTTAAAGCAAGAGGGCTTTCGTTCGGTTCACAGCTATTACAATTATCTGAATTATAATATTTTACCAAACTAAATGTTATATATCTATATACACTATATTGTATTATGTATTTGTATTTGTATCATTATGATACATCTCTACATGGTATAAATGCTAGGCTACATTCCCTCTCAATATATCCATCTATCTATCCCTTCATCCCTCCTTCCAAGCTGATGATGTAATTTATAACATACTACTGCACGGATATTATAATTTTGAATTACAATACTTTGCCATGTATTGGATTTAAACTAGAAGTATTATTTAAAAAACTCTCTCCATACTGCCATTTCGAAGCTTTGAAAATCTGCCAGAGGCAAGCCAACTAAATTGGTTTTTCAAACTTTCTAATCAAGTTAATATTATTACAATGAATAACAATCAACAAAGTATATAATTAATAACAATATGTAGTAATAACAAGAATAATTGGTAGTAGTTTGAGTAGAGCTATAATCATCAGCTTGAATGAGGGATGAGGGGAGACATTGATAGACAGATGGGGAAAAGAAGGACCAAGGTAGCATGTGTATAGAGACAGTTATAATAGCCTTGCAGTAGTATGTTATAAATTACCTCATCAGCTTGGAAGGAAGGATGAAGGAAGATAGATTAATGGACAGATACAGAGGATTTAATAGGGTATCCTAGTGGTTATACACGTATAGAGATATAGATGTGTGTGTGTGTGTGTGTGTGTGTGTGTGTGTGTGTGTGTGTGTGTGTGTGTGTGTGTGTGTGTGTGTGTGTGTGTGTGTGTGTGTGTAAGGAGTAAGTCTTTAATCTATTCTGCCCAGTGAAGCGCACAATCTCAGATGCACACTGTATTAAAACATAACTGTCATGACAATATAACTGTCATGACAATATAATTGTCATGAAAACAATACAAGCTTTGGCAATGTGACATATGTAATGTTAATAAAAACATTTCTTTACAGAGCTCATTACTAACAACAGCACAGAAATCGACCTCTCCTTATCTCTGAATGTAGGCAACACTGCCACATAAGAACATAAGAATACATAATGACGAGAACGGGCCGTTCAGCCCATCTAGGCTCATCATGTCCTAATCTAAAGAGTATCTAGTACTGCATCTAGCCTGGACTTGAATAGCCCAAGTGTTTCTCCTTCTACTACCCGAACTGGCAAGCTGTTCCAGGCATTGACAACTCTCTATGTAAAGAAAAACGTCCTAATATACGTGTGAAATTAATCCAGAACATGGACATCATCCAGAACTAGTGGGTTTTTAGTTGTGGCCTTCTTATAATTGTCTGAAATACTTGTCTGAAATACTAGCGAAACCATATACTGTAAACCTATACACATATATAACCAAAATCTACCTTATTCTTTCATCTCTCTATTGCTCCATCCATCCATCTCTTCATAACAACATCCAGGTGATGTCATTAAGGACTTACTACTGCATGGCTAGCATAATACTTTACCAAACCATATACAGTATATCACACACAGTAACCAAAAAGCTGGCTTTTTGGACCCTTCTTCTCCCCATCTGTCGATTAGGGGTGTAACGGTAGACGGTAATCATGGTTCGGTATGTACGTCGGTTTTGAAGTCATGGTTCGGTACGTTTTCAGTACAGCAGGGTAAAATATAAATGCAAAACATGAAATTGCTTTTCATTTATTATTAACTTTGTAATCAGTGGCTAATTGGCCATAATTTACTGAACAAAGTAAGGTACATACCTTACTTTCTTAAATAAATAAAATGTCCATCAATACTGCTGCAACTGCACTCACAAAAAAAATCCTGCACGTGCGTTAGTGGTTAAAGCAAGAGGGCTTTCATTCGGTTCACAGCTATTACAATTCTCTGAATTATAATATTTTACCAAACTAAATGTTATATATCTATATACACTATATTGTATTATGTATTTGTATTTGCATCATTATGATACATCTCTACATGGTATAAATGCTAGGCTACACTACTACATTCCCTCTCAATATATCCATCTATCTATCCCTTCATCCCTCCTTCCAAGCTGATGATGTAATTTATAACATACTACTGCACGGATATTATAATTTTGAATTACAATACTTTGCCATGTATTGGATTTAAACTAGAAGTATTATTTAAAAAACTCTCTCCATACTGCCATTTCGAAGCTTTGAAAATCTGCCAGAGGCAAGCCAACTAAATTGGTTTTTCAAACTTTCTAATCAAGTTAATATTATTACAATGAATAACAATCAACAAAGTATATAATTAATAACAATATGTAGTAATAACAAGAATAATTGGTAGTAGTTTGAGTAGAGCTATAATCAAATAAAAAGGTTCCACTAGGGTTTTATTTTTTTATTTATATTTATTCCAGATTTTTTCCCCCAATTTGGTGGCTAATTGTAATTGTACCCTCTATATCTTCAATTCACCCTCCCCCACGAGCCCGCCCACCCGTCCTGCGGGCCAAGCTAATACCCAGAGGCCGGCGATGATCCGCCTCCTATGAGACGTAACTCGTCCATCTGTCTGTCAGTGACGCCCTTCGCACTTCTTGGCGAGCTTGTGCCGGCTCTCTCTCCCCCCTCCCCCTGGGGTGGACAGCCAATTGGCGTCCCCAGAAGGGGAACCCAGTGGCAGTGTAGTGAGATGGTTAGGGAACTGGGCTTGTAACTCAGAGTTTGCTGGTTCAATTCCCAGGTGGGGCACTGCCATTGTACCCTTGAGCAAGGTACTTAACCTGAATTTCTTCAGTAAAAATATCCAGCTGTATAAATGGATTGTATGTAAAAATTAAAAAATTAAAATGTAAACTGTGTAAGTCGCTCTGGATAAGAGCATCTGCTACAATGCCTCAAATGTAAAATGCAGTGGGCAACCTGCATTCCAGGCAAATGCTTTTACTGTTACACCCGAGGCTCCCCCATCCAGTAGGTTTTCCAGGCTGTGTAAAGTGATTTCTCCTCAAAATAAAAAAAAAACATGGTCTCCAGCTCCACAGAAACACCCACTCAGAGACGGGGAAGGCAACACAAGCAGCCCGTCTGAGTTCCTGATGAGAGCCAAGCCTACAGCTCACACCACCACAATGCTGCACAGCCAGGCCAAGGCAAGGGCTGGTATGCTGAAAGGGGAAAAGGCACAGCTGATTTTGGAGCAAACACTCTGTGATTACAGTGGGCACAGCGCTCTGCCCAGCAGCTGGCACCGCCACCGGCATGGCGGGGGACGGGCGGCGGACCCGAGAGGTGCCAGCTGTTGCCAGGGAGCTTCAGGGGCCGTCGCCACAGTGGCCCAGTGGTGATTAAATGGTGGACACTTTGCCATAATCCCAGACAAACACATCCAGCTTGAATCATAATGTGTCTCTTTTTCTCCTCTGCTGTGGCCTATGGTAATGGAGCGATCCTGCTCTCTTAATTCGCTCAGATTCATATTATTATTATTATTATTATTATTATTATTATTATTATTATTATTATTATTATTAATTCATTAATTATTTTTAATAATAACAGATAGAACAGCAGCCAGGGGGAGTGGTGACAATGAGGGGAACGGAGTGTTAGGAAGCAGATAGAAGCTTTGCAATTGGAGAGTGGTGGGAACCACCCGGGAATACAAGACAGTCATTAACGACCTTTGCTAATGGCCCCCGGAGGTTTTAAGAGATTACGAGTAATCAAATGCGCATTCCTGTCAGAGCAAATTTGATATGGTTTTTTATCAGGTAACAGGATGTTCTTCTTCCCTAGTTATGAATAAAAAAGGCTTAGACTCTTGTAATATTTGCACAATATGAAGCATAGCTATCTCACATCCAGGCAAGTGGCAAAATAAAGGAATCATTTTGGAAACCCCGGGAGGGGATACAGCAATGACACTCAAAGGTGGTAAAGTCCCAGCCATGTGGGGGAGTGGGGGCTTGTTGGAAAGGGTAAGGTCAGGCCTATCCGCTAATACCGGCTTTGACACCTCTGAAGGACACTCGCGGTACTGCACCCTTTTCAAGGATCCCTCATTTACTCAAGTGTTGCATTTATTTGGACAGTTAGCTGTAGATACATGCATGCATGCATAGATGCATACAAGCACACTTGCATACATGCATACATACATACATGCAAAATGGACACGTATGCCTTCATTCAAATTTCCCCCTACACCCTTAAGTCATTTTTGTGTGCTGTAGATATGTACTGGATAAGTTTGCCTGTGTGGTACATATTCTCAAAAATACAAGTCAATTCTGTCTTTTTTGCATGTTCTGAAACTTTTACCTTGTTCGTGATGATTTATTATGAGGTTATGTATTTCTGGATGAAAGATAAAAATGTTGGAAAAGCTAAAAACAAAGTGAAGTAGAATCATTAAAGATGTTAAAAGCAATTTCCTGTCAGCAAGTTCCCATTTATTCATGAAAACCAAACAGGACAGCAATGCCAGACAATAAGCCCTTACTAAAAGAGAGCCATTTTGGAAGACTTAGGCACTGTCTCAAGGCGTTAAGACAGAGACAGAAAATGAGTTTGACTGTTTTGTGTTGCAGCTATATACAGGTAACTGCCCAAATAAATGAATCACTGGAGTAAATTAAGGGTTCTGGCAGTTATTTTCCTGCCATGGTTTAGGTCCACTCAACCCCTTATGAATTAAGACACTTCAGGCTGGTATTTGTTTTATTTTGACAGTTACCTGTACAGTATGTATACATACAATGGTGTAGGTTTTATTTGAACATGGGGCAGGGGGGCAACCCACAAATACACTCACCTCGGTATCGAATCCCACACATGCACTCACCCTGGGAGCCTTGTCAATTTAGAATAATATTTATAGCTTTATATGTGGAAATAACTGGACTTATAATGGGAAAACACATTATTTCCCAATAATGGGAAAACACATTATTTCTTATTTCTCCAGCGACATATTATATCATAGCTACTGCTCTTTCCTTCAAACTTGAGCCACAAGCGTATACAAAAGTATGACATATATTACAGTTGAGTAACGAAAACATATCCTGTAAATGCAAGTGTGTTTTGTAGAATAATAACTGTTTTCATATATAAATTGTGCAATAATATCTATAAACATTGAAAGTGCATGATGGGCATTTTGTTTATCTGTTATGTGCAGACGTGATGTGATGTTTTCATTTTCTTTCGAGACGACCATCGTCCATTATTCAGTAACGATCGGTTGCCTCCCTCAGCTCCTCATCTCTGAAGTCCTTCATGAACGTGCTGCTCAGAGACATCAGCATCTAGATGTGACCATCTCATAAGAGGAGTGTGTTCCCTGTGAACCCAGACCTTTTGGTTTGACCTTACAACTTCAAGCATGTGCTATCCCTCTCTAAACGATCTCGCAAGCGCCAGATATCCAGACCCTCGAGGACCTATTGAAATGCATCCGCCCTCCATACTGCTCCTCTTATCCCTTACTTTGATGGAGATCCTTTAGCTTTCCCCGAGCGCCTGTCCTTACATCCACATGCAATGCTTAGTTCCTCCACCCCCCCTGCTGAGAACTGTGGGGTCCCAAGTTCACAGCTTGCACTGTGATGCGCTTACCTGTGAGCTTCGGCCATGTTTGCTGAATGAACACATCAAGCTGCAAGACCAAAGGAAAAAGTGCTCATGCTCCTGAAGTAGGTGGAATATTGCCCATGACCACCGATCTGAGGTCAGTTTCATGTTTTTCTTCCTCATGGTTAAGGCTAGGATTAAGGTAGGGTTAGCTGGTCCTGTACCAGTGCTTAGGGGCACAAAGCCTCTTGAGCCTCACGCACACACATGCCCACATGATCGACAAGTGCCCGACCCCCCATGCTCTGCCTGTGCGTTTTAGTTTTTTTAAAGATCTTGTCTCTGATTTTCTCCCTTTTTTTATCCCAATTTAGTAGCCCATTACACTTTCTCTTTTTCATGTCAATCCCCCTCATATTGTGAGCTTGCTGCCATAGCCCTGAGACCAGCAGTGACAAAGGCAATGTACTGCCTCCTCCGAGCCGGAACTCGCCAAGCCGTCAACTGTAACTCCGGTACACAGAGCCACTCCTATACGCAGTGAACTCATGTTGGCTTCCCTCCGCCCCTCTCTAAGGCGGACAGGCAATTGCCTCCCCCTAGTGACACTCCCGGCCAGAGCCAACTCACGGCCAGTGGAAGCGAACCCTGGTCACAGTGGCCAGCATCAAACGTTGTAACCGCTAGACCACCCTGGAGACCTGCCTGTGCATTTTGACCACGTTTCTTTAATTCACATATTTTCGTTACAAGCTCACCCACATGCTTGCATTTGCCCACATAACTAACAAGTACTTAGCCCATCCCTACTCCCTCCATTCGCCCACGAATAAACGTGCGCCACCTGGCCCAAGCACGCCTGAGTCAAGCGGGATCAGGAGCAGCAGAGCCCCCTCCCATCCAGCAGGTCTGGTAGAGATGGGTGGGCGCTGGCCTGCTGCCACCGCTGCCATCTGTCGAGCGCAATTGCCGAAACTGGCAGGGCGTCTTATTGCACGTCTTATGTCTTCCGAGGTGCTTGGCCCCTCCTCCCTTGGCTACCCTGCTGGTCATGTGACGCTGCTGAGATGCGTGCCCGGTTGAAAAGTGGCATCTTTGTCATCTGCCTTGTTTCTCTCCCTCTCTCACTGCTTCTGCTGCCTTTGGCAGTTCTTCCTCTCTCTCTGTCTTCTTACCCTCGACTTTTTCCCTACGACCCACTTTAGTTTAGACAAGTGCGGGTGTTGTGAACACCAGTACTAGAGAGTGTTATGAATAATTTCCCCCAAAGAGACCTTTTTTTCTCAAGCCCATATTCAGCCAATCCAAACCAGAATGCATTAGCAATGTTGTGGTGTGACTTGGTGGGGGGAAATAAAACACCTCACTCAGATGTCCGCTGTTACAACCCCCTTGGGCAGAAATCGCAGCGGCTAAAGTGCAATGCGCGCGTGTGACTTCCCCTAGGAGTTTGAGAAGGAATGAAGTAAGCATTTTCACAAATAAGCCTGAGCAAAGAGCACCGGTGAAATTGATTTGGGTGCCACTGCGTTCACAGCGTGCCCTGACTCTGTCATTATTAAAGCAGAAGCGTGATAAATGCGCCGCTGCGGGATGCCATTCCATTATTCTGCCCCCCTCCCCCTTGTTGATTAATCCAGCCTTAAACTGTTTAGTTTGAATTTACCATTTACCATCCTCGCTTTAATGCAAGATCAATAATGGGGAAGCAGGATTTCGTTCACAGCTATGTATGGGTTGTTGTATTTATTTATTTATTTTTGCGACGATGCTGCATGCTAAATCATGGAGATGCGGAATTAATGAATCCGTGTTCATCGCGGCCCTCTGAGCTATGTTCCCACCAAACACCGAGATTGTCAGGACGTCACCCTCTGTAGCGAATGCGGAGAAAAGGCAAGAGTAATGAGTAGGTTCTCCCTCGAGACAGACCGAGTTCATCTTCGACAACAAAGCACTCAATTATGACTTGCAAAAATGACTGTACAGATCTCACGCTCCATGCCGCGACGCACTCAGCAACAAGCGCCAGCAGATTAGGGTGAGGTCATAAGATGTTTTCTCTGACCGCTAAGAATGGGTTCAGTCCAGAGCGGTGAGCCAGGCGACATAAACATGCCCTCATCCGCCCATACAGGCTTCTGAGCATGTATGTCACCAGCACGCAATATTTGAGCACTCCTGTTTTCACCTATGCAGTTGTGCTTCATCGTGGAATATCAAAAGTGAGCATCCTCCTAGCCACGGCGACCGGGGTTTGATTCCACCGGTCGCGCCAGTTCGGCTCTGGCCAGGAGTGCCACTAGGGGGTGGCAATTGGCTGTCCGCCCCAGGGGGGAGGGATAAAAGCCGAAGGAAAGATTCGCTGCATATATGAGTGGTTGTGCGTCGGTGACAGGCTTCAGTCTCCTGCCACACCCACTCCCAGTGGCAGGCCCAGACCACTTTAACAGGGGTGGCCTAAGAGTGGCACAGTGCCACACAGGGGGGCGACATTCAAAATGTAATACATTTGAAAAGATGTGATTGACAACCTAATAACCTATCAAGAGCCAGATGAAGTAGGGTGGCACCCAGGGTGGCCAACCAAATTTCTTTGGGGGCTGGTGCTGCCCCTCCCTGGACACGCCCCTGCCCCCTCCCAAGTCTGTGCACACACCCTGTTGACAGTGGACATTGAAGGCGTGTTGTGTTTGTACCCCACACCGTCTCATGGCAGCAGTGATTGTTTTTTTCACACCATCTGTTTGGTACGCTCCCCTGCATCACTGCTGATCCTTTTCAACGCTTGTTGTCAGGGACGACACGGCTACCCACAGACGCACAGCCATGTCCTGCCAAGCGCGTCATCAGCAGGACGTGGGCGCCACCTGCTCTGCATGCTGGACCTGTAGGATACAAGTCGTGATCCAGGTGTAAACCAATCTGCAGGAACTAGAGCTCTGGGTGGTTATGAGATAAACAAGACCTAAGATTAAATCAAATCAAATTTATTTGTATAGAGCTTTTCACAAATGCATTGTGAAAAAAAAAAAAAAAACGCTTATCAAAAGGGAACCCAGGCTCAAACTCCCTTGATAGGGAGAAACCTTGGGAGGAACCAGACTAAAAGGGGGGGAGCCCATCCCCTTCTGGCCGGCACAGGGTGCGTCCAAAAAAGACCATATCATGAAATTAGTTAAAGGCAAATTCCGCACAGATATTAGGATGTTTTTCTTTACACAGAGAGTTGTCAATGCCTGGAACAGCTTGCCAGGTAGGGTATTTTTATATTCTTATGGTCAGTCCAAAGGTGACACAGGGCTGGCTGACTTTGCGCCTCCAAGTTAGGTAGTCAGTGGGGGGGGCTAAATCATGTGAAGGGGTCCAGATCCAGGGACTGGGGTAGGCGTGGGGGTGAGGGTTAATGGGGGCAGCTCACACTTCTCGCAGGATCTAGGGCTCAGGGGGTGGGTGCTGATTACTGATAAATTACTGATAAATATTTTCCCTTGGTGGCCAGAGGTGGCATCGGACAAGCCCAGTGCATAATCAAACAAACAATAATGACCGATAATGCAGTGGATTCGACAACCATGTTACATGAAGGCAGCAAAATGAAGAAACATGGTTTTCACCTGGTTTACAATACAATTATGCTATGCCATAAAGCTACATGTACACTTTGCAGAACTATCAGTATGGCATCGTTCCAATTTTATTAAAAGGGCAATTATTTATTTATTTGTTTATTTGTAAGGGACAAGCACAGAGAACATTGACAGCACTGTATTGTATATAGCCAAAGCTAATTTCCAACACCAGTCCCTTGATGGACATTGATGGTTCAATCAATCAATAAAATAATACAATTACATTGTTACAGTTTAAAATCAATGCGTATAATGTCCGAAAACAGCAACAACAACCATACATGACATGACAAAAACAAACAAAAAAAAGAGAACATGAGCTCAAATACAGTACAGGCAGTGTAGTGTAACGGTTAGGGAACTGGACTTGTAACTCAGAGGTTGCTGGTTCAATTCCCAGGTGGAGAACTGCCATTGTACCCTTGATCAAGGTACTTCACCTGAATTGCTTCAGTAAAAAAATATCCAGCTGTATAAATGGATTGTATGTAAAGAAATGTAAACTGTGTAAGTCGCTCTGGATAAGAGCGTCTGCTAAATGCCTAAAAAATGTAAATGTCAAAATGTAATGTTTAGTTGGTGTCATGATGAAAATTTTGGCCAAGTTTTAGCCAGGACTTGATTGTTGTGGAAAACATTTTAAAATCTTGAATTTGTTTTGAACTGCCAGGTAGAGAATTCCAGAGTGTCGTGCCTTTAATTGAAAATGTAGTTTTTCGCAAAGGAAGTTTTGCAATGTCTGATTCTACAGTTTCCTTCCGTGATGCCTCGGGTTGACATCAACAACATTCGGATTCATTGACAGGTTAATCTGCAAAGGTCAAAGTACGGATAAAAAACTAAATGCAATCTACTTACTTCTGGCACACACCAAAATTTGTGAGATGCGTTGTTCATGGGAATACAGGATGGAGTGGAATCTCAGATTGTGTACATAAACCAGATAGTCAGCTTCCTAACTACATGAGGTTTCGGTTGGTAACAGGAGCTTCCGGTGATATATTACAGGTCATGAATATTCATTAAAAGGCATGCCCAAGGAGAGGACATCGATTAAAATGCTATTGTCCAAGAGGTGGACCCCTCATACTTATATGATGCATCTAACTGTATGCATTGACTTCAGTTGTAGGAACACAGAACTTTCGAGTTTAAGAACACAGGGCTGAGTATCTGGTAGGCCTATAGAATCTGTGGTGGAGATGAAGGACATGGCTACCTGAACACCAGTGATACCTGCTGGTGTCCCTTTGAACAAGGTCCTCTCACAGCTCTGCTCTTGCGAATCGCTGTTAAGAAAAAGATTGGCGTAAACTATACAGGAAGTCCAGTGCAACTTCACCGAAGGAAAATGTGCCTTCTATAGTGAAATCCTGTCTCAAAATACGAATTCCCTTTGGTGGGCAGCTGTTCTGCGGGAGTGAATTTTGTTGATAATGAGCGTTTTCTAAGGCGGAGGATGGCTGAGATCACCAGAGGAGGGTGAACGTTCCCACAAAATTGATTCCCCTTCAATTCTGCCACGTTTCCACCGGCATGGCGTGAGTGGCACTTGCGAAACGCAGCACTTCCGGGGATTGGATTACGTGATTAGAGGCTGTTTGCGGCTCTTCTGGCAGGAATGGTGCCTTAAAGATTGCTCCAAAAATTTGCTTAAAACCTCTCTTTTTTACGTGGGCCCCTGGCAAACAGCAATCTTCGAGGAACTCAGTCCCTCTCTCTCAAAGTGCGGACATGTTTTCTGTGAAACCCAGATCCCCGTCACTCACAAGTCATGTTTTTCCTCTTCAAACCCAAAAGAACAATAATCAATATGCATCTTATCACCTCCTTAAATACACTAGATTAAATCTTGTGATTTAAGGATGATCTCCTCCCAAAGATGAAGGGCTTTGGCCTCTCTCCCTCTCCCTCAGTTTATTAAACTGAGAAGGAAAAAAGGTCCAGCACTATACCACACTTTGCTGACGCAAAGAACAAGCTTGACGTGATTTATAGCCATGTCAATCCACATTGCACATTGATAACAATTTATCTCAAACCACCTGGTGGTCGTTTCATATCGTTTTGATGCCGCGACCATGGCGTATTGACTGAATTTCATGTTGCATTGACTTCAAGGTGCCACGCTTGACAAATGTTAAAACGGTGCACCGAGGTGAATGGTGACAAGGTTCAACCACCGCCAAGGGAAGGGAACGTCGATGAAGCTGTCTGAGATGGTGTGTGAAATAGTGCCATCAAATCTGTGTCCCATAGTTCCCCACATCTCAATTAGACCTGAATATAATCCAGCTCATTGGCAGGGTACCAGCATTAGAGTCCGTTGTTTGGATGGGACGGTAACAACCGAGGTCCTGACTCTCTGTGGTCATGAAAGATCCCATGGCGCTTTTCGAAAAAGAGTAGGGTGTTAACCCGGTGTCCTGGCCAAATTCCCAACCAAGACAATATATATATATATATATATATACACACATACATGGAATTAATTAATTCCCTCCCTCCTCGCCTCTCCACTGTGAATCTGATGTGTAGTGAGCTTGTACTGGCGCACTATGGCTGCCGCGTTCACCCAGGTGGGTGCTGCACATTGGTGGTGGTTGAGGTGAGTTGCCTCTATCGTTGTAAGCACTTTGAGTTCCCTGGAAAAAAAGCACTATATAAATCCAATATTCATTCATGCATTCATAGAGCAATACCACTTCAGAACGAGTCTGATGTTATGAGAGTTCAAATGCTGTAGAATAAAATAGTCAACTTTTGAAGTTGAAAAATGGAAAATACTTTTGATTGTAAAAGTATTCAAACCCTGTGCTCTGACAGTTGTAATTTAATGCAGGTGCAAAACATTACCTTAACGAGCCACACAATGAGTTGATTGGTCTGTGTGCCAACAGTGATTGTCATGATTTCAGGATTAATGAGTGATCCATCTAAGATGTGGTTTTGTGGTCCAGTGAGACAAAAATAGAGCTTTTTGGCCAAAGTGTTTTGTATGGCGCAAACCTAACACTGCCTAAGCCCCACGTAACACCACACCATACAGTGAAGCATGATGGTGACAGTATCATGCTATAGGGATGCTTCTCTTCAGCAGGGACTGGGAAACTTGCCAGAATAGAAAGAATAATGGCAAATTATAGGAAGATACTGCAAGAACCTATTTCAGGCTCCCAAAAAACTGAAGCTGGGGCCAACAATTCAAAGCTGTATTGGAGTGGCTCAAGAATAAAAAGGTGAATGCCCTTGAGTGTCCCAGTCAAAGTCCTCACCTGAACATGACCTCAATCTGTGGCACAACTTGAACATTTCTGTCCATAAGTGATGCACAAGCAACTTGAGAGAGCTGGAGCAATATCGCCAGGAAGAATGGATGAAAAATATGTCTAACCAGTGTGCAAAGTGGGTAGAAACTAACCCAAAAATCTGTTATTGCAGTGAAAGGTGCCTCCACCAAATATTAATGTGAGGGGTCTGAATATTTAAGCAAGCAGCATATTTCCTTTTTTTTTATTTAATATATTTGCTGAGATAACTACTTTCTTCTTTATACAAATTCAGTTTGAACATGTGAGTTTTGAGGAAAAAAATATTAAATGGAAAAAAATATCAACGTATCATTTGTAATCCAGCAACATTTGAAAATCTTCCCAGGGTCAGACATTTGCAAGGCAATAATATATATATATATATATATATACACACACACTGTATATACAGTATATATATTTGGAGAAAATATCAGCAAACTTTTGGGGCTGGAGCAAATGTTTAGCCGGGACAAAACAGAGCGACAGGGGAGTAAATCACTTCCACTCTTGCGATCAGTGTCACATCGAGGATACTGTTGCCATTGTTCTGATGTGACTTGCACCCATTTCTCATGGGGAGGTGGCTCGGGGCCAGACACATAGATACATTACACATCACACTCCACCTCGGCTTTCAAGTGTGTGAAAATGGGAAGAAAAGGACCAAACTCTGACATAATAACTGTATCATATCACTGAATTTCATAGTGCTTTTTAATGCTCATTCTCTCGTAGCAAAAAAAGCTCATTCCAGCACACTCGAGTAGGGGTAAAATAGTTGAATAACATATCAATGACTAATCATCAATACTTATCTTCAGCGCGCTTATTAGCATGCCGACACTCGCTTGCTACCTTGTATCTTGCTTATTTGGCACGTTTCGTGGTTAATATTTACTTATTACGGACCCTTTGTGCTTCCAAATCAGCCTGGCGTTCTCATCTCATCTCATCTCATTGTCTAAGCCGCTTATTCCTGGTCAGGGTCGCGGGGGGGCTGGAGCCTATCCCAGCATGCATAGGGGCGAGAGGCAGGAATAAACCCTGGACAGGTCGCCAATCCATCGCAGGGCACACACACACCATTCACTCACACACTCATACCTACGGGCAATTTAGACTCTCCAATTAGGCTAACGTGCATGTCTTTGGACTGTGGGAGGAAACCGGAGTACCCGGAGGAAACCCACGCGGACATGGGGAGAACATGCAAACTCCACACAGAAAGGCCCCCGGCCTGGATTCGAACCCGAGACCTTCTTGCTGTGAGGCGACAGTGCTATCCACTGCACCACCGTGCCAGAAGCCTGGTGTTCATTCATTAATTTAATTACATTTTCGAGAGCAAAGGCCACCGATGATGGAAAAAGAATACAAATGTTGTATCATTCCAGGAGCTGAGCTTAATGTTTTATTCGCTGCCAGACATTATGTCCTCCGCCCCCACTTCCCGCCACTCGCCTCCTCCGCCCCCACACATCCTGTGGGTCTGGCATTTGGCACATAGATGTCTCCATGGAGACAACTGGTTGTGTCTCATAGTAGGAGATTGAAGTTTGCCAGCAAACACTTCACCCTGGGTGCCTAGATACCTTCTTTTTTTTTTGTTTTTTTTCTGACTTTATCCCATTTTCTCCCGATTTAGTAGTCAATTACACCCTCTCTTTTTCATGTCAATCCCCCCCCCTCATATTGTGAGCTTGCTGCCATAGCCCTGAGACAGGCAGTGACAAAGGCGATGTACCGCCTCCTCCGAGCCAGCACTCGCCAAGCCATCAACTGTAAATGTGGAACACAGAGCCACTCCTATACACAGTGAATCCATATCGGCTTCCATCCCCCTTCCCTGGGGCGGACATCCAATTGCCGCCCCCTAGTGGCACTCCTGGCCAGAGCCGACTCTGGCGTGGCCGTTGGAATCGAACCCTGGTCTCAGTGGCCAGCGTCAAACATTGTAACCGCTAGACCACCCGGGAGGCCCTGTGCCTAGATATCTCTGAATGAATGAATGAATGAAACTTGACAAAAAAGGCACAAGGATATAGGGACATACAGTATGTACACTGTGGGGTTTTTTTGCTCGTGAATATTTCTGACAAATGCACTAAGAAAAATGTGTGCATTACTGACAGATATGCCATTGTTAATTTTATACTATTCAAAGCATATTCATTTGTTTTATCCTCAGCTTACCACCATTTGCTAAAATGACATTTTAATACAGGGAAATGAACAATGTCAAAAAAACAAAAGTGCATTATGGATGTTGGTAATAAGAAGAAAGGATGAATGCAACCCCTGGAGCCAGACCAAAGCAATATCATAGCTCTGGAAATTCAGTCGGTTACTTTGCTAAATGTATGCACGGCTACAGGTTATGGCATATTGGCATTTTTCATTCGAATCGAGCACTGTAACACAAATTTATGCTGAACTTCAAAGAAAGTGCTGCGAGGAAAGCAACCATTTTTCTGATGTTAGAGGTCATTAGACTGAGAGATCTAAATACAAGTCTTTTACACTTACTCTTTGGGACTGTAAATCTGACCCATATTATCAGTCAACCCCTTGAAGCTATCGATATGATGATGTTAAAATGGTACAATTAGGGTTTCATGAGCTAAGATACTTTTTTTCCCTGCAGGGAGGAGAAGACGAAAGAGGGTAGTGGAGAGTAATGTAATGGCTGTGGTCGAAACCACACTGGAGCATCTGTAATAATATGTGCTGGAATAATCCGAGAAAATATAAAAACAGATGCTCTGAACCTAAAGAAAAGACTTCTGCTGGAGTCGCATGTGAAAAAATATAATCCTGAGATTCCATCTCTGAGGAACCGGAGGAATCTTTGACGGGTAGCCCTGTGTAGGCTGGATCATTGCCAAAGGCAACGGCACAATGTATCAAAGTCTGTCATGGAGGTGTTTCATTCCCAACGATACCTTTCCAACGTGGAAAATTCGAAAACATACACAACTATTTTCTATCACGTAGCATTTGCAGAATACACAAGTAAACTAACAACCGTATTATTTGTGCCATATCATTTCTGCTCCCGTGTATGCCGACTTGACATTGAAAAAAATTATGTTTTGACTGTGCCGTGACTTTAAGAAAACAGTATTATTTTATTTCTGTCTACTGAAGCAACAAGGAAGGTCGAGTTCTCATTCTGAGTAAAGAGCACAGTGTACAGGACTCAAGATATCCGTCAAAGGGAGGTTACCGTCTCCTGAACTGCAGCGCGAGTCATTTCAAACTGTGTCGCAGGCAACAAAAAAAGATCATCCCTTTGCCTGGGGCTCTGAGTGGGGGTAACTAATTCAGTTCATCCCGTCTGCGACGTGGCCGGCTACGCCAAAGCGAAGTGACACTCTAACCCACTTTGCCTCCAGGGGGGGCAGGAAAGAGAATGCCGGAGTGATGATGGGGTGTGAGGTGTGTGTGTGTGTGACAGAGGCGGTGGGCGGCAGCCGTACCTCTCCCGTATCCGTCTCTGGGGAACCGACACCCCCGCACAGTTGAAGCGAGGGCTTTCGCGGCGAGACCATTTCAACAGCCGTGAGTCACAGCCACTTCAGATCCGTCAGCGGGCAAGCAGGCGAGCGGGGGAGGGAGGGGAGCGATCCATCGGTCTATCCTCCTCGGGCTTCACCACCGGCGCCGGAATGAGAGGATGGCATCACCGCCGTCAAGGTGAAGGAGATGTGCAGCCACTCACCCAGTGAGGAAGGTTGTAGCCCGTTCCGATGTAAAACGCCTACTGCTTCGTTACCGTTTTTATTGTTAGGTTTCTTCCTTAGAGGAAAAAACGGAATTGTGAGGGCTAGGTGCGCAGTAAACCCAGAATAGCTTTGAGCAGAGTGTCTCCCTGCGGGGGATAGAGGATACAGAGGGGTCCTGCATTATTCTTATTAAAGAGCCTTTCTGCACTTTCGCTTGAAGGGAAAATGAATTCCGTAGGCTACATTTTGGACTCTGTGGGTTGAAATCCCGACAACATCACAGGAACGCATTCCCGCCTAGTACGTGACAAGCAGGTATTCTTCATCCACCTGACTGTTTGTCAACGCCCCCGTCTTCAATGTCAAAACCGCAAATTATCGCCACGATGTTGGCGGCTCCTCTAGTTTTGGGACAGGAGTAGGTGCCACAAAGCCCTTTATCATCTTGTCGAGCAGGCTTTTAATATAATTATTTGAGGAAATAAGGGAGATAGTGAAAATGCAGCCACACGTCCAAACGCGAGCGATCGTAGGCCTACTACCAAGCCGCATGGCCAGAGCCGGGGCGAGATATCACACCTTTCTTTTTTTATTAGAATTATTTTTATTGTCCATCCTTGACTCAGTCCCAGTGCTATTTTTGGCTCCCTCGATATTGCTCATTAAACGCCGGGTGAGATCGTATATCGAAAAAGGGTTGGCCCACACATTTAGCGGAAGACAAAGCCGGCGTCATTTCCATATAGATTGCTGCCAGAGGGGGGAAAGGTGCCCGATTCTGGCCGACGAATCGCGAGTGCGCGCGAGGCCGACAACTACAAACTTGGCAGCCGATGCCACCGCTCCATATTGCGTTCGGCATATCATGGAGACAGGTGTGTGTGTGTGTGTGTGTGTCTTAGGTTGAAGGAGGCAGGATGGGATGGGGGTCAAATTTATGGGTCTCAGGTTTGGGCACATATCATGTGGGTAAGGGGAGGGGCGGGCATCAAAGGACTTGGCTGTAATTATGGTGAGTTGTTACCCCATCAGGACGGCTGATGATGGGATCTCAGTGGGCCCGGTGCATCATGCCGTAATAATGACAGACTGCCGCTCAGGGGATGTGGCTGGAATCCGGCCAGGGAGAGGAAGGAACACAAACAGCAGGACAATGGAAAAATAAACAGGAAAAAAAGAAACATTGCCATAAACGGGCACTTTTTTTATTTTTTTCCACAAAGCACACTGGACCGAGACCCCAGCCAGGTCAAGAACATAATTAACATTTACCTTTACATTTAGTCATTTAGCAGACACTCTTATCCAGAGCGACTTGCAAGATGTACATTAATACATGGTAAAATCAATCATAGTCCACGCAAGAGATCAGTGCAGTAATACAGCAATAGACATCATTGTTGGCAGCTACATACCATAGCACAGGGAAGGAAAAGTTGGTAGATTATTATTTTACTATAATTTTTTTGGACAGTCATCAAAATAGATACATATTACAAAATGCAGTATTTAACATGAAAGCAGTGGTGATGACAACTAGTAAAAATGTTAGTGGTAGTGGATAATCAAATAATCTAAATGAGAAATAAAAGCAGAAACAAACGCAGCGGCTGCCCTATTTTCATAATTCAATTAATATGCGTCCTCTTCTCCTTATTATTAGTGCCACTGGGCGTCATGCAAGGAGGTGCACTATGGGCGATTTGCTGAACATCACTGTGTGAATATTTCTCCGGCTGTCAAAGTCTCGGACTCACCAGAGAGAAGACTGCCTGTGTTTTCAAGTTAGCCATGAGCTATAATTGATATTCCTTCCAGAAGATTGTGTCCTGTTCTTGCGCGACAGGGCAGGCTGACCCATCGAAGCCTTCGCCCGCTCTTGTATGTAGGAATCTCTTCCGTTTATTTCGTTCGGCGAAGTCGGCTTGATGTTTCCGCTCTTTGGAGCCATCGCAGCGCCTCGGGCCGTCTCTTGCGCGAGATTAGGGAGCCCAAGCACAAACAAAAAACACAGGCAGTGAGGCACACAAGTTAGTGGGCATTAGGGTGCATGCTGCTCTTTCTCTTTGAGTTGAACTCAAGTAGAATGGAGGCAGCAGTGATTGCCTGTAAGGTGGGAATTAGCTCACAGACACACATACACACACACACACAGACACATAAACACACAGACGCATAAACACGCATACACACACACACACACACACACACACAACATATACAGTATACCGTGTGTGTATATATATATATACATACATACTGTACATACACACAAAAGGTTCTCCAATACAAATGGAAAATGAAAAAACATTGGGTTTGAAAATGTATTGCTTATTTTATTTTTGTTTACATTTTTATATCCAGTAGCATATTGAATCGTAAGGGTACAACAGGCATAGGCAAACATTAACGTTATGTCTGTGTGACATTATGAGTGTGTCAACCCAGTTAGTCTGTCAACATCAACCATTGTGGTGCACCATGGGTATTAATTATTGTTAGCTAACTGATGAAATTAGATGTTAGCCAAAGGACACTGATGCACCCAAGTGACAGAGTTGCCTCAATCTGTCATAAGAATCGTAGCCAGAGCAGATTTGAAGCTGATGCATTCTCGATATCATCCCCCAGGGCACTGTTCATTTGGTTTTTCTTTTACTCTGAGGGGTAAAGCTGGCAAGTTTGTGATTTTTCTTTGGCCTGTAGCAATACGGATTAGTCTGCCGGATTAATCAATAACTATCACACCTGTAATAGCCATTAATGTTCTATACAAAATTAATCAACAAAGGTTTTTATGGAACTGTGACATCACTTAATATAATTTGTCTTTTTGTGTCATTGCTGTTACAACAGCCCTTAAAACTGACTGAAAAGTTTCACAGTGTAAAATTGTAAAAGAAATGTGGAAAAAGTCTGGTTTAATATGTTATAATTTCAGGCTGTATGTCACAAAATGTGATATTTCTCAGACAGGGTGTAGAATTTCAAGGGGCACTGTGTATATGCACTGTATATTCACTGAAATGACAGGACTCATATAATCCGATTTGTGCCTTTGCTGTTAGAGCAGCCCTCCTTATTGACTCACAATAACACTGCTGATACTGTTGTGCCAGCTACACTCACGTCAAGCAATCGAGCACACTGCTTGAAACATCAGTGTGAAGATAAACTAAAGATTTAATTGGCCAGCAACCAAAGGGTTTGTTGGTAAGAATGACCTCATTTTGGAGGAAAAAAAAATGTTTTGTGTCTCTTCATGAGGAGAATTTGAAAGAGCACCATTCTCCCAACGAGCAGCCCCTGTCCCGGCTCGTCTTAGACTCTCATATTTATGCATGCACGGAGGGCCTCATGAATAAGAAATGAAAGTACGGTGGGTGTAATGTATTGACAAGTAGCCGAAGTGAACTTCGAGCAGCCGCAGTGCCAATGCCGACCTCCTCTTCTATCATTGTGTCAGTCTGTTCTTTGAGACCACAAAGATTTATAGCGCAATATCCAATTTTCTCTAAATATAACCCACGGGGACCACAGTTTTTCAGCTCGCGGCCGAAATAATTCTAATGCAATGTGATCAGAGAGGAGGTTCACACTCTCTGAGCCAGATCTGCGTCACGATTATTGATGAATTTTTGTCCAAGGTAACCGGAAAAATCTAAACGTATAAGCATGTTTTCAAAACGTATGCATGACTAAACATCTTCGCGTTTGAAGATGGATGATTCTAGATTGCTAATATATTTCCGAGCAAATCCTGTGCATTCAGATCATGAAGGGCTCATGTGGGGGTCTTCTTTAATCATCTAGAGGTGCTCTAGAGTTGAGGGCGATGACAGTCCCCCATAGAGTGACTAAAATGGTGCTACTCATATACACATTAGCAAATGTATGGACACGTCCTGTAGCCATATTAGAAATGCTTAACTCTTTTTACATTTAAGGCATTTAACAGACGCTCTTATCCAGAGTAACTTACATACATTTTTACATTACATTACATTACAGGCATTTGGCAGACGCTCTTATCCAGAGCGACGTACAACAAAGTGTTAACCGTAATCAAGAACAGTTTAGCTGAAAGCCACCCTAGTGGGAAGTACAGTTCCTAGGTGCTAGGAGCAACCACATAGTTAAACTAGGACCCTGTAGGTAAATCTGTAAATCTGTAGCCACAATTCAACATTGAATTGAACATTTCTTTACATACAATCAATTTATACAGCTGGATAGTTTCCTGAAGCAATTCAGGTTAAATACCTTGCTTAAGGGTACAACGGCAGTGCCCCCACCTGCGAATCAAACTCAGCAAACTCTGAGTTACAAGCCCAGTTCCCATAACCATTACACTACACTGCCGCCCCCAATTCTTCCTCAAAAGTAATATTAATTCATTTCACTTTAGTAACAGCTTTTTATTTTGTAATACCAAAAATGGTATCTATTCTCTCTGTGTACATCAATTCCCAAATCAGACCAGGCCAGTTTTAAACCAATCAAATCATTGAAACTCTACAGCTCCCACATTGCGTGTGGCTCCCCGTGAGGATTTTTCCTGCGAAAAGAAGCTGAGTCGCTTTCTCTCTGCAGGCAGGTTTTGGTTTGATCGGTGGGGACATTAGAGGATTTGTACTTTTGCTACCAATCTGTACCGACTGGCTTCAAATAGGATCTGCCTTGGATGACCGATGCAGACGTTCCCAAACACCCCCTCCCCCCCATCCCACCACAGTCTCATCTGGGCGACTGCATTAAGTCATGTAGATCACTTTACCTTTTCTCTGTCATTAGGCCATGGCTCTTCTTCATTTTATTGATGTGCATACTTAGTCAGTGCATGTACATAAGGTTTCCTAGCTAGTGAAATCACAGTTGTCTGGTAGGAAATGGACGGAAGAAAACAAGATGGCTGACTTTATGATGCAATGTGATTTTGCTATTGAAATCACTGAATCGTTGATGTGTGCTGCTGTTTTTGTGAATGTATTACCCAAAGTGAAATAATACTCTAAACGTTACTGATCATTGATTATGGGGGTGGGGCACTGGCCTTTTATCGCTGGGTCAGGTGACTCTGTGGCTCCACTAACTGCTATAGTAGTCCCGTAGCTCAGTTGGTAGAGCATGGCACTGGCAATGGTAAGGTTGTGGGTTCCCACCGGACTACATGTCCGTCGTTTGGATGGGGCAGTAAGAACCGAGGTCCTGACTCTCTGTGGTCATAAAAGATGCCATGGTGCTTTTCGAATAGAGTAGAGTGTTAACCTGGTGTCCTGGCCAAATTCCCATGTACACAGGGAGCTTTTGTTCACTTGTTTCCTCACAACTGTAAACAAACCGGATCTACTTCCAACAATCACTTAGGCTGTCTTCATTTTCCAATTGTATTTTGTCGTGATAAAATTGCGTTGTTGTAACTCATTCTGAAATCATCCTCATTCTGAATATTGTTTTTTTCAATCTTCAGCTAGAAACGCCTGATTATAAGTTGTCACCCTGTGGCATGTTATCAGCTTGATGATCTCCAAGGTATGAGGATAGCCCTGTAAAGTGGAACTTAAACATGATTTCATTTGGATTCATGCGAAGGCATCGCTTCACAATTTGATGTTTCTATTCCAGTGTGCGGTTCTCGCTACACTTATGCTCATCAATGCATTTGCATTTATTCTGACATTTTTTTCTTTTTCCATTGTTCATTTTAATCTTTCCCGTCATACGCAGTGTTATTTTTGTCAGTCGTCGACGTTATCGCCGCGTTCCCGCATCGCACTCCACTGTCATTTTGAGTGAAGGGGGACTGGCAAAATAAATCAGATCTGACGGGCTGATCGTCGTGACGATCACGGCGGTTTTGGGGGCATTTCACCAAGTGCCGCTGTCTCAGGGTGACATTTGCAGCAATCATTTTGATGGGCGGCGCACGGTCGGACGGTCGGCATGCGGTCGAGGGAGCGGCGCGGCAGTACGGCACCTGTCATATCGATATCGACCTCGTCCGCGACGCCCAACCCCCCGTTTTCAAGGTCAAAAAAGGTCACATCCTTGCTGTTTGTTGTTCTGCATGTGTAATGGAGTTGGTTCTGCCTACAGTGAGTGTTGAACCGAGATTCTCGACGCGACAAGAGAGACGATTAGCCCGCTGAGCTAAAGACTCAAGTCCCTAACTCTGGGAACTAATCATGCTCTTACCGACGTCACCCTTTGCAGCGGACGCTCACGTGCTCAACTTTAACCTACGCCTTCTGAGCTCCGCTACACTCTCCCCTTCAAACTCACTGCAGGCAGAACCAACTCCGTTACATTGGTGCCATGACTCAGATTGGGTAACTCGGATTGTTTAACACGTGAGCGTTCGTTACAGGATAATACGACTGGGATAAGAGTATGATTAGTTCCCAGAGTTAGGGCCTTGAGTCTTTAGCTCAGCGGGCTAATCGTCTCTCTTGTCGTGTCGAGATCCTCAGACAGAACCAACTCTGTTACATATGCATATGCTTTGGCTCCTTCAAGCTCAGTCTCCAAGCGGTGCACACCAGGGTCATTTCCATCAGGCCACATTCAGCAAAGGCCGCTGGTGCAGGTCAGTTTTCACCTCATGGCCAGGGGGGCAGTAGAAAACAGTGATGGCTAACAAATAGGCTAGAATTGCTGAAGGGGCTTTTCCTGAATTTGTTTCTAATAAATAGGGAAATACATTTTGCACAACAGGTCCCCTGCTGCTGGGGGGGCAGTGGAGTGTAAGGTTTAGGGAACTGGGAACTGTCGTTGTGCCCTTGAGCAATGTACCGGAATTGCTTCAGTAAAAAAATATCCAGCTGTATAAATTGATTGTATGGAAATAAATGTAAACTGTATATGCTGCTTTGGATAAGAGCATCGGGTAAATGCCTTACAGGTAAAATGTAAAGATGTATTTAATCATTTATTCGTTTATCTGTAAGGGACAAGCACAGAGAACATTGACAGCCACAGAAGCGGTGCCCGATGCACTGTACATGTGTATATAGCCGAAGCTCATTTCCAACACCAGTCTCTTGATGGACATTGATGGTTCAATCAATCAATAAAATAATAAAATTACATTGTTACAGTTTAAAATCAATGCATATAATGACCAAAAACAACAACGTCAACAATTACCATACATGGCACGACAAAAACAAACAAACAAACCAAAAAAAAAACATGAGCTCAAATACAGTAATGATTAGTTGGTGTCATGATTAAAATTTTGGCCATGTTTTAGCCAGGACTTGATTGTTGTGGACAACATTTTAAAATCTTGGATTTGTTTTGAATCCTGCCAATGTTCTCTTTTTTACTGGCACGTAGTTGCAGAGTGGTGAAGTATACAGAAGAAAAAAAAACACAATGCTTTCCTCTTGGACACTCAGAAGGACCTGGTCACCTTGGTTCATATTGAAGGCTTTGGAAGCGGTGAGCGAAGGGTGTTGGGATCAATCCAGGCGGTACATATTTCGGAAGCGCCCCTGAACGCCGCGGTGTGGAAACCGGATTGTGCCGGTTGGAGAACGGCTGCATAAATGTGTTCCAGTTATTTGGAAATGACTTCAAGCACAGGGGAAAGGGAGAAAAAAACACAACATCATTGAAACAACATCATGCATAACGATTGTTGGCAACGCCACATGCTAGCGGGCATGATTCCAGTGAAGAGAAGTTCTGTGTGAGAGAAAATTAGAGTGAGAGAGAGAGAGAGAGAGTGTGAGTAAGAGTGTGAGAGTAGGACTGACAGTTAAACTGAGAAAGAGAGTGAGTGAGATACAGTGAGTGGAAGAGAGTGAGTGAGAGAGAGACAGAGAGAGTGAGTGAGAGTGTGAGAGTGAGAGAGCGATTGATAGCACAGAATGAGGATTATGGCTCCTGCCTTAAAACACCCCATTTATATCTCCCAGGCCTCTCTCCAGCCCTAATTGACAGGCAGGGGTTATTGCTGCACATGCACGCGTTTTTGTGGATGAGACATGTTCCGGTGCTGTCGAGCGGCGTCTCGGAGTGACTCCTCATCGGAGGAAGGCAGGGAGAGGGAGAGGGGCGGTGTTAGGTGAGACAGGAGAGGCGGCAGACGGTCCCACACAGCAGCCTGCTGGGTCCCCCACTGTGGAGACGAAGAGAGGAGACACACACACACACACACACACACACACACACAGATACGCACGCACACGCACACACACACACACACACACACACACACACTTTCATCACATACACACACACACACACACACACTTTCATCACATACACACACACACACACACACTTTCATCACATACACACACACACACACACACACACAAACACACACTTTCACTCACACACACACTCACACACACACACTCTCACTCACACGCACACACACACACACCACACACACACATGAAAGCAGCACACATACAGTACATGCACCCACAAAGCTATATACTGTATGTTATGCAATACATGCTAAAATATAAAATAAATATGTAAAATAGCTCAAAGCTCTGGATCCGGACTTTTTATAAAGCATCTCTCAGGACAGATTCAGTTCACTTTGGTTTGCAAATTGATAGGAATATTAACAGATCCCATCTGTACATTATGTCAAAATATATGCAAATACCTCCTCTGCAGTATGAGCAACAGTGCCATATAGTAATATATATATATATATATATGTGTGTGTGTGTGTGTGTGTGTGTGTGTGTGTGTGTGTGTGTGTGTGTGTGTGTGCGTTACACCAAAGTGTTAAAGTTGCAGAAATAAATAGCCAAAACTAGCTGTCATATCGTAATATATGAAGTATGAGAATAAATCGTCATCCTTTTTATACAGGATAAAAGGTCCTCCTTCTAAGGACCACAGGATGTGGTTCTGTGTGGCTCAGTGGGTAGAGCATGGCGTTGACAATGCTTAGGTTATGGGTTCAATACCCACTGGGACCACATGTACTGAAAAATGTATGCATTCACTACTGAAAGTCGCTTTGGATAATGGACATTGCGCTTCCACTGAAGTGAATCTGGAACATCCCATAATCAAACTCAACATAATGAGAAGTGAGTGAGGAGGAGGAAAGACAGTGGCTGATGTTGTGTTCCAGTAGAAGAACACGGTTACGCTGCCTCCGATGCGCTCCTGTCAGATCGCGGGTGTGTGCACATGCGGATGATTGGGCTTTTGTTCTGCAAGTGCTCGTGAGCTCACACGTACAATATTGTGTGGCCAAGACGGCCCTTCTTCCAGTTCAGTTGTGACAGAATGCATGTGTGCGTGCGCTCATGTGCATCTAAAGCACATGTTCTACATGAGTGTGTGCCTTTGATTCTGATGTGAATGAACATGTTTGTGTGTGTGTGTGTGCTTGTGTGTGCGTGTGTACTGACTTCATGTGTGTGTTTGTGCGTTTATGTGTGCTGCTTAATTCTTTTAATGTAGGGCCGTTTGTGTGTGCACGTGTGCGCATGTGTGTGTGTGTGTGTGTTTGTCTGCTGGCATGGACAGGTATGTATGCCATATGTTGATAGACAGTATATATACTGTATATATATATATGTGCTGTTAACGTGTGTGTACCTCCACTAATTTGATATGCTGTGAGTGTAGGGGTGGAGGAGTATTTATTTGTAGAGAATAGTGCGGGGGATGTGAGACACAACTTGACTGGGCCCCCCGACTGGCCTGTCAATTACCAGCAAGACTAGGAAAGCCACTGCTGGCAGGTCTGGTGTTTATCCAGTCAGAGTCTGTATAGCACTGATCCAGGATCAGCTAAATCAACTCTAAACCCTCACCCCCAAACAAAAAGGTAAAAGTGATCCATTGTGTCTGATTAGGGGCACTGCATGTCCATTATTAATGTATCTGATTATGTAAATCAGCCCCATTGTTATGACACATACCTACATTATGATTAGGCTAAGATATAACATTTTCATACAGAGTCATAATTCCTAAGGTGGTTCTGTGTGGCTCAGTAGGTAGAGCACCGCACGGACAACGCTTAGGTTGTGGGTTCAATTCCCACTGGGACCACATATACTGAAAAATGTATGCATTCACTACTGTAAGTCGCTTTGGATAAAAGCATCTGTTAAATGGCATGTATTATATTCATTTGTCTATCCACAAAGCCAAAAATGTTAATTGATGTGAACTATGCATTCTATAATTAACCACTGCACAATTACAACTAACGAGGAGAGGCGGGAGGTGAAAATTCCTCCGTCTCAGCTGCTCTCTCTAGATTGACTTAGGTAGCTGGAGCCACATGGCATTAGCATTCGGTTTCCATGCAAGCTGAGGGTGTGCTGTTATCTCTGGCTGTGAACTGCAGTGGAGTCAACATCCCAGATAACACCCACCCACCTCCCTCTCTGCTGAGGATCAGCCCTTTCCCTGGTCTTACCACTCCACATGGTGGGAGGTCACACAAGGCACTGCTTTAAAAAAAAGAGAGAGAGAGATTAAACACTTGTTATCCATGGAGGGAGAGTGGCATTGTCAACTGCGTACATATATACTCCCACGAGTGCACACACAGCCGCACATCTCCCAATACATGTCGCATACACACACAGAAATGGATATGCATGCCTAACAGGGACACACAGGCACACACGTACACATACACACACACGCACACACATGTGTACACATGCACGCATACATACACACACAGAAATGGATAGAGATATCATACATTACATTACATTTTACAGTTTAAGCATTTAGCAGACGCTCTTATCCAGAGCGACTTACAAGATGTGCATAAATACATGGTAGGAACAATCATAGTTTGCGTGTCCCCATACAGGGACACACACCACATACGCACACACATACACACCCCAAGACATACAAACACGCACACACACACACACATACATACCCAAGACATACACACACACATACACAAAGGGATATACACATCAAACAGGAACACATGCACACACCCCAAGACATACAGGCTAACCTACAAGAAGGGATATATTCACCAAACACACAAAGAGGGACCCACACACTCTCATTCATCTTATCATACAGAAATGGGTACCCATAGAGATGCACAAACACATCAAGACAAAAAACAACACACAAACTTGCATATAATTACACACACACACACACACACAGCGAGACCCAGCGTTTGTGAAGCGCTTTGCACAGCGCCCCTGCTGATAGGCCACAATGTGAAATCAGGGCTAATAACATGGTTCCAGGGCAGAGCTGTTCCAATCTGCTGGGGACAAGAGTCTGGGACAACAAACTGCCTGTTTCTCCCAGGGCCATATAAACTCCATGGGGGCGGGGGACAATCTTCCTGATGTGCACAGCTATGTTTGGGGCTCTTCCCCACGATTACAACAGCAACTCACTCGATCCACCATTAAAGCAACAGTGATGGAGAACCGAGTTAGCTTGGGACCGTATCCAATTACACTCAGAGCCGCCAATGGCCTGCTAATGCCAGGCACCGCATTGCCCGCATCTCGAGGGATGGCGACATGCAGGGGTGATTCTAGGATTTGACCTTTAAGGGGGCTCAGCCCCCAATGAGACTGTGAGATGTACACATGTACAGATGTACAAGCCTACATTTTTAATTAATTTACTGTTATATTCCCCAACACAAACACGCCACAATGGTGGTCGCTCTCAAAATTGAAACACCACTCTCTATCTGTGGTATTATTTATTTGTATTTATTTTTTATCCTATTTTCTCCCAATTTGCTAGCCAATTAGACCCGCTATTTAAGAAAAAATACAAATTGGACAGCCAATTACCACCCCCGGTGGTGCTCCCAGCCAGAGCCGACTCTGGCGAGACGGGGAATTGAACCCCGGTCTCCGTGGCCAACGTCAGACACTATCTGTGGTATTTTTTTTAATAGATATTAAGTCAAAATTATTTTTAGAAAATAATTACTAAACTTTTTCAGGGGGGCTGAGATGAAAGCAGAGGGGCTAAAGCCCCCCTAATTAGGGTCTAAAATCACCGCTGGCAGCATGGCACAGTGGTTCAGGGAACAGGCTCACCAGAAATTAGTTGGTTCGATTCCCAAGTGGGGGCACTACCGGCATACTATGTCTGAGCAAGGTACTTAACCTGTATCCTTCCAGCACATCCTATCCAACCGCAAATGGATAATCTGCAAAAGAGTCAGCCATGTAAATTGAATTTGCCAATCAAGAATTGGAGCTTCGCTCTGATAAGTAGGGGGGGGGGGTTAATCCTAAAAGGTTGAGGCTTTAGAACAGGGGATTAGGCGGTAATTACTCCTCCTAATGTCAGTAACTGTTTTAGCAGAGTGGATTACCAAACTCTGGTCCCTACATCACAATCCTATTACACCCAAGGTAGTGCCAGCCCCGCCCACACAAATCACTCCATTGGCTACATTTCTCATGTAGGAACTGACCAGCCCAACAACCAAGAAACATTTTCAGAATGTTGTGGGAATGTTCTGGTTAGATTCCCATTCAAGATGAGATGAGAATGTTCCCCAAAGATAATGTAGAATGTATTTATTGCTCCAAACAAGTTCTGTGAAATTCAGAAGAAGAAAAAAAAACCTTCCAAGCATGTTACATACAAACTTACTGGTAGCATCCCTTGATGGTTATCACTTCTTCGCAAAAATACATCATGGTTGATACGTGTACATAACATTTCAGAACGTTCTGAAGTATTGAAATTCTAGATTCGTTGAACATCTGCAACTTCCCTGATAAAATTAAGGTGAATGACCATGCACAATTACAATTATTTTAATAACAAAGCTGAGTAATATTCAAAGAACGTTCCTGCAAAGTTCCTTGCAAAGCCCAGCAGACCCTGCGGCTGTCCAGGACCAGGGTTGGGAACCTCATGGGTTAGGTTATAGTAGCCTTTCCACAGAGTTAGATAATGTCACAGAAATATTGCTAAACTGTCTGTTGCAATGAGACAACATACGATGCATTATTTGTGGAGCAAAACCCCTTACCTGGGACATGGCCGATATTTCACCATGTCATCCAGCAGTTATTATGTACTAGAGCGAATCAAGTACCTCAAGGGTACAATGGCTCTGCCCCACTTGGGACTTGGCAACCCGTGAACCTTTCGACCCACGCATGCCAAAACAACTGTGTCACACCGCTGACAACTCCCATAAGGTTGACTCCCCCCTCCCCAGTCTCATCTGGACAACTGCATGAGTATGGGCATGTTTGAAACGCTAGCGCGTTTTCTACTCTCTATTACTGCTACTTCGAAATAACTTTTGCATGTAAAATATCAAATATATTGGCAGCAAAACTTTAATTTTATTCATAACCATCGTCGAATCTGCGTGAATTTGATCAATTAAGGGACTCCAACCCCGTGGTTTTCTGTTCTACGGCCAAGAAAACATTTACGGTAAGGAATTTGACTATGGCTTCCTCCCTTGTTTCCTGCTTGGAGTGCAATATGTTTAGTATTAGTTCTGACGCCAAGTTTAGCGTAACTGGTATCTGTAGTAAGTGTCAACTCAATTTACAATTGGCTCAGAAAATAGTTGAGCTTGAGGACCGCGTCCGGATGCTTCACCAGATTCAGGAAGGAGAGAGTTACATACTATCCCTGCCCGTAGGAGTGACGAAGTCTACAGTAGACTCACGTCGCTAAATCGCTGGATGGCTAACTGGTGTACTGACAACGACTTGGGCTTCATAAACAATTGGCCCACTTTTTGGGGAAAGCCTGGCTTACTGAAGAGAGACGGACTCCACCCGAGCTGGAGAGGTTCTCTTCTATTATCTAGAAATGTTTCCCGTAGTATAAACTCGCAAAATGTATTACCTCTCAGAGCGCTAGCCAGGCAGCAGACTTCTGGTCCTAAACTATTGTCTGCTAGCTTCCAAAAACCCGTGACTAGCTTAGCTATTGAGACTGTGTCTGTCCCTCGTTTTGGAAATGGTTTTAGAAGTAAAAAGCTATCTGAGCACACTGGCTGTCATGGCATTTGTGTACATAATCTTATTTATATTAAAACCTCTCAACCTGCAGTAAGTGCAGAGTGCAGAGTGGTTCTCTGTGGCTCAGTTGGTAGCGCACAGCGTTGGCAACGCTTAGGTTGTGGGTTCAATCCTCACTGGGGCCACTTATATGTATGCATATGTAAATGTATGCATTCACTACTGTAAGTCGCTTTGGATAAAAGCGTCTGCTAAATTGCGTATATTATTATTATTATTATAAGTGTTGCCTGTAATAAGACGCATCTTAAATGTGGATTGTTAAATGTTAGATCACTTTCCCCCAAGGCGGTTCTTGTGAACGAACTAATCACGGATTGTTTTGACCTGATTAGTTTAAACTATGGCAGATAAAGTTGTGATTGTTGGAGATTTCAACATACATGTTGATAATGACAGTGACCCTTTAGGACTGGCTTTTGCAGCTATTATTGACTCTGTTGGTTTTATTCAAAATATATCTGAACCAACCCAGCGCCACAACCATACCTTAGATTTAGTCTTATCCTATGGTATCGATGTCGAGAATATCATTGTGTCTCCCCATAATCCTGTACTATCGGATCACTTTTTGATTACTTTTTGATTACTTTTGAAATTCTGGTAAATATTCCTATTAAATCGGAACCTAGATACTATTCCAGCCGCTCTATAAATTCATTGACGGCTTCAAAATGTATAAACATACTTCCCGAATCGTTAGTATCAAGTCAGGACCCAAATAGCTTTTTGTTAATTGATCATCAAACATGCGCTAAATCATATTTTACGGAATACACTTGATGCTGTCGCAACCCTCAAGAGGAAAAAATGCAGTCAGAAGAAACTTGCACCCTGGTTTACTGACCATACCCGTGCCCTTAAACAAGTTTCCAAAACGCAGATGGCGCTCTACCAATTTAGAGGTTTTTCGCTCTGCTTGGAAGGACAGCTTCATAGAATACAAGCACGCCCTTATTACAGCTAGGTCATCGTACTTCTCAAAATTAATTGACCAGAATAAAAACAACCCAAGATTTCTATTTAACACGGTAGCTAAACTGACAAAAAATCTGTCTTCAGATTGCATCAGTTATCCTTCTAACTATAATTCCAATGACTTCATGAACTCGTTTACTGATAAGATTGAGACAATCAGAGAACAAATTATGAAAATGACTCCAATATCTAGCACTCCAACTCCCGAGATAGCACAGGGCTATCAGGAGCAGGGTTGCGTACAGACCCTTGAGTTTTTCACTCCCTTGGATCTGGACAAATTTAGTAAACTGGTTATGTCCTCCAAATCATCTACATGTCTGTTAGACCCCATACTAACAAAGTTTATTAAAGAGCTTTTGCCTGTGCTAGGCCAGCCCCTGTTAGATATCATAAATACATCCCTATTATTGGGTTGCATACTTAAGTCTTTAAAAGTGGCAGTAATCAAGCCTCTTCTAAAGAAACCAAATCTTGATCCTGTTAATCTGAAGAACTATAGGCCCATTTCAAATCTTCCCTTTTTGTCAAAAATTTTAGAGAAATCTGTAGCTCAACAATTAACTGCTTTTCTAAAATCGAATAATCTGTATGAAACACTACAATCAGGTTTTAGACCAAACCATAGCACTGAGACGGCACTTATTAAAGTTGTAAATGACTTACTGTTAGCATTGGATACTGGTTGTGTTTCTATTCTAGTGCTCCTTGACATAAGTGCTGCTTTTGACACTATTGACCACCAGATTCTCCTTCATAGGCTAGAAAACCTGGTTGGTTTGCGTGGACGGGCACTCTCATGGTTTAAATCATACTTATCAGACAGGTTTCAATTTGTGCAATTAGATCAAGAGTTCTCTGACTACTCTCAGGTTAAATATGGTATTCCACAAGGCTCAGTGCTGGGACCATTACTGTTCTCATTATACTTGCTACCACTGGGTAATGTTATTCGTAAACATGGTGTGAATTTCCATTGCTATGCAGCTGATGCACAGCTGTACATATCAATGAAACCAGGTGAAATACTTCAACTCACTCAATTAGAGGCTTGTATCTCTGATATAAATAATTGGATGACAGTAAATTTCCTGCTTTTAAATTCAGATAAAACAGAGATGATGGTTTGGGACCCCAAAAATTAAGGAACAAGTTGGATCTGCAGTTAAATGCAGGTGATTGCATAGTTACATCAAGTCTAATGGTTAAGAACCTTGGTTTTATTATTGATCAGGACCTTACATTTGACACTCATATTAAAAACACTTCCAGAGTAGCTTTCTTTCACCTAAGAAACATAGCTAAAATTCGGCAAATTCTGTCATTAGAGGATGCAAAAACCTTGATGAATGCTTTTGTCGCATCGAGGCTAGACTATTGTAATGCCTTATTATCCGGCTCCTCTAGTAGCTCTCTAAAGAGTCTTCAACTAGTACAGAATACAGCGGCACGTATTTTGACTAGATCCAAGAAGTATGAGCACATTACTCCAGTGTTAGCATCACTACATTGGCTTCCTATTAAATATCGGGCTGATTATAAAGTACTGTTGCTAACTTTTAAAGCAGTAAACGGACTTGCACCTTTATATCTGACCGAAATGATTGCCCCCTATAAGCCGACACAACTGCTTCGTTCACAAGAAGCCGGCCATCTATTACTCCCTAGAATTTTGAAAAGCACAGCTGGTGGTAGAGCCTTCTCTTTTAGAGCTCCTCTGTTGTGGAACGGTTTACCAAGGTATGTTAGGGATTCGGACACAGTTTCAATTTTTAAGTGTAGATTAAAAACATATCTTTTCAGCCTAGCCTACTGCCAAACATAGTCTAGGTGGAGAGATGGAGAAGGCTGTGCCTTATGGCTTATGGAGTGAGAAACTTTCCATACTGTCACCTCCTCAATGTGTTACCACCACTGTTATGCTGGTTATCCTTGATCAGGGATGTGGATGGTTTGGAACTCTCTCATGGCTGCGTGTTTTCTC
Source organism: Aldrovandia affinis (assembly GCA_029706075.1). Taxonomy (NCBI): domain Eukaryota; kingdom Metazoa; phylum Chordata; class Actinopteri; order Notacanthiformes; family Halosauridae; genus Aldrovandia; species Aldrovandia affinis. Next base: position 963,707 of record JAINUG010000283.1, on the reverse strand, counting down.
TGTCCCTCTCTTAATAGGTATGCTGCCATAGCTTACACCTGTCGGGGCTATCTGTATATTTCCTATGCTTGTGCTCCCCTGCTCTTACATAATGCTACTGGCTATAGCACTGCTTTTTTTCTGACTGCATGTTCTCTTCTCTGCCTCGGCCTCTGACTGGCACCTGCCCCCGAGCCCTAGATCCTGCGAGAAGTGTGAGCTGCCCCCATCAACCCTCACCCCCACGCCAACCCCAGTTCCTGGATCTGGACCCTCTCCGTGTGGTTTAGCCCCCCCCCCGCTGACTACCTAACTCAGGAGGGGCAAAGTCTTTCAGCCCTGAGTCACCTTGGAATGACCATGACATGGTCTTTTTTGGACATACCCTGTGCTGGCCAGAAGAGCATGGGCTCCCCCCCTTTTAGTCTGGTTCCTCCCAAGGTTTCTCCCTACCAAGGGAGTTTTTCCTTGCCACTGTTGCCTTTAGGCTTGCTTTTGGGGGGGTCTAGGCCTGGGTCCCCCCTCTGTTAAGCGTTTTGTGACAATTCAATTGTGAAAAGCGCAATACAAATAAATTTGATTTGATTTGATTTGATGTCGTAAGTGTGAAAGTGTGTACGTGTGAGTATTCATGCATGTGAATTGCCTTTAGGAGAATCACCACTCTCACCTTAATGGCTTCCCTCAGATGTGTTTTTGTGGCTATACAGAGAGGGACTATGCAGCAAGCGTAACACCTGTCCTGTTTAATGGAACCTTTGGGAGAATTATACGGCACTGCTGCCATCACGTGTACAGAGCACATCCAGGAATGTGCCTGGAATGTTTCTCATAACCATAACACCTCTGTTTTGAAAAAACGATTAAAAAAAAAAAAAAAGATTATTTATGCAAATTGAAAGGGGGTAAAGCATTCATAACCTGCAGCGCTTTGGGGCGCAGGGGAGACAAAAAAAATTGAAATAGGTGAGCGAAGCGCTCATTAATATTTCATTTTGGTTTACACCCTGCAATTATGGGTCAAGCACAGATGCGGTGCCGAAGAGTAATTATACACGTGGATTCCACGATCCTTCCCCGTATTCTGGCAGCTCCATCTGTGCCAGGTGTTGCATGTGTTGGAGACGCGTGGGGAGGGGGCGGAGGGGAAGACATCGTAATGGCCATTCGAACGCCGGAGTGAACCTTAATGGTGAGCAATTAGGTGGCCGCACCACCGCAGCTGCGAAGTAATGGCCAGGTACCGTCATTGTGCATGCCAAGATAGTTTTTTTCTTGATTGTGAGTCTTCCCCATGAGCCCCTAGGGGCAACGCTGAATGAGGAGGGCTTTGACAAGGTGCCAGTGGTAAAAAGGCAGCGGTGGTTAAAAATCCAACGCCGCCATCGTTTGTTTTGCAGCTGCTTTCATTTTCCTCAATGCTCATGACCGGGAAGGCTACAATTAGCCATCGGTGGACCACGGTCAATACCGGCGATGCTGGTGCAAGTTGTGAATGCGTTACCCCCTTTCAATTTGCATAAATACATTTTTTTCTTTTTATAGTCCCCCTCCCACGGGGGTGGACAGCCAAATGCCGCCCTTCGATCAGGGCTAACGGCCAGGGCCGGTAGAGATGGATTTCGAACCGCGTCCCTGACAGGCAGCGCACACTGTATCAGACCAGCCAAAATATGGTGCGTTAGACCGCTAAGCTATCTGCCGCGTGTTGGTTTATTTTCATACAACTGCATATTCCATCGCGTCTTACTTCTTACATAATCAGCATCGCTGGCCCATGGTTTTAAATGATGAATTTATGAGTTCTTGCATTTGTAAGATTTATGAATGGACATGCTGTCCATGTCTGCCCGTCTACAATCGACAATGTCTGTGCTTGACCTGTCAGAGATCACAGCCTGACTTGCAGAGAACCAAACTTCTAAAGAACGCTCTGCCGGCCCATTTAACGATGACGTAAATATTCTAAAGAAGCATGGACTTGACAACACAGATATTGCCGTGCGATTGAAGATGGAGAGGGCTGTTACCCTCCAGGAGGAAACAAACATGTTAAAAGAAAATGGGAATAAACTAAAACGGAGGCTGGAGGGAAAATCGCTACAGAATGGGATCACACGAGGGCAACCACTCTCCCTTTTAAAACCCGCTTCAGACAAAACAACTGGCTCATGCCAATGGTACGGAATAATAATGGGACAATCGGTGACAATAATAAAGAGGAACAAAGGCCACGTGATGCAGTGTGAGATGAGACTGAAGGCAACGGGTTTCAATAGAACAGGAACGACACAAGCAGGGGGTTTCAGAAGTTCCAAACCTCGGTGGAGGTCCTTTTGAGACATCAATCAGGCTCCATGTCACCTTCATGAATATCACTTTAATGAATATCTGCTTCCCAAAGATTTTTTGATTATTTTGATTTACCCTCCCCACATTAATTCTCAGAGGGCAGCAAACTCTGCTTCCTTTGAGACGGAATTCGCCCACACACATTCTGGAGACTCCCTTACGCGCATCTCAGCAAATTCGTGCCGGCTCACCCTCCCCCATCCCCTTGGGGCGAACAGCCAAACACCGCCTGCTATTGGGGCTCTCCTCCAGGGCCAGAAAGTATTCCTTAATGGAGTTTTACTTCACAGCATTTTCACCCTCAATCCATTCGGGGCCAACGATGAAATCAATTTTTCATTGTACCTTTTCCATTGCAATGTTTTTACCGTTTACAGTTTCCCCATCGCACTCCATCGTATCATTCTACTTAGATTGATTTTAAACACCTGGCATAACTATCAACTAACTGACTAACAGGAACCACTCGTTGCTTACTTTATCTAGATTATCTACCTTATCACCATTGAGAAATGATTCTGTTTTAAGGGACGCATTTATAATTTGACAACACATTTCTGTTTGTGTTTCTTTGCAATAATAATAATAATAATCAAAATCATAAAAATATTTTCATTGAAGTATTCATTTTTGCTGATCATGTTATTGCAATCTTTTTTGATCCCGTTTTCACATCCCCACATCCTGCCGGCATGGCCTGAGTCAGCATTACTCAGTTCTCCAGTTTGGTGCCACTTCCCTGTTAAGCAAATAAAGAGCGAGTATCCTATTCTGTAAATAATACCATATACTGTCAGTCAACTGGGCAGGCAGCTCCTCACGTGAGAGTCCAGTATAGCGCAAGAAATAGATATCTGTATCCTGTGTCTCATCTTGCCTCATACATACCCACATACTGTACATACATACATGCACGTGTTTGTATGTATGTATTATGTAATGTATATATGCATGTCTGTGTGTAGAATAGTGTCGATCAGGGCCATGTCAGCAGCACGATGAGATCCATGTTAGCCAAAAGTCTGTGTGACAGCAGCCCTGAATCCTTTTGTACGTTTGCATGTTCTCCCTGTGTCCGCGTGGGTTTCCTCCTACAGTCCAAAGACATGCACGTTAGGCTAATTGGTCTAAATTGCCCATAGTTTTGAGTGTGTGAGTGAATGTTGTGTGTGCCCTGCGATGGATTGGTGACCTGTCCAGGATGTATTCCTGCCTCTCGCCCAATGCATGCTGGGATAGGCTCCAGCCTCCCCTCCCTGCCCCCACCCCCCAAGAATAAGTGGGTTAGATAATGGGTGAATGAATGAATAAAGCTAAGCAGGGCTAGGCTTGTTTAGCTCTTGGATCGGTGACCTCAGGTTGCTGTTGTAACTGGAGTTATGCGAGCTAGTAGGCTCCCTTAGGACATCGAAGCAAAGGTGCAAGTGTTGGGGGTACTGTGCTCTAAGATGTGCCATCTTTCACGCGTTAGATAATCTGCCTAGTAGTAGATGTCAGTCAACATTGTGATATTGAGAAAACAATACGACTGTGCTGCAAAATGCAATCAAAAGAGCAAACCGCAACCATGGCGTTGAACAAATTAGGATTGAAATGTCGACTTTATCATCCACCCACTGTACTGACAGTGAAATTGTGTATGGTTCACAGCAGTTGTAGGGAATCCAAGTTAATTATAAACGGTGTGAGAGCATCTCTTCCTAATACATCTGATTTATTGAGTGAAACGTGGCATCGTAGCATGCAAGATTAAAACACATTTCCCTGGTTATCTGCTTCCTCACCCGTCCAAATCCCTCGTCAGACAACGGTTACCCCACCGTTTTGGTGTGCTACTGCTTCATTTCAGGCCCTCGTAGTTTAGCATTTACTTTCTTAATTTAAAAACCTCCTCTTCAGCGCTTGCTCACTTTTTTAATGCATTCATTTTGCATAAAAAAGTCAAACAATTTTGACCTGGTGTTTCTAAAGAGAGTTTCATGAATCTTTCATACCGTACCACTCCTGACAATCACAGAGCAGTTCAACGAGAAACCTGCAAGACAAACAATAAATCCCCTTTCAGTTCTCAGGTCTTACATGTTGTCTTTTCTTCTTTTCAAAGAAACCTTGATAGTTAAGAAGTACGCAATGCACTGTGCTGTGCTGGGGAATGTTGCTGGTGTGTTCCCAGGACAGGGAATGAGCACAGTGTTTATTAATTCAAGCTGCTACCCTCCTCACTACTTTTCCTTGGTTAGTTGTCTGGATAATGGCCCTCTCCCTCTCTCCCTCTCCCTCTCTCCCTCTCCCTCTCTCTCTCTCTCCCTCTCCTCCTCTCTCTCTCTCTCTCTCCCCCTCTCCCTCTCCATCTCCCTCTCTCTCTCTCTCTCTCCCTCTCCCTCTCCATCTCCCTCTCTCTCTGCCTCTCTCTCTCTCCCTCTCCCTCTTTATCTGCCTCTCTCTCTCCCTCTCTCTCTGCCCCTCTCACTCCCTCTCCCTGTCCTCCCTTCTCTCTCTCCCTCTCCCTAACCCCCTCTCCCTCTTTCTCCTTCTCCCTCTCCCTCTCCCTCTCTCTCTCTCTCTCTCTCTCTCCCCCTTTCTCTCTGTGTGTTGCTGTGGCCTCTCACGCTGTGTAATGTAGAGTGGAGAGCGGAGGCCCTGCGTCATCTGCCTGATGCCCCTCAGTGGGATCCAGCAACGCTGTACACAGACCTGATACTTTGCTGGCAGGGAGCAGAGCAGGACTACTCCCCCCTAACTCCCCCCCCCCCCCCTCCCCATCTGTACACGGTGCAATGCTGCCCCCGCCTGGCGCCCTGGCGTAACTGCTCAAACGCATCCGGACTATCGTCTGCGTGGGTGGGAGCCAGCACAGAATTATATCCACATCAACGTGCTTGTGATTATGCCCAGGTTTTCCTGACAAGTCAAAATAATGACTTTTTTATTTATTTAAGCAAAGCCAAAAGGTACCGATTGCATTGTCATCGGTAACGTGGAGGAGGAAGAAATGCACCGGGGTTTGTTCACGCTCGCAAATCCTTCTGACGTTTACCCCTTTTCTTCTGTGGTTATTGTGGCATGGAGGGAGGCAGCAAGCTTTTATGTTTTTGCTTTGCGTTGAGAGCATTGTGGGGAAATTACATGGCATATCTCTGTAACTGGAGCTTGGCTAATGCTCTTATGTGGCTTCCAACAGATTTGCGGGTTCTCTGGGAACAGTGTTGCATGTGGGAGCTCTAAAACATACCACATGCAACACCACGTTAATGCACAGATTCCTGTCAGATTATGCACTTTACCTCAGGGATAAAGGTTCCCGCTCAGGGCAGGGCAGAGCGATCGACCACAAAACCGTGCTCAAAGTAAAATATGTCAGCAGTACAAATCACTGGCTTAGGGCACCACCATTTATCTATATATTCATGTATTATGTTTCACTTTGTTTTTTAATATTCACGTTTGCGGTCCCTAACGATTACATTAATTTCCCGGCTCATTGACATTACACACACACACACACACAAAAAAACACAGCAAAACCACATACATTAAGCAAATCCAGAAATGCTATCTAATGACTTGGATTTTGCTTGGCTGGGTTTCATGGCTTCCAGCAAGACCTGGGGGTCAGCTACAATCGTGTAATCACTTAAGTCTATGAATTCCCAATTAGCTTTAAATTAAACTGCTATGCTTAATATACCAGCGATGAGCAGGCATTCCACCGTAAGGCAAAATGGAATATGAATTATTGTTACAAATGTCATCTTTCAATTGTTGCTGAATCTATTACCTTCAAACGTGTGCATAATTGCGCATATTAATAATAACTGTATTAAGTTCCTCAGGCGATGCTCACTGGTTATTAGAGTTGAGAGTAATGGGATCTTTATTACCCAACATCCGATCCAAGGTCAGGTGAACCACCACCCAACCCCCAAAGACAAACCCTGATCTCCGTAACAGGCTGGTGCTGATCCAAGATCAGTCCATTGGAGCCAAAAACACTCCACACTATAGCTGGGTGCAGGTATCTTACTTATGACTCTCCTTTGTTGTTGCAGGAAGTCTGGCCTACAGATTGCTCTTGTAAAAATGACACATATTTTTCAAAACTATACAATTTACATTTACATTTTAAGCATTTAGCAGACGCTCTTATCCAGAGTGACTTACAAGATGTGCATAAATACATGGTAGGAACAATCATAGTTAGCGCGAGAGATCAGTGCAGTAATACAGCGATAGACATCGTTGCAGGCAGCTGCGTACCATACCTGTAACACTGGGAAGGAAAAGGTTAGTAATTTATTTATTTATTTTTTATTAAATGGAGTAAGCAGGGGTATATAGTGTTGAGCAAGTAGGCAGTGGTGATGACAATTAGCTAGATGTTCAACAGTATTCCCGCTGACGCACCACTCTCACAACGCGTATGACGCTGCAGCAGAGTGATACTGCTTCTCACAGTGTTGCTAATAGTTTGCAAGACGGTTTGTGTTATTTGGCTTGTGACTGGATCTTAGCAGGGGGGGATTTTCCTGATCGCTAACAGCTCCGCCCCCATGTCATTGCAGGAACCTCGTGATGGAGAGGCTTCTCCTCGGCCTAGTGTTCCTGGCCGGATCGGTGGCCACCATGCTGTGCCCGAAGCGTTGCACCTGCCAGAACCTCCTCCCCTCCTACACCGTCCTCTGTGCCAAGACGGGCCTGCTCTTCGTGCCGCCCAACATCGACCGCCGGACGGCCGAGCTCCGCCTGATGGACAACTTCATCACCACCCTCCGCCACCGGGACTTTGCCAACATGTCCAGCCTCATCCACCTCACGCTCTCCCGCAACACCATCAGCCAGGTGCGACCCTACGCCTTCGTCGACCTGCAGGACCTCCACGCCCTGCACCTGGACGGCAACCGGCTCACCGTCCTGGACGACACCCACTTCCAGGGCCTGGTGAACCTGCGGCACCTCATCCTCAGCAACAACCAGCTGCAGCACATCACCGAGGGCGCCTTCCAGGACTTCCTGGAGACCCTGGAGGATCTGGACCTCTCCTACAACAACCTGGTGGACATCCCCTGGGAGACGGTGGGCCTGCTGGCCAGCGTCAACACCCTCGGGCTGGACCACAACCTCATCGAGTTCGTCCCCGAGGGCATCTTCTCCAACCTGCACAAGCTGGCCCGCCTGGACATGACCTCCAACAAGCTGAAGAAGATCCCGCCCGACCCGCTGTTCCTGCGCATCCCCGTCTACGCCAAGATGAAGGGCTCGCCGCTCACGGCGCTGGTGCTGAGCTTCGGCGGCAACCCGCTGCACTGCAACTGCGAGCTGGTGTGGCTGCGGCGGCTGACGCGGGAGGACGACCTGGAGACGTGCGCCTCGCCCCGGGAGCTGGCGGGCAAGTACTTCTGGTCCATCCGCGAGGAGGAGTTCATCTGCGAGCCGCCCATGATCACGCGCCACACCTCCAAGATGTTCGTGATGGCGGGCCAGGAGGTGAGCCTGCGCTGCAAGTCGGTGGGCGACCCCGAGCCGTCGACGCACTGGGTGAGCCCCGAGGGCAAGCTGATCGGCAACACCTCGCGCACCGTCTGCTACGAGAACGGCTCCCTCGACATCCTGGCCACCACCGTCAAGGACTCGGGCGTGTTCACCTGCATCGCCTCCAACGCCGCCGGCGAGGCCACGGCGCCCGTGGAGCTGGTGGTCAACCCGTCGCCGCACTACGACCCCAAGGTGGAGCCGGAGCCCGGCCCCTCCGACATCCCCACCTCCATCAAGTCCAACGCCAGCGGCGGCAACTCCCGGCCCGACCAGCAGCGCGTCAGCGTCTCGGAGCTCACCTCCTCCTCCGCCACCATTCGCTGGCCGCCGCAGAACCACATCCCCGGCGTGCGGATGTACCAGGTCCAGTACAACAGCTCCTCCGACGACATCCTCATCTACAGGTGAGGCTGATGGGGCCCTTTCTGCTCCACGGTGGAGGGTTGCACTTTTCAGCACTCTTTATCACATTTCCATGAAGTGCTATGTCAATGAATTATTTTCCCATATTGACGCCTGGGGCTGTACTCAGAAGGAACGTTGGTAGTTTCCTTTAAAATTATCAATCAATAGATGGGAGTTATGAGACAGCTCATTGGTGTTTCTCTTGTCCAACCAGATGCTTTCCCTGCATATTATTATCTCACTGATCAATCTACAGGTAACTGCCAAAATAAAGGCAAAATTTGTTCCTGTTTTTCTCCCAATTTGGTTGCCAATTATACCCTCTACATTTTACATTTTGGCATTTTGGCATTTAGCAGACGCTCTTATCCAGAGCGACTTACAAGATGTGCATTAATACATGGTGAGATCAATCATAGTACGCGCAAGAGATCTGTGTCATAATGCAGTAATAGACATCATCGTTGGCAGCTGCATACCATACCTGTAACATAGAGATTTGAAAAAATAATAATAATAATAATTTTAATTTTTAAAATGATCTATTTATCTCAATTCACCCTCCCCCACGAGTCTGCCGCCTATCAACGAGCCAATTTCCCAGGCTGGTAGATCTGCCTCCTCCGAGGCGGAACACGACCATGAACACCCTTCTGTTCCTCGATGAACTTTTGAACCGATGACAAAAACAAGTTAAAGGCACAGTACTGTTATTTGTATAAAATGCAATGAGTCTGCAAAAATAGCCAAACGTGACTAACATGGAGGGAAGGTTTCCATTCATTCATTCATTCATTATCTAACATACTTATTCCTGGTCAGGGTTTCGGGGGGGCTGGAGCCTATCCCAGCATGCATTGGGTGAGAGGCGGGAATACATCCTGGACAGGTCACCAATCCATCACAGGGCACATACACCATTCACTCACACATTCATACCTACGGGCAATTTAGACTCTCCAATTAGCGTAACGTGCATGTCTTTAGACTGTGGGAGGAAACCTGAGTATCCGGAGCAAACCCACGCGGACATGGGGAGAACAGAAAGGCCCCGGCTGGGATTTGAAACCTAGCACCTTCAAGATTTCAGAGTATTTGCTAATTGCATAAGTACAATGCAAATTGCTCAAGATTGCATTGTACAATATATATATGCGTATCGCATATGTAGTGCAGTCATGAACCCAGGAGACTGGTACCTCTAGAAACAAATGACAGGGCAAATTCTGAAAGAATGCACCAGAAAAATACCAAAAATACATTTTAAAGATGAACGGCACCCTAGCCCTGGAGCACTTCCAGCCCTTCTTTCACTTCTAAAGCAAATCAAATTGGACTGCTCAAAAAAGACTTTAGTATTTTAAAAGTACAATCAAGCGCTGGAAGTCATTCAGACAACTACTGTGAAAAAGGAAGCATTTCTTCTTGAGAGTAAGTAATTTCTGCTTGGAAGCAACGTGTCACTTATTTGCCACGTTGGGATGAGGATTTTAAAAAGCAGAAGAAGAAAGGAAGGAAGCAAAAATGAATATAATGTATACATAATTTTATAATGTATGTAAAACATAGTTCCACTCATTAATTTATTACTCGGGCAGCAGGGGAAACAAACCGATGCAAACATAGCAGCCCATGCTTTTAAATGTCCTCTCTCAAGCCCACAGGGAGCCATGGCATTGACTGGTTGGCATCAGCCATTTCTTTTGGCCCTCTGACTCTCTCCAAAAGACTGTCGCAAAAATATTGCCTTTTCTGGCCTCCCGGGTGGTCTAGCGGTTACAACATTCGACGCTGGCCACTGCGACCGGGATTCGATTCCACTGGCCACGCCAGTATCGGCTCTGGCCAGGAGTGCCACTAGGGGGTGGAAATTGACTGTCCGCCCCAGGGAGGGGGGAGGGAAGCCGATATGAGTTTGCTGCATATAGAAGTGGCTCTGTGTACCGGAGTTACAGTTGACGGCTCAGAGGAGGCGCCTTTGTCACTGCCGGTCTCTGGGCTACGGCAGCGAACTCACAATATGAGGGGGGGAATTGACATGAAAGGAGAGGGTGTAATTGGTTACTAAATTGGGAGAAAATCTTTAAAAAAAGAAAAAACCTTTCCTTTTCTCATAAATAACAGAAAATAATTGACCGATTTCTGTTTTTCCCTTTCCATCTTGTGCTTTTTGGCCTCAGCTCCTGCATTTCCGCACAGCCTGGGCCTGTGACCACTAAATTAATTTAGGAAATTTCCCAGAGGATGTATGTAAAAATAAAACAAACAACGTATTGAAAGCATATTGCCGTTAATTATTCATAGAGTCCCGGTGGGCTACATGTTTATAGAGCTGCAGAGCAATGCGGATACATTTTGTTATCAATTACGCATACATAAACCACCATCCCCATAGGCTGATAAATATATCGTGTGTAACGGGGTGGGGTGGATGAGTCTCCCTGCCCCTAGAAACTGCACATGGCGCTGAAAAGAGAACAGGTGACCAATGGTGTCTTTGTCAACCATCCCCCCAATCAAATTGTCTCTAACCCTTTCTTTTTACAGTCTCTCTCTTTCTCTCTTTCTCTCTCTCTCTCTCTCTCTCTCTCACACACACTCTCTCTCTCTCTCTCTCTCTCTCTCTCTCTCACACACTCTCTCTCTCTCTCTCTCTCTCTCTCTCTCTCACACACTCTTTCTCTCTCTCTCTCTCTCTCTCTCACACACACTCTCTCTCTCTCTCTCCCTCAGTGAAAGGCAAAATTAATTGCCTATTTGCCTGCATGTCTCCTTGGCCCCCCTGCCAGACAGGTGGGTGATGGGAGGTGATTATGCGCATGCCAGCGACACAAGGAGGCTGCAGGTGGCAGTGTTCCCATCCCCCCACACACACGCGCGCACACACACACACACACACACACACACACTTCGCCCTGCTAATGTGACAGAGTGACACTATTATGGGTCAAGCTTAAGGGAGGCTTGTTCAGCCTCTTTTTTGTGTTCTTTCGGAAAAAGGAATACGGATCAGTGCACATCAATCAAAATCAATGGCAGGCAACGTGAGTTACTGTGCCTGGAGACCTCATCGTGACGTCCATTGTTTTCTCCATTGTTTTCTCACCGTCCAGATGGTGAACCTTTGACCTGTCCGTCCAGATGGTGAACCTGCCATCAAATATGACCTCCACAAAAGTTTATCACGATGTTCATCCTCTATTCAAACATTGAAACACAAAATTGTGTTGAGGTTCAGTGCACCAGCAACTAAAATCGATTATGGAAAAGTTTTGTTGAGTCAAAACCTTATCACTACAAAAAGATATCTTAATTTTAGGACCAGAAATAGGGCCTAGAATAAACTTAGCAACTGAACCTATCAAACACACAAACAACAGTTGACACAATTCAGTGTTGATAGTTCTAGTTTTCAGATTTTTCAATATTTTGCTAAATAAACATTTATTTTATCACACTGCATGTATTTTTACATTTTCTCAATGTCTTGTGCCAATAAAACTAAGTTTTTATTGTTATCTCAACTTGTGAATAAGTTATTGTCACCAAATTGTATTCATTTTATGAGATAATTCTTGTATGTATTCCCACGATAATTACAGAGGGGATTTTTGATATCTTGTTTATTTATAATTTTATGAGCAATTACATCCCAAAAAATAGGCGAAAATGCATTTTTATTTGCATACTGTCATGGTTTTCCCCAGACTCACCGCTGGGTGGCGGTGTTGCGCCTTCCTTGTGGGAGGCGCACAGTTGGGGTTAATTTAGTAATTACCTTCCTATTTAAGCCCGCACCTGTAGTTGCTCTGGGCGAAATCGTAAGCCATCTTTGCGATTTAGCCGGTAAGGTAGTTGTGTCTTTTTAAAGACGTAACATAAAGACTTACTTTAGAAAAGACTCTTTCTGTCCGAAACCATCTCCAACTAAGAACATCTTTATTGTACCTTCAATAAGAACCTTGCTCTCTATTAGGAGCTTCCATTTGGTTTCCTTTGTTCAGTCGGTTCGACTGTGTTTTGGGTTACATTCTTGTTCTTTTGGCTCTTCTAGGCCTTTTCTCGTTTTCGGACACTCGGTGTCTTTGGTTTATTTGATTGTTTTCTATTACCATTTGGTAATCCGGTGGACGTATTTCCACCACCGTGTGTTTTGTTTTCTGCAAAGAAATTAGTATAAGGTATTTTGTTTATCGGGTGTTTTGCTACCCTCACCTTATTAACTCTGCAGTTTTCTTTATTCCTTTTGTTTGTGTCAGTGTGACACATAGCCACCCTTTGGGTGATATTTTCCGTTCCTCCCTTTTGTTCGTCCCTCCCCTATTTCTCTGTTTATCAGAGCTAGTGGTTAGACTGTAGGGCAGTACAGTGTAACTTATTGATCCCCTGGGGTTCTGCGAGTGGCGCCTATCACCATCCACCCTCACACATACAGTTACATCTTGTAAATTCCTGAAGTGTATGAAGCAAATATTCAAAATCCCCCCTGTATTTTCTTTTGTATATAAAGTGTCTTAACAAAAGGAGATTAAAAAATGTTAAGAGAAAAAAAAAATTAAGAGAAAACATCAGTATTTTTTTCCCCTATACTTTGGGTGTGTCTAGCCATTACATTCATTTTCATTCATTCTCACCAGTTGCCGCCCCCCCAAAGACAGCCCTGCCTTCCAGAACAACCGCAGTCGTGTATTTTCACAAGACTGCCCCTGCCGCGTTCCTGGCTAAATGCTGTCTCGTAATTCCATCCGTCGTCTCGTCACCTTATCGCCTCCTCGTTGTCTGGGAGCTGCGTTAATGAATGGGGGCCGGCCCTCGAAACCACGGCGACCGGAATCACGGCGACCTGCCGCTCGCTGAATAAAACATGTGGCCTGCCCGGGCGGTCTGCCCAAGGTGAAGACGCTACGTACATCACGCTGCACCATGGGGTCAACATGGGGTCAGGGGCAGGAACATTTTACCACCCGGGGAGACACAGGTGTCGCTGAGTGTGGCACTCCAGGCCTCCCGGGTGGTCTGTTGGTTACAACGTTTGACGCTGGCCACTGCAAGCGGGGTGCCGGCTCGGAGGAGGCAGTGCATCGCTTTTGCCACTGCCGGTCTCAGGACTACGGCAGAGAACTCACAATAAGAGGTGGGGATTGACATGAAAAAGAGAGGGTGTAATTGGCTATTACATTTGGAGAAAATGGGATAAAAGTGCAGCATTCCTGCAGCTGTGCTGGCAGACCACAGTGCTTAACTCATCTGCGCTGCTCAAGGTATAACATTAATCCTCCAAGGTACATACATACTGGAAAACTTGCTTAGCACCATCCCCATTTGTATATATACATGTATATGTCATTTAGCAGACGCTTTTTATCCAAAGCAACTTACAGTAGTGAATGCATACACTTTTCAGTATTTGTGGTCCCAGTGTGAATTAAACCCACAACCTAAGCGTTGCTAACCCCATGCTCTACCTACTGAGGCACACATTATGAATTGTCATAATTTCAATGTATTAATGATTATATCGCTATAGAGTCAGTGTTGGTTGGTTACTCACTGTCCCTCAGGTTGTGGCAGGCCCATACACATTGGGCTGCCAATACTGGTCTGCTCTCTCCCTCTCTTTCTGTGGTTAATTAAGATTGTAATGTTGAAATGTGTCTCTCCCTCTCTCCCCCTCTCTCTCTCTCTCTCTCTCTCTCTCTCTCTCCCTCTCTCTCTCCACCCTATCTGAAAACCCTGTGCTCTCCAGGATGATCCCGTCCTCACACAAGTTCTTCGTGCTCAGCGACCTGGCCTCGTCGCGGGACTACGACCTGTGCGTGCTGGCGGTCTACGACGACGGCGTCACTGCGCTCACCGCCACGCGCCTGGTGGGCTGCGTCGCCTTCACCACCGACCGCGAGTACCGCCAGTGCCGCTCCATCCACGACCAGTTCCTGGGCGGCACCATGATCATCATCATCGGCGGCATCATCGTGGCGTCCGTCCTCGTCTTCATCTTCATCCTTCTCATGAAGTACAAGCTGCACAACAACCACTACAAGCAGAAGGCCGCGCGCGTCAGCAACATGTGCTCCCAGACCAATGGGAGCCAGGGTGGGAGCGGGGCCCAGCAGCCACTGGCACCCTCTTCCGCCGGCTCCACCGGCAACAAGGTCCTCCCGCCACCGGGGGGCGACAGAGCGCCGCACGAGCAGGCCCCGGGGCAGGAGGGCTACGGGAACCCGCTCAGAGGGACGACCGTGGTGGACTTGAACCCAGAGTACGGCAAGACGGCCGCGGAGGACGACGCAATTTCGCAATAACACAGGGACCCTCCCCTTCTCACCTTTCCTGGAGCTCAGGTCCCTCTGCCTTACCGAGGATTATCTGGTGTCCAAGGTATAGTATATGCCATTTTTAGCAGACACTTTTTATCCAAAGTGACTTACAGTAGTCACTGTGAATGCCAGAATGCATACATTTTTCAGTATATGTGGTCCCAGAATTGAACATGCTCTACCTACTGAGCCACACATAACCATGCTCTACCAACTGAGCCACACAGAACCATGCTCTACCTACTGAGCCACACAGAAATATGCTCTACCTACTGAGCCACACAGAACCATGCTTACTGAGCCACACAGAACCATATACTGAGCCACACAGAACTATGCTCTACCTACTGAGCCACACAGAACCAAGCTCTACCTACTGAGCCACACAGAACTATGCTCCACCTACTGAGCCACACAGAAATATGCTCTACGTATTGAGCCACACAGAACCATGCTCTACCTACTGAGCCACACAGAACTATGCTCTACCTACTGAGCCACACAAAACCACATAGAAGGTGAGTTTGCGCAGCGAGGGTGGGCACAAAGGCAGACAGCTCTTTCACCCAAAGAGCACAGAGGGCAGAAGGTTGGGTGGAGGTTGGGTGGAGCGAGAGTGGGAGAGGGAAGGATGGTGTTCCCAGGATGGTGTGGGATGAGGAAAGGAGAAGGAAAAGATACAGGTCCTGACCTGATTTATTTATTTGTATATATCTTCGCTTTTTCATTGTCCCTACACGTGGTGGACAGAGGCCCCAGATTTCCTTTCTTATTTCTCAGTCCTATGCACACACTATACTACCGTTGTGTGCAAAGTATGTTTTTGGAGTGGCAAACTAGTCCTCTAGACTTGGGGAGTGATGGTGGGCCATAAAGAAAAACCTTTCCCAGGGCTTTCATCTGGAAAACGCTCAGCAGCTTACCTTACAGGGACAGTTTCTGAAAATATTAAGGTAGGTTAATTTTGAAATGAATTTGATATTTCCTGGAAAATGTAAAATTCTGCAAGTCTGACCACCAGGGAAAGAGTTCAGTTGGAAAATGCGGGGGACACGTTGGCTTAACACCCCTCAAAAGGCTGATGTATAAATGCTTGGTACGTCCCAAACACTTTACCTGTGTTTTTGCTTACAAAAGGTAACCATCAAGTGTCCCCACTGACCCTGGTATGTAGAATTATTGACAAGGGGGATGGATTGCCTCAACCATGTTCCAAGCTGTTCAAAACATGTCATGATCATCTGAATGAATGAATAAATGAATAAATGTTATTTATATAGGATATATATATTTCCAGGGAACTCAAAGTGCTTTACAAAGATAGGGGCAACTCACCTCAACCACCACCAATGTGCAGCACCCACCTGGGTGAACGCAACAGCAGCCATAGTGCGCCAGTACAAGCTCACTACACATCAGATACACAGTGGAGAGGCAAATCAAACATCCCTCTGGGGCTAATTCAAGAGGTCCGCGGTGATGAGGGAGCAATGGCGTGCGTGTGCTGGTATGTCGCAATCAGGAACACCGCAGGTTATCACTCCAAGCGACGGGATGCGGGCCAGAACAGCGCTAACACGGCGTAATGACTTTCGCTCTAAAACAAGAGCCGAAAAAACAAGCCAATCAAACAGCAGCTGGGGCGTCGGGCTGGAGGAAGGCAGCTCCCACGCTGGTGGGAATAGGCAATCATCATAAAATCACACAGCACATAAACAGTAAAGGCTGAGTTCCAGTTGCGTGAGGAGTGATTCTCCAGTGACTGCTCCATTTTGTGTTTATGAAAACCAATCATCGCCGCCCCTGAGGTATTTGCTTTTAGTTCGGAATAGTGGAAAATCAGCGCCACATCCTCATACAAATGAACCAGCTGGGATTGCTTTGTGCTGCCGTGTGTGTGTGTACTGTATGTCTGTGTGTGTGTGTGTGCGTGTGTGTGTCTGTACACGTGTGTCTCCTTATGTGTGCACGAGCATGTGTGTGTGTGTGTGTTTGCGCATGTACACGTATGCATCTTTGTGTGTGTGTCCGTACGCGTGTGTGTGCATGAACACGAGCATGTGAGCATGTGTGTGCCTGCATTTGTCTGCCACCTAAAAAAACCTCAATGATTTCCCTTCTCTTCTGCTTAGCACAGTTTAACTTAATCTAACGTTGGTAATCCATGGGGAATAACGCTAAGGATGATTCCATTCATTTGACAGGATTACATTTTACAGTTTCAGGGGAAGGTGTAAAGTAGAAGCTGAGTAATCATGAAGTCTGGCGCTTAACCTGAATTCCTTTAGGTGCAGCAGGCAGAAGCAGGGGCGTGTCCAGAGAGGCCTGGGGGGACATCTGCCCCCACAGAAATTTGGTTGCCCACCCTGGGTGCCACTCTACTTTATCTGGCTCTTGATAGGTTATTAGGTTGTCAATCACATCTTTTAAAATGTATTATATTTGTATTGTATTATGAATTATGTATTACCCTTGTGTGATTCTGTGCCACTCTTAGGCCACCCTTGTGGCACAGAACCACACAGGGGGGGACACTGGTCTGGGCACGCCACTTGGCAGAAGCCAAACAACGCCCCTTGTATAAAAGGCTAGTCCGGTTCCTCTCATTATGGCTGCCCAGCTGAAAGGAGACTAGTTTTATGGCACTCTTCCAGCCATGATCTGCTTCGAAGCACAGAAAAGCACGGATTGGTTCATTACTTATTGAGAACCATATGGTTCCACTAATTATTTGGTTCCCAAATCCTCACTTGCCCGTCACTACCAGTGGGGTGCCTTATTGGCATTACTCAGCAGGGGACTTTTTAACACACTTTCCCCCATGTCACTGTAATCACAATGATACCGGTTCGTTGATTCAAACGAAAAACACGAACGCTGTCATACCCAGAGAGTTGTCAATGCCGGGAACAGCTTGCCAGGTCGGGTAGTAGAGGCAGAAACACTTGGGCTACTCAAGTCCAGGCTAGATGCAGTACTAGATAGTCTTTAGATTAGGATATGACGAGCCTAGATGGGCTGAACGGCCCGTTCTCGTCATTATGTGTTCTTATGTTGTTATGTCTTCTGGGCATGTATTATTTTTGTCTGACGCGGCTTAATTGCAAGGACAACCGCCGGGTTTTTCTCCACGAGCCACCCCAGCCCTGTCTGTCACCTGGGGCGAAATAACGGGACCGTTTTAGCAACTATCCGTAATACATTTTCCCCTGTAAATGAAGACAGGACAGAACAGTTCCCGCTCTCGGGCGAGCCACTGTGTTGTTTCATTGTGCGCAAACTTCAGAGACCGTCACAAAAGGGGGACTTCCTGTGATTATGACGGGAGGAGAGGAGAGAGGCGAGCAGGCGCGCGAGGGGGTGTGGGTGACAGGGGCGCGCCGTTTTTCCGAGCGCGAGATGAATGGGCTAATCTTGCGGGTGAGGACAAAACAGAAAATAAATAGCACAGCGCGGAGAAAAGAGGGGGAAGCAGGGGAGGGAGGGGGAGAGAGACTGTCAAAGGGATTCGTTCAGGAGGTAATTACCACTGTTTGTGCACCTCGGGAAGTGGGGTACAAACCTCTCCCCGGCTGCCATGAGGGAAACGGGCGCTATTAAACGATGGCGTATTGTGTTCGCGAGTTTGGATGTCTTTACACGATACACAGAAATCTTCAGTGAATAGTGCATAGCCAGATGTTGCTGTCGTATGATCAAGGAGCATATGTGTACCTCACGGATGACTGCAGGCACAAGATGACGACGCTTAGCGAATAGGTCAAAGCTGAGATTTCTGTCTAGAATTGCTTCATGCTGACATCCTTCAGACTGGCGCAACATAAGTCTGAAGGGGGAAAAGCATCTCTCTCTCAAAGCAAAGAATGCCTTTGTAGCCTACACAGCAGCAGCAGAACTCACTTCCTATTTAGTGAAGCAAGACGATAAACCATGACAGAATTCGCAGATGTCTACGTGCTTGAAAGAAGTTTTGTTATGTCGCTGCTGGCGATAACGAATCGGCCTGCTTCATTAATTGTGTGTTTGTGCGCATTTTCTCCTGTCTTTCAGACACACGCGTAAAACCCCACCTACTTCACAGCAATGACGGCAGTGAGAATGAGCCGGTGAGTGCCAAGCGCAGGGAGAAAGACAAAGCTGTGTAGCCCCAATTAACATTGTTTCATTTCCCACGTCGTGGAAAATAACGCCTCTACACTGACCTCTAGTGGTAGAGATGTGAATTCTAAAAAAATATGTGTTGCATAACTGCCAATTTGGTGCAGTGAAGAAAAAAAAGAACAAGAAACTCCCTATCAGACCACGGGGCGCTGTGCTCCTGCAATTTCTTATAAAATTATGAATTGATCTCACTTAAATTATTTTTAATGGCAGTAAAGTTTAATTATGTTGATTAAATATTAATAATACTGGACTATAAATAAGGTATACAGTATCATTATTGAGCTTTTCCATGGTTAAATAATGCAGGTATAGTTTTATTTATTTATTTTTATTTACATTTTCAAATGTATGAATTATGGGAATAGAATTGCTAAATTGTTGGTCGGTTCTGCTAGGCTTTTATTAATTCAGTGACATGGATTATGGTCTGGTTACTTTGAAAGTCTTGCTCAAACGCTTTTTGGTTAACTTTTTTACTTTTTATCAGAACACGATATCAATACTTGTGTTTGTTTTCTCCTAGGTACAGTCCTCAATTCAAGAGTGGAAATATAAAGTGACTGAATGAATGGGATTGAAGCTAAAAAATAAAAATAAACACAAAAACATTTGGATTAAAACTAACGGAAAAAACTAACTTCGATCCTTATGCAATTCAATTCAGGAGCCTTTGGAATATAACACGTCTTGAGGGGAACGGAGGGATTGACCCAAACAAACCAAAAACCAGCCACTCCAAGTCAGGAGTGCGATATGTGGGGTTTTCAAACGCTGCAGTCGGAACAAATTGCGCTTTTCGGGAATATTGACTGTGCAACACAATTTGTTTTGTGAATTGCCGACACTTGCGGAAAACTGGATGGTTTGGCGGTTCCATTACTGGGTTCTTGATTGAAAATAACCTGCTGTCACATGTTGGTCACGTGCCAAAGGATTACAGTTCGGTGAGTGAGGACCCGGGCAACGCACGCCCACCTAAAGAAATTGTGAAGCACTGGTGTTGAAATATTGTATAGCGTGAACTCTAGGGCACTTTATAATCTTTTCTTCTTCTCTCTGTCTTTCTCTCCTCGGATAACTAAGTATGCTATGCTCACAAAATGTTGTGATGGGAAAAAAAATACATATTTGTGGGGAATCTGGATTATTCCACCCTGGATTTACAGATGTGGCGTTTGTTTGAAAATGTGTCTTCAACATGACTATAAAGAAATAGCCAACCAGAATTTGGTTTGATGAAATTAACTGATTTTTTTTTTCCCGCAAAAGCTAACAGTATGATATTATTGAACTGTAGCTTGACGGCCAGAGGGACTCGATGGCTGTCCGTTTGCATTTACGTTTTATCAATTTCACAGACGCAAACTTCACAGAGGAAACGGACGACAGACTGTACACGCAATGGCTTCGTAAGAAAGCCAATACGACATGGTACTGTGTTTTTCTCCAGTTGAAAGTGTACGTATTTGTATGTGAGATTCCCCTCTGTCATTTCTGATTTGATACCCGCATTTCAGTTGAATTATGAAACAACAATCAACAACAACAAAAAAATATATGAAAGATTGAATTTTATGCTTTCATAGGTACAAGATGTGGATTTATAAAGAAATAAAGTATTTTTCTTCAAGGAGCTGTAACAAGACTTTTATTGATCCCTTACAGGGACAACGCCTTGTTGAGTTAGGCAACTGTTAAATGGTATACCAGAAATCTGTCATTCCAATGCATCACTTTCAGCGCTATGCAAGCTAGAGAGGGAGGGGGGTCACACCCAGACACAGTAACATCTTGCTCAGCAGTCTAGTCATAAAGTACTTCTGTGGTTTATTTTGAATGCAATAATGTCCCTGCTGTATATCAACAGCAAATGAGAAAACAAGTATTGACGATGTTTTATGCTTCTGCTTGTTAATTTAATAAGGGAGTGGGGGGAGCTGGACTTCATGATCATTGCAAATTCAGAGCTGTCTCATGGCTTATTTAAAGTGCATTAAGTCAGAGCCACAAGTCATCTCAGAACGCTGTCTCCTCTAATCCACAGTGCCTCCGGTCCTGCTGAAAGCAATACATTAGTCTACATGGCAAACACAATTATGTCACTTTTTACATTATTTGTAGGTGGAGTAAGTGGGGGAAAAAGTTTAAAATAGGCCTGTGTTTATGTTCGACGCTGGCCACTGCAACCGGGGTTTGATTCCACCGGGCGCGCCAGTATTGGCTCTGGCCGGGAGTGCCACAAGAGGGCGGCAATTGGCTGTCCGCCCCAGGGAGGGAAGCCGATATGAGTTCGATGCGTATAGGAGTGGCTCTGTGTACCGGAGTTACAGTTGACGGCTTGGCGAGTGCCGGCTTGGAGGAGGCAGTACATCGCCTTTGTCACTGGGCTAGGGCTATGGCAGCGAACTCACAATATGAGGGGGGGATTGACATGAAAAAGAGAGGGTGTAATTGGCTA
>JAINUG010000283.1:610000-932500 GCA_029706075.1 Aldrovandia affinis | reverse complement strand
TTTGTGCCTATCACCACTGTCAATGTATGCTACATTAGCTAACGTTAGCTAACATTAGCCTAAATTAGCCTATCACCACTGTAGTCTGACTAGAAAGTGGTTTGTGTAACAGTCAGCTAGACAGGGACAGCTACATTTAGCTAGGGACTACACAAAACTACACGCAAAGTAGCTATTGATTGATGATCTCTAGAGATAAATAGCATTAACCTGGTTATAATGCAAGCAGACAACTTTTTAATAAAGTGAGAGATCTCTACACTACATCATGCTTCGCTTGGCTTCAGATCAGCAGTCTGAGTTACAACTCCCGCTGTGCAGCAAAGTCATCCCAAGCGTCACTTCGTCCTCTTTGCTAAGCAGAAATTTTGTAATAACGACGAGATCTGCCTGCTCGGGACGGGTCCACTTCACCACCACACACACAGAAGCAATGATGATGATGGTGATCAGACGAGTAAGCGGTAATCTTGGCTTTATACAAAATCTTTGTTATACCGAAGTGAAGTAATTTCATGTACAGCAGTTCACCACTTTTATTCAGTATTACACTGAATCGGTATGTAAAAAAAAATACAACTCAGACTCAGAAAAAATACAGAGGTCATGTCCTCAATGGTGGATACGGCCATGTGTACAAGGGAACAGACACATGGCTGTGTTGCTGCACACAGACGTTTGTTGAAAACAATTCCAGAGCATTTGCCCCAAGGGTTCTCTTGACCCTTCTCCACATTGGAATCGTAAAGAAGTCAGCCACCAGTTACCAGGATCTGCCCCTCGCGCCAAAGGCTAAATATTACAGGAAGTCTCCGACCGCCTTCCCTTCTTCAATCTTAATTATGGTCAATCCAGCCCGGAGTATTCCTCAATGCAGCGTTACAGTCAGGGGCGATTACACGGGCACTTTCCCACGGTCCTTTGCTGTATGGAGGCAGCTGTGAAGAGGAGAGAAGAGTGATCATTATGAGCAAAGGGCCCTCCGGTCACCGTCGAAATGAATGGAAATGCAGGCGTATATACCGAACAGACAACTGACAGGCAACCAAAACAACAAACAAAAAAAGCACATATCAAATAGTTGTATCGCCATCTATACTGTCAGTTAGAATTTGTTATATGTACAATATTTTTTGATCTTCCATATCTTTTTTTGTTCAAGTACAGTAATGGCTTTTTCAAAAGCTTGTTTCAAAAACCTTTGCTGTGAGCTTCGAAAAACAAGCTCACAGTCCGTAAACGGGAAAGAAGAAATCTGTGAACGAGCCTGAAAGCAAGCTGTGACATTTCTCAGAAATATTGAAGATTCTCAAAAGATTGACTCGCAAGCTAAACGCACTCAGGTTTTATCACCCTGGCCGATGAACCGCACGGCGTAAGACGCCTTTTCCCCGCCTCAGTAGAACTTCTATAACGGGAAAGAAGGGAAGCGTAGCAGTCCGATACGGACACCCTAAGCGTGGGATAGCGTAACAGTCCAATACGGTGTGCGCTGCCTGTCAGGGGCACGGTTTGAAACCCATCTCTATCAGATCGGCCCTGGTCATCAGCGGCGGCGTTTGTCTGTCCGCCCCAGGGGGAGAGGGGATGGTGAGCCGGCTCAAGTCCGCCGTGAAGCACGTAAGGGAGTCTCCAGAACGTGTGTGGGCGAATTCCGTCTCGAAAGAAAAGGAGTTCACTGCCCTCTGAGAATTAGCTTGCCTCGTAGAGACGAGCAGCGGACTCGTGTGGGGAGGGTAAATCGAAATAAATAGAGGGTGTAATTGCCTACCAAATTGGGGGGGAAATGAGAAAAAATATGAAACAAATTTTAAAAAATGTAAAAAGAAGTTGATCTGGGATTAGACCTTTATTCTAGGGAGTTAATTCCCCCTGTGCTACTTGATGGGAAATTTGGTTCAGAGGAAGATCTGGAAGTAGTTACACCTACCTACACAAATTCAATATCTAACAATAGAAAACAATTTGCACAAACAAGACCCATGCCAGGCACATTGTATATGTGCGGAATTATTATAATTATGACTTTTTCATTATACATCATACTTTATTGCTCTTTGAAATGAAAATGTACTGCCTTTTTTCAGTATCCAGTAGAACCACTTAATTTTTCACCACCGATCAAGTTTTAGAACACCCCCATTTTCCAGTTTTTGCTGAAATTTAAGCAGTTCAAGTCCAGTGAATAACCTGGAATGGTACAAAAGTAAGCGGTAAACTGGCAAAGTTAAGACTTGAACTGCTTAAATTTCAGTAAAAACTGGAAAATGGGGGTGTTCTAAAACTTTTGACTGGTAGTGTATAAAATATTGAGCAATGTTTGTTTCGATTCTCTATTTAAAGTTAAGGTCAAAGTGCTGGTGGTTAGGCAGAACCTGTTACTTTGCAAAAACTAACAAAACTTTGAAAATCCGTGTTTTGGGGTGAGCATGCCTATTGATAAACTAACAATTACACAGCAACTTTCCAAAAGTCCCTGTACCATACCGAGTAACTGAACTGATACTATCGGATAACCACACTGCTCTCTTTGGCTTTTAGAAACCTTCACATTTGAGTCACAGATGTGTAATTACTGGATTGGACATCCAAAATGAAAGTGGCCATTGTGTACGAGCCTTGTCAAGCCATGTTGAACAGGAGAAGTCAATGTATGGTAGTTTTGGTCTGATTACGGGTTATAAAATATCAAGGGGTCTTATGTTCACCATATGGAATAAATGTACAACTGTATTGCAATGCTCTCTCTATGATGTGACTTCCCAATTGGAGGGACGCAAAGTTATAATGAAGAAAACAGACTGGGTGCACACCAAGGGCTGACTGACCACATCAGAAAAGCAGAAGCGTGAAGCACATCACATGCAAACAGCCCTCAGGAAAGTACTGGGGGATCTCGTTGGCTCTGTGTGTTACTCAGGGAAATTTGGGTTCTTCTGCTTTCCTGACACAGGCTTTGTTGTGGTTACCATGACTGATGATAGACCTGCCCTCCTAACAATGCCACTCAACATAACCCCGACACACACACACACACACACATACTCACCCAAATGCACAGACATATACACACACACACACACACACACACACACATTCATACACACCCAAATGCACATACACACACACACACACGCACCCAAATGCACATACACACACACACACACACACACACACACGCCTATTCAGTCTCTATTTCTCTCTCTCTCTCACACACACACACACACACACACACACACACACACACACATTCAGTCTCTATTTCTATCTCTCTCTCTCTCTCTCTCTCTCTCTCTCTCTCTCTCTCTCTCTCTCACACACACACACGCATTCACACACTCAAATACACACAACCACATGAATGCATGCATATGGCCCAATTATGCAAACATAAGGTGGTGAATGTCCATACCTAAACCACACATTCACTCACTCACAACCATAAAAAACTCACACATAAGACTTGTGTACACAAATTCACATAGACCATGAAAACACATACCTACCCACACACACAACCACAAGAATTCATACATAGTATTCTCATACACACACATTCACAATGAAGACATGTACATGTAAATGTAATGCACAAAGTCTCACATATACCCACACCCATACACATGGAAACACAAACACACATCCATACTTCCACACACAAATACACACCAAGATACGCAAACCCACACACATGCGCACACACGCACAAACACACAGATATACACACATCCACACTCTCACACACAGATACACACGGAAGCCCACACACACACTCTCTGCTGCACATGTGCACACACACACACAGACACACATAGAACAGGGCTTTTGTGAGTGGGACAGATGGGCCTATTGAAAGTGCATTGCCAAAGTCTGTCTTTCCCACTGACAGGCACTCACTGCAGCAATGAGACAATGCAGGACTCTGAGGCCTTCCCACCACACAGCCCCCCCTCTCTCTCTCTCTCTCTCTCTCTCTCCCCCTCTCTCCCACCTCTCTCTCTCCCTCTCTCCCACCTCTCTCTCTCCCCCTCTCTCTAAATCTCTGATGCCGCACCACTCTGTGCGTGAGTTGTGAGTGTCTCTTTCTCCCGGATCCTTTCACCAATCCTTCATTGGCATGAAAAGTTCCATAAAATAAATGTTTTAGCTATCCAAAAGATTGATGCTTATAACACTCTTTTAAAAAATTAGGTTTCTACCACAGTTCGAGTGGATTTTTGAGGGATTCTATTTTAGGGCACAGTCAGTTGTTGCTAAACATGTAGGCTGCGGTGTTGTTTTGGGGTACTGGACACATACAGGTGACATGTATAGGATTTGGGTGAGAGGTGAAATTCAAGTTTGTGAAACCAAGTTCTCGTGGTTTGGCAGGTAAACCAACCAACCCCCCACAAAATAAATACACACACCCCTCTCCAGCCAGCTCTCATCATAACTTGAACATCTACTTCACAGGACATCCCATTACATTCTCCCAAGCCCGGTCTGGTGGTCCACATTACGGACAGGTCCAGGTTTCCAGGCTCCCACCGTTGGTCAGCTCCTCTTCCGGAAGCTCCACAGGAGGGCATCGCTGCCTCGTTCACAGGGAGAAGCAGGCAGTTCACCTCCTCTCTGCTCAATTACAAAGATTACAACAAACCCAGCAACAAAGCCCAGACACACAAATTCATTTCCCGTACACAAATACATTTAATGCAACTCTTTCGCACACTCCTCTCGAGTTAAAATTGAATCAAGAGGAGTCTGTTCTGGAGTGAGAGCCCAATGCAGGTTTTGATCAGGGTATCAGCCGTTGGACAAGGACAAACACTGAAAAACGGAAAAACACAGAATCACTGGCCATCTTCCGTAAGAGACTCAAAACCCACCTCTTCAGACTCCACTACCACTGAATTTTGTGCATTTAACTAATTGTGACAACCACTACTTTCATGTTTACAGTAATACTGCATTTTGTAATATGTCTCTATGTTGATGACTGTCCAAAAACATTTTGAATCTCTGAACTTCCTTCCCTGTGTTACAGGTACGGTATGCAGCTGCCAACAATGATGTCTATTACTGTATCACTGCACTGATCTCTTGCGTGGACTATGATCGATCTTACAATGTATTAATGCACATCTTGTAAGTCGCTCTGGATAAGAGCATCTGCTAAATGGAAAAATGTAAATGTAAAATGTAAATTATAAACTATGAGGGCAAGGATCGACTGTTAGCAGACACACTAAGAGAACACTTTTTCTCATTAAACACATCTGTCAATAAATTCCAGTGACATGCTCCACCTCTGGATAGATATTTAAAATAGTAAATTGCATATCAGAAATAGTTTTTAATACATTTGACACGTTAAAGAATGTTCTGAAAGTGAAACAACAGATATCATTAAAGTCACAATCATGTTTTTTGGTTATTGCGTGGTGTGACTAGCCCCCTAGATTTGAATTTATTGCTAATCTTGTTATCCCAATAGTTCTCAGAAGCCCAAATGTCCTTTTGCGTGAATTTATGCAACTTACCAAAAGTAAGTGAGCATAAAAAATGAAGGTTGATCAATGAATGAAGGTTGGTCAACTTTTTGTTACTTCAATCGTTCAAGTCGACATCTCAGGAGATGTGATATCACTGGTCACAATGGAAAAAATGTGTAACTCATGCTTACCACAGACTTACAAACATATGCAACTTATGGGAAACCTTGGCAGCGTTAAAGTGAATCATGTGGGAATGATGAACTCCTGCAGAGGCTGACCACAGCAAGCATGGGAGGGGGGTGGGGTGGGGCTGCTCATCCGTTGCAGTTTGGGAACACCTGCCTCATCCCTTTACGGCAAAGGAATACACTGTGCAATATATTGTGAGTATATGTACACAGTGGCAGTGTAGATTAATGGTTAGGGAACTGGACTAGTAAGTCAGAGGTTGCTGGTTCAATTCCCATGTGGAGCTCTGCTGTTATACCCTTGAGCAAGGTACTTAACCTGAATTGCTTCAGTAAAAGATCCAGCCATATTAATAGATTGTACGTAAAGTAATGTAAACTGTGTAAGTCGCTCTGGATGAGAGTGTCTGCTAAATGCTTAAAATTTTTAATATAATGCTAAATATATTAAGATATATTTCAATACATTTTGTTCCTCTAAGGGATGGATATTTTGTGCTCATTGCAATTTTTTTTTTTTTAGCGATCTGACGTGAGTTTGCTGCGATGTTGTAATTGAAACAGATGTTGACGAGACCTTGGGATGTCAGGGGAGTGTAACCAACCTGTCCTCGGGACAGGGGCAGTAACGCACTATAGGTAGTGATTAGAGAACCGGGCTTGGAACTCCGAGCTGGGGCACTGCTGCTGTATCCTTGAGCAAGGCACTTAAGGCTTCAGTAAATATCCAGCTGTATAAATGGATTGCATGTCAAAACTGTAGACTGTAAAACTGTAGTATGTTGCTCTGGGTAGCATTACATTTACATTTGACATTTTAGGCATTTAGCAGATGCTCTTATCCAGAGCAACTTACACAGTTTACATTTCTTTTACATACAATCCATTTATGCAGTTGGATATTTTACTGAAGCAATTCAGGTTAAGTACCTTGCTCAAGGGTACACCGGCAGTGCCCCATCTGGGAATTGAACCAGCAACCTCTGAGTTACAAGTCCAGTTCCCTAACCATTACACTACACTGCCGCCTAAGAGAGGTCTGCTAAATGCCTGAATGGAATGTAAGTGTAGGGCAGTAGTGTATGCAGGGGAACTACAGGCGTCTGGTTCTCATTTCAATTTAGAATTGAATTACTTGAATTGAGTTATTGTGTTATTGAATGCATTATGCTATAATAGACTGCATTTCAATTTCATAGTCTTCATAAATGTCATTCCAGTAAACTATGCGTAGAGCCGGCCACCGACGGACGCCGAGTCGCCCCATCGCGCTCGAAAGCACCAGGTTTAAGGGGAGACTACCCCCCTAGATAGGCAAAAAAAGAAAGAAAATAGATATCACTATGAACACATTCCCAGTTTGTTATGTACATAAAAACTAAGAAAAAATGTATTGCAAGTTTTCTGAATTGTATGTTTATTATGCTAATTAGGTGCTAATTAGGCCTAATTGTCTTTTACTGTAAATACTGTGTACTGTTGCCCTTTTGCACTTTTTCGTTGAGCATTGCCACTTTTCATTTCACTGCACACCCCGTGTGTGTATGTGACAAATAAAAATCTTGAATCTTGAATCTTGAATCTAATTAGGCCTAATTGGCATATATCGCCAAGGGCACTAACACCATCATATGTGTCAACATATGTCAACATATGTGTTTTTTTATGTTGACACATTAGAAAAGAAACTTTTTACAGAAGAGATTGTGTCTATGTCCTTGTATCAGCCCATACATCAGGAAATACCGTCTATAGTCATAGAAAATCTATGGGGGGTAGTCTCCCCTTAATGAGCTATTCTGCTCTGCATCCCTCCGATTTTCCCCGGAGTTCAGCTCGTTCGCTCCTTAAAGGGTCACGGATTAGTTTTCCCCTTTTTTCCCCACATTATCTCAAACGTGTTTTTTTTTAAATTCCCTCTGAAATATGTACATTGTGAAGCATTGCGTGACAACCTGTTTGTCAATGACACTAGACCAAATAAATATGTATTGATTGATTAATTGGATGTGTGAAGGATGAGCCTTCACTTGTCTTTTAAAATGCAGGAGAGCTAATTGACAAATGTTTGAATTTATGAAACCTTTTCATCTATGGCTGGCGATTGAGTTATTGTCAGTTGTCTAATTGGAGGATCCCATCTCTGTCTCTGTCTGTGTCTTCAATTTACAAATCAACCCATAGCTGGTCTGACTCAACCATTTCATTCAACGGACTGTGATTGTGTTTAATTGTGTGTGGGTGTGACTGACTGAATGATAATTGCCTAAATAAGTTCACCTGAGCCAGTTTGGGCTATTTAGGCACTGGTTGGGAGTCCAATATGTGAGCCCTTGTGTTACTGCATCAGGAGTTGGCGTAAATAAATTGTTTGTATTTATTTTGAGAAAAAATCTCTGTTTTTTTACTGGCCGTTGCATCGGCCAGCATTGTGAGAGGATGTTGACTTGAATTGTCTTATTATTCTAGTCAATGCCCTGCTAGCAACACCAGGAGCAGGAGTTGACACCATTGCCTTAGGAAAATTCAAATCAGCACAAAGAGCACCTTAAAGCAACAGCAACCAGTGTTTTTTCAAATCGTTGTTCCCTTGTGAGGAGGGTCACCAGATATATATATTTTTTTTAAACCATACCAACCATACCAAGCATTCTCATACTTTTATCCCATTGACATTCACTTCAGTAGAATTAAACACTGAACTAGATGCATGCAATGTTTTGATGTGCATTAAATACAGTGGGTATAAAAGGTATTCACCCACTGGTAACCTGGTGGAGCTTGGGCAATTTTGTGAAGAATAGTCAAAATAAATAAATTGCAGTGTGCAAAGCTGGTAGAGACTTGCTCAAATAAACTTGCAGCTAAAGGTGCTTATACCAACTATTAATTCAAGAGGGTAAATACTTACGGCATCAATTATGGTTTATTTGACAATATAGAGCATTTTCTGCTCAAGAAATCCCAATTAAATCCATTTTGATTCCATGAAGAGCGGGTGAGTGCTTTTTATACCAACTCTATGTGCTCCGTATCCGCACTATGTGTTAGTCTACCTGTTAAATAAGGAGTGGGTCACAGAAACCGCTCAGTAAGTGGGTCATGTGTAGATTCGGGACCTGGGGCCGTATGTACAAAGATTCGAAGAGTAGGAGTGCTGATCTAGGATCAGTTTAGCCTTTTGGCTCATAATGGATATGGTTAGGATATGGACAGGGGAAACCTGATCCTAGATCAGCACCCCTACTCTTAGAATCTTTGTACATACGGCCCTTGGTGACTTACACAGCCACACCGGCCGCTGGACCATGATGGTGCATTTTAGGGAAACGCACAGCAATCCGCGCACAATATCAGGGTATCGAGAGGTCACCCCTCTGCCCTGTCACCAGACATTTCTTTCACTTCCGTGATCAAGTCAAAGAATCGAAGAGCCGCTCGCCTCAAAACGTGAGTGAACCATCGATGGGATACGATGGGACAGCCTCTACGTACGTAATCATCTCAATAAACTCCAGGGCTCGACCTGCATCCACTCCGTGCCAATTATCGTTAGCGCTTTGACGTCGGGGGGGGTTGGGGGCAGTCGGTCAGGCTGCCAAACTCGCTCAGGCTAATGGCCCCTAATGAGCGGGGTCCCAACGGGTCCTAACGAGTTAAAGAAGGCTTAGAGTCCCAGGACGGCCCAGGCGGGGGGTGAGGTGTGGGGGTCAAACATAGAGCAGGGGCAAATTGCTGTAAACTGTCTCTTTCTGTCAATGGTCGGGGGTGAAATCAAACGGGATATTTATTTTGGGTGGGCCGGGGGTCGGACAGCTGAGGAACGGCAACAGCCATCTTCCGCAAGAGACTCAAAACCCACCTCTTTAGACTCATCACCACTGACTCTGTACTTCTAACTAACTGTCATCACCACTGCTTACATGTTTAATACTGCTTTTGGTAATATGGATCCTTGCTTAAAACTTTCTCAGAAAAAAATAACAATCTATCAACCTTTTCTTTCCCTGTGTTACAGGTACGATGTGCAGCTGCCAACAATGATGTCTATTACTGTATTACTGCACTGATCTCTTGTGTGGACAATGATTGATCATACCATGTATTAATGCACATCTTGTAAGTCACTCTGGATAAGAGTGTTTGCTAAATGCTTAAAAGGTAAAGGTAAATGGGCAAGTCTCAAAATCGTTGTAGAGAGGTGAAGCCACGCCAACCTAGTAACCACAGGTGCGTAGGTTCAAAAGCTGCAATAGCCACTATATATGAATGAAGGTTGAACCCGCACACTGTGTGCAAAAAAGGTAATATCCAAAAACAAGGCGAAGGCTCGATGTTCAATTCAAAAGTCTTTTAATCCATAAAAGTGAAACAAAGAGGATTTAAGAGACAAAAAGACAGACGTTTCGGTCAAATGACCATCATCAGTGAGTGCAGGCCAACATCGTCCAGCAGGCTTCTCGATTCGCTGGCTCAGAGCAGGCTTCACAAAGCAGGCCTCGGCCTGTTCCTCAGTGTACCGCCAAGCCTCAAAAACAGTTCATAGTTACGTCAACATCTTTGGGAGATATTTATGTATTCTCTTTTTTTGGTTTGTTTCAGATGATTTCAAGTTTTTCTCCCAATTTGGAAGCCAATTACAGCCTCTATTCATTTAGATTTGCCCTCCCCATTCGAGTCCGCTGCTTGTCTCTACGAGGCAAGCTAATTCTCAGAGGGCATCGAACTCAGCTTCCTTCGAGACGGAATTCGCCCACCCACGTTCTGGAGACTCCCTTGCGTGCTTCGCGGCGGACCCGAGCCGGCTCACCCTCCCTCCCTCCCCCTGGGGCGGACAGCCAAATGCCGCCCCCAATCGGGGCTAACAGCCAGGGCCGGTCTGGTAGAACCGCATCCCTGACAGGCACCAAGAAAAACAAAAATATGTTAGGACCGCTACACTATCCACTACCCAATATCTATGTATTCTCTACATTTTTGTAGAAAATAGCCTCTTTGTAGTGGCTGTTCACATGGTAAATAATCAGAAAAACTTTCCGGATCAAGGAAAGTTCTTTGGAGTGTCCATGAATGAACCAGAATGTGTTTTGGTGGGGTGTACCAGTAAAAGCCTGTCTGTTGAACACCATCAGCTGGCCATCTGATGTCTCACTCATGATGAGAAAAACATGAACAGGCCTTTTACTGCAATCCAACACAGTATTTAAAACAGTAAAATAGTTTATTATTTACAGTAGATCTATTATAAGTCATTAGAATTACCCTAGATTTGTTAACAAATTTTTATCATTCCCAAATTAGAAATCCTGATCGGATAGGTAGGCTTCTGCTATCACTACAATGTCCTCTGTCAATTACAGACAAAGTACATGTTTCCTACAGCTAACAACTGCCCAAGAATAATAAAAATGCCAGACATCTGTGTAGTGTTACTTGTTGATATGCCGCTTATTATTGTTGCTTCACCAAGGGAGGTTTTACAATTTAATGAACATGCTGGAATTAGCTAATTATCTTAACTCTACATATATTTGCAAGCTTTTTACAATAGCGTGTATGTGGTTGAATTCTATGCTTAAATTAACTTCTCAGCTGATACTCGCACCGGCAGAACTCATGCTGAAACATACTTCTCACGGTGCTCGCTAATCTGTTTTCTAATTGGTTTTGAAGACGTACGTGGCTTATTTAACACCTTAACTCGACCGAGAGTCTCCTTTTAAGAAAATATGTTAAAATCTTTGGTCTTGTGCCAAGTATGACACAGAAGTGCAAGTTGATATGGTACTTGAAACATTACACCAGTTAATTCACATAAAATACATTTTTAACTGACTGGTTTTGAGAAATACACGTGAACTGAAACTGAAAAAACATATTAATATATTTTTCATAAATACAGTTGCCAGGCATTACTACCATCTGAATCTTTCTAACCTTTCTCAGTGGAGCCAAAACACGGCCACTCAAATTGTGTGCATTGAAATATGCAAATGACACTTCTCACAATTGTAGAAAAATCACTTTGTGCTGTAGTGAGCCCCAAGCATTATGCTCCCAAACATTTCGCTGGTGAGTGGAAACGCTTTTGAAAGCCTGCTATTTGCTATTTTGTGAGCAAAGCGAACGTTTAATGAATTGTGTAACCGTCTCACGGCATTCTAATTTATTTATTTCCATTCAGCAAACAGCTGAGAGCCAGAAAATAGACCCCCCGCCCCCTCCCCCTCCCGCACCCCCCCCATTTAAAGTTAAATTAGGCCAGAAACAGTGTGCTGGTGTTGGATCGCTTCCCAAGCCTTTTCCAATGTACTACCACAGAACTCCACCCCCACACACACACAAACACCGCCTACAGATGATGCACTTATTTATTTATTTACTTATTTATTTAATTACGTTTCCGGAGGAAAGAGACGAACATCGGCAGTGGAGGAGAGAGAAGAGGGAACCTTGGGAAAGGAAAAATAAACCAGCCCCCCCCCCACCAGATGAGAAATTGAGATGGGTGGGGAGGGGGGAGGAGGAGGAAAAATAAGGGAGGACAAAACAAGATGAGGGGAAAGTCCACCCAGTTTATTGATGACATTCCCCCTAATCCCTGATCAGGGTGGGGGCTGGCATGGGAATGCAGTGTGTCAAGGTTTGCCTCTGCACATCTGTTCCCAAAACTGTCACCCAACATCGGACGGGAGGGGGACTGAGTCTGGCTGAAGGAAAAATAAATGGAAGGAGGTATAGGTCACAGGGGGTGGGGTGTGGTTGGTGGGAGCAGGAAAGGGGGTAGAGAAATGGTTAGTGGAGTTAGGAGTGGGAGGGGGAGAGAGAGAGAGAGAGAGAGAGGGGGGGGTATTTACTAATATCAGGCATTGCATCGGAGGCTCCAAGCTGCGTGAGAATGTTCTGCCAGGCTTTGTTGTGGAAATGAAATTGAAACGGGGGGGGTTACTGGACAGAGGAGCGCAAGGGACAGGCTGTTACACTGTGGCAGGGGGCTGCCCTATTGTTTACGCTCCCTGGGGAGGGACATGGGGGTGGAGGGGGCTGTGGGGGTGCGGGCAACGGGAACAGCAACATACCCCCTGCCCCCTCCCCAAATTAGACAGGATACTGTGTAGCCACCACATGTGGGCTTACAAAGACACATCACCCAGAGCAGAGAGAGAGAGAGAGAGAGAGAGAGAGAGAGAGAGAGAGGGAGTAAACAAGGAAAGGGGTATGAGAAAGAGAGAAGGAAGAAGGAATAGAGTGAGAGAAAAACACAGGATACAGCATAATAATAAGCATCACACTATAAATGTGGGGGCTTTTAGTTTCTTTCATCTGGGCTGAAGTGGAGAACAGTAAAAAGCCACGTGCGCGTTCAGTGGGGAGTCCACCCCACATTAGAAACACGGAACCAACCTCGATAAAACAGAAGGAAGCCAAAATCGATTGCGCTCAGATTAGACTCTGCTGCACGCTCAGAAAAGCACTTGACTGGCACGTGAGCGGTGACTGTCCGTTTTTGTTTTCTGTCCAAACTGTTCACCCCTTCTCGTGTGGTCTTTAACATTTAAAAGAAATGAATAAAAGAAAAATGTTTAATTAATTCTTTATTATTACAACAATTAATTATTTTTTCAACCTGAAACTCCATGGCCTTGGCTTATTTTCTGTGAAGAACATGTAAAATAACACATTTTCATTGAGTACACATGCTACACCCACCCCCACCCATTTATGTCCCTGATCCAATGTTCGGGTCAGTTTTACCCGAGAGTAATGAAAGGGTGGAAATTGTAGGTGAGAACAGACAGGTCATGGTAAATATGAAACAAAGGTGACTTCACTTCTTGTCGCATTACCTCAACACAACATATGCCATTTAGCAGACACTTTTATCCAAAGCAACTTACAGTAGTGAATGCATACATTTTTCAGTATATGTGGTCCCAGTGGGGATTGAACCCACAACCTAAGCGTTGCCAACGCCATGCTCTACCTACTGAGCCACACAGAACCTTCATCTCACACCTGTGTATGCACACATGTATTTTTGTCTTTCACTCAATCAAATTTGCAGCGTGTTTCATAGATTGAACACAACCCTCTCTACCATGTTATAGACAATATCGCAAAAATAAAATGTCCCAATCCTAGTCCCACCACCATCCCCACACCTACTCCACCTCCACCCCCCATACACACAACCCCCCCTTACTCCTGGTCCATAAGGATTCTCTCACTGTATTTCTTTTATTTTCAAAATCACCTCCCAGTTTCTTTGTGGATATCAAACACACACACAGACGCACGCACACACCTGCCATAAGGTTGCAACAGTGTTACGATAATTTCTGCCACCTATGTCTTCATTATAGTGGATTTTTTTTTAAACATAAATCACAACTTTATCACATTGTTAAATGTGATCCAGCTAGAGGTAAATGGCAAACATTAACAATATATGTTATCTATATTGTTGGGAATTGAGATAAAGACAATATACTGTATGTTAAGTATTTTTACATTAGTGTTTCTTTCTGTATTGCTTTAAAATCTCAATTTGACCCGGCGAACAGTACCAAAGAGTGCAAAAAGTGAACAGAAGCACAAGGGTTAAGAAAAGCAGCTGTAATAATGAATGCCATGACGACCAGCATGATTTAACCTCTGCATAGATAAGCACTTTCTGCACTGGGAAGCGATTTGCCTCAAAATGTTACGGGCTGAGTTTTGGGTTTGAGTTTCGCGATCTAATTATGCAAGAAACGAATTCACACGCAATCCACAGCCCGGATCAAGCCTTAACAGCTGAGGCGGGAGGGGGGGAGCGTGGGAACGAAATGGCAGGTGAAAAGGGATTGTCTCAGACAAGTGAGGGGAGGAGGGGCTGGGATAGATCAATATTATTGATTGCCACTCTAGTTCCAGTTACCGCGAAGAATAATTGAATTACTTGCTCGGTTAAACTGCCCATGAAAAAGCAATATATGTCAATGTATGAAATGTTTGAGTGTGAGGAATGAAATGTTCAATATATTTTCAAATTACTTGTCCTTCCATAATATAGGAAATACATACATTATTTTCACTTGTTCATGCTTTTATATATATGTAACTGAGTTGGTTCTGCCTGCATTGAGTTTCAAACCGAGGATCTCGACGCGACAAGAGAGATGATTAGCCCACTGCGCTAAAGACTCCCTCGCTAAAAAGTCCCTAAGTCTGGGAACTAATCATACTCTTATCGACGTCACTCTTTGCAGCGGACGCTCACGCGCTCAACTTTAACTCACGCCTTCTGAGCTCCACTACATACACACACATATATATATATACATATATATGCAAAAGAAGTACATTTAAGTAACATGGACAAATACCCCCCAATTGGGCAGAGAGAGAGACGAAGAGCCCAAAGCGTAAGAATCAGGTGTTTGTTTCAGGGGCCATTCACACACCAGCGGATGAGAGGAATACTGGGCTCCTTGTCCTCCCCTCAAATGACCCCGGGCCCGGAGGATAAGGGGGGGATTGTGGGATAGGTGGCGGTGCAGGAAAGCAGCTGTGCAGGGTGAGAGGTCGCGGCCCCCAGGGGCCCCCAGGGGCCCCACGGCTCCAGGCATTGTGTCGCCTCTCAATGCACTTACGGACCATGAAGCGCTCGGGGAGACACAGATGTGTGGGGATGGAGGGAGAGCAAAGAGCAGCATGGGAGAAAGAGAGGAAGATGGGGGGATGGGGGAGGGTTGGGAAAGTGGGATTCTCTCTGAGGAGAGGGGACACTATGAGGGTGTCACCACATGCCATTATTTATCCGTTCATCAGACTGCGCTACCCCTGGCCAAACCAACAAACGGAACAATGTGCCCGGCCCGACCAGCGCTTTGTGTACATTTACTATGTTTTTACATATATTTCATATATATTTAATAGGGTGTAACAGTACACATATTCGTACTGACCCATTCGGTGCAGGACTTTTGGTTCGGTACGCACTGCAGAACTTTTTTTGTGTGCGGTTGCAGCAGTATTGACTGAAGGACATTTTTTTATTATTTAAGAAAGAAAGATAATAATAATAATATAAGCCATTTAGCAATCGCTTTTATCCAAAGTGACTTATAGTAGTAAATTTATACATTTTTAGTATGTGTGGCCCCAGTGGGGATTGAACCCACAACCTAAGCATTGCCAATGCTGTGCTCTACCAACTGAGCCACAGAGAACCACAAGATAGGTGCCTTTACTTCATTCAGTAAATTATGGCAATTAACCACTGTTTACAAAGTTCATAATAAGTGGAAAGCAATTTTATGTTTTGCATTTCTTCTTTTCCCCGCTGTGCCGAAAAAACGTACCGAACCGTGATTTTTGTCTACCGTTACACCCCTAATATTTTACGAGCCGATTCAGAATGGGAATGACTTTGCTAGAGGGCGCGACGGCAGCACCCAGGGTCCCCTGGCCTGGCCCTTCACACAGCTGTTCAGGAGCCCCATTACGACATCGGGGCGTGGGACTGTGGGGTGAAGAGAGGGACAAAAGCTCTCCCTGGGTCCCACACAGTTCTCATGTCGAGCCACTTCAAACACTTAGACATGCAGCTGAAACCACTGCTGCCCTAATCTGCATAGTGTCATATCAGGCCCATGGTAGATATTGAATTGCAGTCCATATTAGGTTTCTAGTTCTGTGAAACAAGAACAAAGATTGTCAGATTAACTCGAACCAGTAGATATCAATTTGATCAGCGGCTGTGTAAATTATATCACGCATGATCATAGATTAGCAATGGCAGATATATTTTTGTGAACAATTATTTTTTCATTTTAAATACCCCCACCAATGGTAGATATATAATGAAAATATTTCAGATTTGTTGCAAAAGGAAAAAACACAAAGGTTGCTTAGCAAACGTAGGTTAAATCGCTTTATGGCATTGTTGAGGTGTTTATCCCTGTGTGTCGACTTACTACATAGCACTTTTACAGTAACTGTACTGTGACTAGCTGTTTTTTATAACGCAAGATGTAGTTTTGGTTTCTTAACCTGGTTTGTATCCACACCAGGGGGAACTTAAATGGGCCAAACCAACTGTTCTGTTTGGTTTTCCAGATAGTTTGGCTGCTAACGCTGTGTATGGATTGCAGTGAGACATCACACCTTACCCTGTGTAGTTTGTGTTTGGCTGAGTGCAAAGTGCAACAACATGGGGGAAACAGTCTAGAATAACACACACACACAAACGCACACATACACAGACACAGACACACACACACATACACACAAATGCTCACATACACAGACACACACACACACACACACACACATTACAATCTCTGTGAAGTTAAACTCTTCAAAAAGAGAGAATGCATGACAGATGGGAAATATTTTGAAACAGCAGCCATAATCAGAACAGGGAAATGTTTGCATGCAACGAGTTTGTAGGCTCAAGAGGAAAACACAGCTGTGTGTGAGGACGGGATATTTCTGATCTGAAACTGACATTTCGATTTCTCTCCCGCTGGGGCAAAAGCGAGAAAAAAAGAAGAAAAAAAAAGATTTGAGAGTGAGATGAAAAACCTGCCCCTAGAAGAAGAGTGCAGGGGCAGCGGCTAGCGCACCATATTTTGGCTGGTCCGATATGGTGTGCGCTGCCTGTCAGGGACGCAGTTCGAAACCCGTCTCTACCAGACCGGCCCTGGATGTTAGCCCCAATCGGGGTCGGCATTTGGCTGTCCACCCCAGGGGAGGGTGAGCCGGCTCGGGTCCGCCGTGAAGCACGTATGGGAGTCTCCAGAACGTGGGTGGGCAAATTCCGTCTCAAAGGAAGCGGAGTTCGCTTCTTGCCCCATGGGGGAGGGTAAATCGAAACAAGTAGAGGGTGTGATTGGCTACTAAATTGGGAGAAAAATCGGAAAAAATCTGAAACAATTTTTTTGTTTTAAAGAGTGCAGACAGCCAAAGGGGGATGGGGGGGCCAGGGCTGAAAGGAGTAGACCGTGTTTGGGATAGGGGCCCTGCGGTCGCTGCCCTCCAGAGCCACGGGCCGGCCAGTCACGCCACAGTGGCAGGAGGAGGAAGTGAAAAGCAGAAGGCCGCGCTGCGCTGAGCGCCCCAGCAAACGATGCACGCACATCGGGAAGTGAAAGCCAGGCCGATCGGTTTCAGCCGGTTCACTGCGTATTGGCGTGCCTCCCCAAAATGAGAAGCAAGGCAAATAAAGAGTTTTCTTTCTCCTCCTCGCCCCCCTCTCCTCCCCAGCGACTTCACCCCCCCTCGCTAATCCGGCAGGGCGCGGTCGCTGGCCGCATGGGCGCCGCAGTGGGTCATGGCAATGCTGTGGGAGCGGGGCGGCCAGCGCTGTCCGTGAATGAGATTTAGAGCTGCCTGGTCGCTCCTCCACGCCCCCTTTCGGCCCCTCAAGAGACAGAATACACCCCTCACACACACACTCACACACACACACACACTGGCCAATGCTCTCTCTGTTTACAAAAGGCTCCGCTGGCTTATTTGTTCTGCATGACTACAGATGTCCATAAATTACTCTCTCTCCGGACATATTGTGGCCAAAGACAAATGCGGGGGGCTTTTGTGTGTGGGTAGAAGCTATGGGGGTGGAGGAGGAGTATATGGTGAGAGGGGAAAGTTGCAGGGGTAAGTGAACTGGGTAGGAGGGCGGGTGGGGGCAGGGGTGGGGTGTCGGGAGGGGTTAGCGAAAAAGACAAAGTGGACCACTGGAAGAAGAAGCCCCCTTTGGTTGAATAACAACTAGAGGTCTGCAGGTTTGGTTGCCAGGGAGGTCAAGTCACCGAAGCCCAGCGTTCCACACACACGCACACAAACACCGATTGTCTCGGCCCTGGCCAGTATCACGGAAGAGAAAGGGCTGTAAAGAGGCCTAAATTCAGTGGGAAAAAGGCCACGTCCTTCGGGGACAGGCCTCTGATTACAACAAACAAGGGGGCGGGCCCTCTGGGATCGCGACTGCAGTAAATACATCATTGTGGAAGGGCCCTAGTGTGACAAGAGTCCCAAGGGTCTGGCCTTAAATGGCGGCTTTTCAGCATTCAATATGCCCCCTCTTTGCAAGAGGATGCTTGTTTTAGGGGGGTGTGTTGTTTTCCAAAAGATTTATGTGGAGTAATTTTTTTCTCTCTTTTTTTTTCTTTTTTTCCCAGGATGCAACAGGGCTGGAGGACCCCGGGGGCAATTAAGCAACAGATAATTCACTTCATTGAAAACGAGCTGTGAATAGCAGCCTTCTTGTCGCGCTGTTCTCTTCTTGGAGCGCGGAAGGGGAGGGGGGGCCCTCGTCGCTCTGGAGAGAAAGGGGAGGAGGGGGAGGGGGGGGTAAGAGAAAAAGAGAAGAAGGAGAAAAATGGACCGGGGGAAGCTCAAGGATCCTCTCCTCCTCCTCTCTGCTCCGCTCCCCACCCCCTGCCCCCCGCCTCCGCACCATCTCCCGAAAGCGAAGTGGAAAGGACTAGAAAACGCGAGGCGAGCTTTATTTTCTCCTCCACGTACTTGTTTTTTTGTGGCCTCCGCATTTTGAAAAAGGGTCCCCCAAGAATGCAAGGGCCCACTCAGCTGTCACCTCTCTGTTTTAATTACCCGTCTTGCATGGAGGACCCCGTCTGAATAAGCCACAAAAAAACCTCAGAGGCAGCCGAGTGCCGGTTTTTGAAGTAGACATGTCTTACAGTCCACCTGCAGCCTCTTTTGTGTCTTGAGGAAGTAATCTTCTTTTTTTTTTTCTTTTTTTTTCATCTAAAAAGATTGGGGGGAAAAAACACCCGCATCCTTTCATGTAGGAATTCTACTCTCAAATGCCCTGTTTCTATGCTAGTATCACTAGTACCAGAATTGGTTTACCTTCAGCTTAATTCACTTTGTTAAAATTATTAGTGCTTATTAAAACTGACCAAGCTAGCATCATGAGGCATCGTTATCCACCCATAAACCCTGGACTGTCTTTAGTAAGTCAGGCCTGGGGCTTTTTGATTGCATGTGTGTGGTAGCCGCTACTTCAAACTTCAAATATTTGAGCTACCTTCTCATCAATCAGCAACCCCCGTGTTGATAGTAAGGGCTGTGTGTACAGTATTCCACACACTTTGCTTTTTTTCCCAGATGTGAGAGTTTGCAGACGCTCCCTAAGGGGAGGTAACACACAAACCTTGTTGCAGAAGTCCATACAGACTGGATCAGGTGTGGCAATTTAGCACTGGCCTCTGTCTCGGGTCCTAATGTCACCTCAGCGCCTTCCTCCGTCGCAGAAGTGGCACTCAAAAGGCCTAAATATTTTTAACTGCCTCTGGGGCAAAGGCCAACAAGCTAGCTCCTGTCTCCTTTCCTGTTTGTGCTCAAAGGGTTCACCACAAACCTCCTGAGATGACTATACTTGATCTCTTGAGTTAAATAGGGGAGTTTCAGTTGAAGATGAAAACTATAAACGGTGCAAATTGATCAAACGTGGAAGTTAAAAAAACTAAGAATAGATCTTGGACAAATTGACAGTTTCCACCACTGCTGTGTTAAAGAGGTTTGACTAGTAATCAAGTGACAAGTGACAAAAC
Source organism: Aldrovandia affinis (assembly GCA_029706075.1). Taxonomy (NCBI): domain Eukaryota; kingdom Metazoa; phylum Chordata; class Actinopteri; order Notacanthiformes; family Halosauridae; genus Aldrovandia; species Aldrovandia affinis. Next base: position 912,262 of record JAINUG010000283.1, on the reverse strand, counting down.
CAAATATTTTGATAAGGGTAAATGTATGTACAGGTATTTTACTGATATGTAAAGAGACATTGCATTTTTAGTATTTCAGCCCAAACCTAGTCATATTTGTTCATCCCTATTATTATATTGTACTTTGTGGTTTGTAGGTCTCCATTGACACATTTGACCCCTAAAAAGGATCTGTGGAGACCAGTATCATATCATTGTATCATACATTTCAGAATTACATATATTCTGATATGCATTGCATCTTTGGAATGAAATAAAACACTTACAAAAGCAGCAATAATTGTTATATTTGAAATACAGTTGGTGTAAAAAAAAAATATATATATATACTGTATGTATATATTTCCTATTTATCTCCCGCTTTGAACATGCATCAGAATTTTATAACGAGAGTCTGCTGGCTGAATACCCACACAGAGCACAGGCCAGCAGGTCCCTCCCCCTCCACAGAGAAGAGCCCGGGTTTGTCGGCCGACAGCTGGTGTTGAGCAATCCTCCACAGGCAGAGGCAGCTGCCGCTGCCACTGTAGGCATCCGGGCGACGTTGTGCAGTTAGCAGAACGGCAGGCGGTTGCAACAGACCCCCCGGCATAAAGGAAGTTTGTGCAATGCGATACCGCTCTAGCAACTGTGGGAAGTCAGGGCTCGAGTCAAACCCAGACTGCGGCGAAGAAGTGTAATGTGATTAAGAGGGGAGGCCGTGAACTTGGCCAAGCGGCGCTGAGACGAGCGCGGCGTAAACTGTCTCGCTCGCCTACTGGTCTGTGAGCGTCTGCACATGGTACAGAGAGACGCTGTTCGGCCAAGTGCACAGGCCACCGCAGTTGGCCTTCCAGCTCTGCGTCAATTAAACATGTTTTTTTGTATCATCGGGAACCTTGTACACTTGAACTTTTACTAATGGCGACTCTTTGCTTATTGCTTTTTATCTGCATCTATTCATAGATTGAGAAGCCGTCGATTTCAAAGTACTTCTGTGTCAGGAAACGGAAAGAGAAATATGCAAGCGTGGGGAAGCATCAAGGTCCTTCTTTTAATAAGACTGGGGACCAGTGGTAATTTTAGACCCATTTAAGCCCCCTTGTCTTTCATCTCAGCCCCCTTGAAAATGTTTAGTCATTCTTTTCTAAAAAAAAAAAAAAAACTTAATATCTATTTTTTTAAATACCACAGGTATTTCAATTTTGAGAGCGACCACCATTGTGGTGTTTTTGTTTTGGGGAATGTAACAGTAAATGAATTAAAAATGTAGGCTTGTGCTTCGCATGTGTACATCTCACATTCTCATTGGGGGGCGGAGCTCCCCTAAAGGTCAAATCCTATAATCGCCCCTGCTCTGGACGGTTCTTTGAAAGATTATCAGCAATTTACCTCACAATCGTCATTCAACATGCAAACCTAATTGGAGCTTGATATTCATTTCGAATCTTATGCAGGGAATTATTTGAAATGTCATCCGTTCGGAAGAGTTCAGTTGGACTCGCCCCGCCAAGGGTACACAACAGCCCTTCTGTGGATGATTTACAAAAGGTCAGCCATGAAAATAATCTATTTCTAGGCGATTCCATGCAAAGATATCCCATGTACTGGCCAGATATTTGTGCATTGAGGGATGCTTCTAGACACACTCTAGTTATTACAAAACTCTGCTTAGATGCCAAAGAGACAGTTAAGGTCAGTGCTATACCTAGTTGACGCAAAACAATTTTTGGACTTTAGGGTCCAAGACCAACATTCCTCAGACAGTCCATGGAATGTCTTTGTAGAAACCTCCTTGATTCTTTATCTTCTGAAGTGTCAACCTATAATATAGCATAGTATGTCCAAACAAACCATAATAATCACCATAATAATTGTGCAGATCAGGCAGGGTGAATTCAAAGCAGTTCAGTTTCTATTTTTACAAGGGGAGTTCACATGATTTCTCACACACAAGATTTTAAAAAAGGGATTTTTGAGTATGAGGATTCACTCATCTGTTTTGTAATGCACCGTTCCATTCATTTGCGTGCCAATGAAAGGAAACATACCGTTCAGTTGCGGTATGTAAACAAAGCACGCGATTAGCCGCAAGCCGTCTCCCATTCACAAAAGAGTGCTCGTGTATCTAAACTAACGTAACGTTAATGAAATGGCATGACCTGTCATCAATCGGAAAAACAAATTGACACCCTGTTTTTCTTTTTCCCGTCTTCAGTGAGTGGAATGCCAGAATTTGTTGTCTTAATGACTGTACCAGCAAAAGTATATCTTTTCTAGTACATTAATTTGTGTAATTTATGGGAGTTACTGGATCAGTGCTTGGCCGGCGGCGGTAGCTGCTTACTGCACCATATCTTGGCTGGTGTGCACTGCCTATCAGGGATGCGGTTCGAAACCCGTCTCTACCGGACCGGCCCTGGTCATCAGCCCCATTTGAGGCAGTATTTGGCTATATATATATTACTGTGGAACATCAATATCTCAATACATTACAAAATATAGCCTTAAATCACTAATTATACATGCAATGATATGTATATTCTGTAGTATGTATTGTAAAATATATTTCACAATTATGCTACAAATACATAAATTACAAAGCAAAAAAAAATTAAGTGATTATAATTGATATTTATGTTGAGAAAATTATTAGAAATAAATTGCGTGATAAACCGGTCGCGTTAATCCCGCATGTTTTCTGCGTGTATGTGTTCAACAATAATCCACTGACTATAACAACACTATTACGCTCATGTTCAGAATGACTTTAATCTGCGGTTGCTCCTTTAACAGTTGCAAACTGTATAGGCGTGCCTTTGCAAGGTGACGTTTCTGTAATGATGCTATTGACTCAACTGACTGTGGTTGTAGCCGTTAGCGACGATATGGGTGTACGTTACTGCTGGGCTAACCACAACATCTTGCACAGTAGTTATCAATATATATGCGATGGAAGTGGGTACAGTGAGAAGTCATGGGAGCACCTTATCAGCACCATATGAGCTTCTGTTGCCCACAATGCACCTCTTCTGCACCAACGGGCTGCCACTTCCAGTGGGTAACATTTTATAAGAGATCAAACATGCTGTCACTTTCAGACACTGAGGAAAAGGGCCAAAAACAAGAGGGCCATACTTTATAAAAAGGATTGCAATTTGTCATATTTTGATCGTATGGTGTGCATGTGTGTGTGCGTGTGTGTGGTTGTGCGTGTGTGTGTTTGTGCGAATTTGGGTGTGTGGTTTGTGTGTGTGTGGTGTGTGTGTGTGTGTGTGAGTGAATTTGGGTGTGCGTGTGTGCATGTTTGTGTGTGCTTCTGTGCGTGTGTGTGTGTGTGCATGTGTGTGTTTGTGCATGCCTTTGTGTGTGTGTGTGTTTGTGTGTGTGTGTGCGTGCATATGTGTGTGTGTGTGTGTGTGTGTGTGTGCTTATTTGTGTGTGTGTGTGTGTGTGTGTGTGCATGCATATGTGTGTGTGTGCGTGCGTGTGTGTGTGTGTGCATGCATATGTGTGTGTGTGCATATGTGTGTGTGTGTGTGTGTGCATGCATATGTGTGTGTGTGTGTGTGTATGCGTGTGTGCGTATGTGTGTGTGTGTGTGTGTGTGTGTGTGCATGCATATGTGTGTGTGTGCGTTTGTGTGTGTATGTGCTTGTGTGTGTGTGTGTGTGTGAGTGCATATGTGTGTGTGTGTGTGTGTGCTTATTTGTGTGTGTGTGTGTGTATGTTTGTGTGTGTGAGTGCATATGTGCAGCTATGTGTGCTTATTTGTGTTAGGTGCACACCGCGTGCGGCCACAAAACTACACAGCCATTTTACTATGCGTATTTAATGATGTAAGGAAGAAGGAAAACAGCCCTGTTTATGTTCTCATTAATAAAGTGACGCTTGTCTGGCCGGACGGCATAAAGTCGTTTACTGTGAGCGCAGTCTTTCCTTACAGGCCAACCAAACCAGAGCAGCACCACCCCCAAACCCTTTCTCAATGACCACGTCAGGTGCTGCCGCATTCGCCCGTCGCAAGCTCCCCAAACAAGGCGCGTGTTACCACGGCACCCTAACGCTGTCCAGAGCCGCCTCTCTCTCTGTCTCTCTCTCGCTCTCTCTCTCTCTGTCCAAACGGTCCTGTGCCCAGACCAACCGATCACTTACTAGCCCATTAATCTCAAGCACTGGCTTTTAGAAGCAGCAGCGGCAATTAGGTTTGTGGCATTTCATCTAAAAAAATGCCTCCTCCTCCCCTCCGCTCCCCTCTGTACGTCCCGTCCCCAACTATTGCCTCTGCAGGTGACTTACGAGCTGCTCCACTGGTCGGAAATACTATTTTTAAAAGCCCATGTTGATTTTCCACTATGTAGCCCCCCAACCCCAGTCCCGTGAAACAGCTCTGCCTGTGCTATGAACGCATTTGTTGACCTTGGCCCCGGTCGTCAACGAAGCAACCAGGCCTCCAGCTGAAACGAGCCCGAAAGTAAAATATATTCGCTACCCCACCTGGGCGCACGCTTTTTTCTCTCTCCTCAGCATCGCCAAAAAAGATAGGTATTCAGACAAGTGTCTGGAACATACCGGGAGGCCCGAGTTTATTAACTCTGGACGTTTGGGGCCAGTGTTTCTCCACGTTGGATGTTTGTTTTCACAGCAAACATTCAGAACGAGCAGCGGCGATGAACTGGTCCAGCACGAGATGGGGGGGATGAATAACGAAAATATTTTTTGGGGGGCTAACCAAACGTGAAATCACCCCCCGTGTGCTGAAAGGAACGAGGTTGTCGCGCACTTTTTTCCACTATTTATTTTTTTGCTCGAAAGCGTACAAGGCCGTTGATTTATGCAATACGTAATAAAAAGGCCGAACTTTGCTCAGAAAGCACAGATAATCCACATGCAGGCGATTAATTGGAATGGATTCCAATACGCAGGCAGCATTTATTGAATAATCGGACTTAAATCAGATGCAATCTATTGAATTTAAATAAACAATATTGGATATTTAGGTTGCTGACGTGAACGTCTTTTAAATAATTTGGATCAGAGGTTTCGTTAGAAAAACAAGCTGGCGTCTTTTAAAGGGAGAACACACAACTGCTCTTCTCTTTTGGTCAGTTAAACCGTCGTCCTGTTCTGCGCCGTTTAACATTTCAGTCAGAATATGTGTGCAGTCGTATCCTAGTTCTTACTGCTTTTGCCCCAGTTATCTTTTTCACCAGTGCCTTGCCACAGGGCTGAGTCCCGCTCTAGCAGTGCGGTTAGGAGTGAAATCTCCTGTCTATTCTCGCCTTTAAAAATTTTCCTCGGCGTGAATAAATAGGTGGCGGTTCTGATTCTTTATCGTGTGGAATTAAATATTGCTAGGGGGAATTGCGCCGCTGAATCAACAGTGAACCGAATACCAGGTTTGGTTTGTTCTGCCACAAAGACACTCTGGGGGAAGAGTCTTTAGATGTCGCTTCACACTTTATGAAACGTTGGCGTTCTGGGATTCGTCCATTAAAACACTCCATTACGCGTGCTATTCAAGCTATAAAGACAGGATCTGTCGGCTCTGAGCTAGGTTCTGCCGCAAAACGGTTTACGCCAGGGGACCTCTTTAAATTCCATGCCCCACCTCAGCATGGAGCGCCATGAACCACGCTGCCGTGTCCAGCGAACGCATAGTTTGTACATCTTGAAATATGTCTCTGGAATGCGAATGAACTTGATGGTGAGAATGCCACTAGGCAAGGCAACTAGGGTGGTTGTACAAGCAAAATAAAACAAGAGGAAATGTTTTGATGGGTGTAAAGTAATAATAATGTATACGTCAGCCTTAAAAGGACTCTTCACTGAGTGTGTGATTGGTAGGCCTATGTAAAATAAAACATATTTCTTGGGGTTCATTTCTTAAATACTTTTTGATATCTCCCTTAAAACTTTGAAAATCAGTCAGTGCCTAAAAGAGATATTAGTAAGAGTTTAGATTATGGTGCAATTATTTATGCTTAATGCATAACTACATTATAGTATAATGTATAAACTGTGTAAGTCGCTCTGGATAAGAGCGTCTGCTAAATGCTTAAAATGTAAATGTAAAATGAACATTATTCCTCCTTAAAAATACATTGTTCATTTTTAGTCTGACTTTGCATTCGTATTTAAATGTTGTGTTCATCACCTGTATGTTTAGTTTAGTTTAGTTTGTTTAACTTGTTTAGTTAGCTCAGAGTTCATGTCAGTCTGACCTTATTGTTTTTAGAGTGTGTACAATTACAGCATGTTCTATCTATTCAATCTATCAATGTATTAAAAGGTATGGTTCAAAGCAGTAAAGGCAACAAGTGTCAAGTGCTGGACAGGAGCAAAGAAAACAGGAAATTGTGTTCTTGCCGGCGTACATCTGGCGCAGATGTACAGTAGAGTCGAGTGCAAACGCAGTTCAGATGGCTGTCCGTCTTGCTGCATCCATCCCGCACCACGTGCTCCTTCCATTGGACGAGAAGGCCGCCACTTACTCCCGCCATCTGGCTGACTGTGGCGCTTTGCTGAACCGAATTGCTCTGATTTATCCTGGCATGTGACCCAAGGCCCGCAGGTGAGGCCCGGTCCCCTGGTGCCCCCCCCACTCCTTTTCAGATGACTCATCGAAGGCATTGGCTAAATAAAGACAGCCATTTCTGCTCACGCTCGTGGACAGAGACCAGGAAGTCAAAAGAAAAAGCAATGCAAACGGAAAAGGCAATGCAACGTGTCTCTTAGATGCATTGTTACTTACTTACTTAATCCTCTTCGTTCCTTGAGGAACATAAGGCTGCGACGATTTGCTTCCATCTGGTCCTATCCTGTGCAGCATGTTGTGCCCCGCCCCAGGTTAGGTTCACCGTTTTCAGTTCCGAGGTCACAGTTCTCCGCCAGGTTGTTTTTGGCCTCCCTTGCTTCCTCTTTCCAGGTGGAGTCCATCTCAAGGTTACTTTAGGGATACAGTTCTGGTCCATTCTGAGGACATGTCCGAGCCATTGGAGTCGGCGTTGTTTGATCTCCAGCACCACATTGCGGCAGTTTGTGTTTTTGTACAGGTCCTCATTTGAAATCCTTTCTGGCCAGAATATTCGACATATCCTCCGGAGACATCCATTGTGGAATGCATTGATCTTCTGCATGTCACTCTCGACGACTCGCCAGCATTCTGAGCCGTACAGCAGAACTGACTTAACATTGCTGTTATACAGTCGGATCTTAGTTCTTAGGCTGTACTGCTTTGACTTAGCATTGTGGTCAAGATTAATCCAAAATAATATTACTTGGTTGATGAGAAAGAATGAGTGATAAGAATGAGAACTAAGAAAGAAAGAAAGAAAGAAAGAAAGAAAGAAAAAGAATGAAAATGGACTCATTTTGTATCACATAAAATAGTCAGTTCCCAAGCAAGATGCCTTCAATTATCATGGAGACCCACGTTAATTCCTTTCTTCCATGACATGATCAATTCTGCGGTCACTGAAATCAATGGCAAATAATACTTTGCATGTAAATATGTGGGAAATACAAGTCAGACAACAAGGAGAGATCTCAGGTTGCAAATCGTAAATGTTTCACCTCAAATTGACACATCTCGCATGCCTTCCCCACCCAACGCGGTGGCAACGCAATCTGCTTGAATTTGAAACGGAATACGTGCGTTGGAAAGAGCTGTTCATCCATTAGCAACATTCCTCGCACGTTATCCAGACCGCAACAGCGTCACCCGTATCGGGTTTTTTCTCTCTCTTTTTTTGAAGGATAACCCACAATGCTTTGTGTCGGGTTTCTCGAGAGCCGCCCGGACAAGTAAGACGCTGAGATGCTGAGGAAGAAGGGGACGGAAAGGCAAGACGAGAGCGTAGGAGTGGAGACGGTATGGATGACACTGTGCTCTTCTGGAATGCAGGAGGGGATTTCCACCCATTATAAGTCTCGCTAACCTTGAGTAAGTGCCAAGAATACCCGCAGGGCCGCGAGACCAACACTACAGTTTAGAACCGTAATGGAAGGAGAACACATGATAAATGTCCATCGTTCGATTATTCTGATGTATTGGCCAGGTAGATGTGGGGGATAGCTACAGCACACACCATACGCACGTTTTCAATTCATATGGCCGTGCTACTACTAAAGAACGTTCTAAGGTTCCTGTGTTGAAGTTTTCTGCTCAAGGGCATATATTTTCTCACCCCCCACCTTTTCTTGAACTCCATTGCCCTAAAGCCACTGCTGCTGAAACACATGTACTATTAAAAAACGTGTGATGTGACCGCACATCAAAGACCACACAACCTGATTTTCCCAACAACACTGACAATCAGTGGCGATTTTAGACCCTATTTAGGGGGCTTTAGCCCCCCTGTATTTCATCTCAGCCCCCCCTGAAAATGTTGGGGAATGTAACAGTAAATTCATTTAAAAAATTAGGCTTGTGCTTTTTATGTGTACATCTCTCATTCTCATTGGGGATGAGCCCCCCTAAAAGTCAAATCCTAGAATCGCTCCTGCTGACAATGCATTTTCTTTCTTTTTTTACAAAGATGGTGATGATGATAGGTCTACTTCTGCTGCTACAAATGTTGATCATTATTATTATTATTATTATTATTATTATATAATCTATATATTCTGTTTTTGAACAGGCTGCCAACTTTTTACTTTTTTTTTAACTCCTTCCGTTAGGTTCCGAATATTTGGTCACATGCTAATCTGACCGGTTTTTTCGCGCTAATCCTTGGTGGCAAGCAGGAAGAGGAACACAGCTGAAAGCGATCCCGTACAGGCAATCCACCCACACATTAAAATAACACAGTAACAGCTGCCTGGAAGCGGCGAGGCTGCGAAGACTGCGCACTTTTAACACTGAACAACACACGTCTCACATTCTCTCGCGGAGTGCCAGACGAGCCGCGGATTCTGGCCCAGACTACGCCGGCTCTTGAGACGCGTAGACTGACGCTTCAGCCAACACAAGATCAATTGTGTGCATGCGGCGAACGCTACACGTTTATAGCCTTCTTGACGTCGCAAGAAAAAACGAATGTCAATATGTGTTCACGTATATGTCTTGCAAATATACATATAATTACTACGCAGTATGCACGTGGTTGTATTCGTTACTTGCTCAGTTGTATTCGCGCTCACCGAAAAGTGCACATTGTCGCATTGTGTAGTTTACTGGCAAAACTTCCGATTGATGTTCGTAATGTTATTCTGTGCTTCCACGTGAACTTGTAATGTGTACTTTCCGTGTTCTGTGTAATGACTAAGTGCCTTCAGTAAATCTTCTCCGGTGACTCAGCAGCTGACAGTATTTTATGAGGTGTAATTAGTTTGCCACCACGGAGACACACAGCTCAGTTGGAGTGAAGCCCAACAGATGTCAGGCTTAATGTAGGTCTACAGGTCTGGCTATGCAAATTTATGTGAGGAATTCCTTACTTAATGTTGTTGTGAGAAAAAAAATAGTTTCATATAAATTTCATATATTCTACCTTATTTATATACCCTATTCGTTTTTTTAACTCAGCTGTGGTGTGTTTATACTAGCCTATGTCGTTTTTGTTTCTCTAACAATGTATATGATTTAGAATGATTTATATGATATATGATTTTTTTTTCACGTGCCTTTACCGTTCCTCACCTTGTTTAATGTGAACCTCTATAAATAGTATGCATGGGATTCCATTGTAGCCTATTTGTTATGAGATTATCCATATTTTTTTCTAATACTTTGATAAGGTCCTTCTTATTAATGTTTCATTTATTGTAAATCAACCACACAAGCAATGCCATACCCTGAATTTTACCAGTAATTCTTAGGCCAAAAAGCACCATGCCATGATTGTTATAGTGATAGCCCCCATATACATATTTTGCCCCATAACTGCGTAGCAAGCATACCATAACACAGGATTACCATTTGCATTGAAGGCATATTGCTCAAAGCACCTATCGACTGCCAACATGAAACAAATATTTTTGCATACAGCTCCCAAGTCTCACACAAGAGAATAGAAGGTTCTGGTGACAGATGTCATTATTGTGGTTCTCTGTGGCTCAGTTGGTAGAGCACAGTGTTGGCAGCGCTTAGGTTGTGGGTTCAATCCCCACTGGGGCCACATGTACTGAAAATGTATACATTCACTACTGTAAGTCGCTTTGGATAAAAGCGTCTGCTAAATGGCGTATATTATATTATTATTATATTATTTCATAAGCAGGGGATACAGAAGTGGAAAAACTTGCTCAATGGAGTGGGACAAATGCAATCAAAAAACAATTAGCCATGTGCAAACAAATATTATATAGAGAGCGGCAGTGTAGTAAAATGGTTAGGGAACTGGACTGGTTAGGGAACTCAGAGATTGCTGGTTCGATTCCCAGGTAGACTGCCGTTGTACCCTTGAGCAAGATACTTAACCTGAATTGCTTCAGTAAACTATCCAGCTGTATAAATGGATTGTATGTAAAAATAAATGTAAAACTGTAAGTCACTCTGGATAAGAGCGTCTGCTAAATGCCCAAAATGTAATGTAAATGTAAAATGATATTTACATTTAGTAATTTAGACATTTATCTACAGTGATTTGTGTGACCTTTTTGTGCACACAAAGTCATGACAAAATGCACACATAATGGTTGGACATGGAGCAGAAACAAGTTATTTTTTTGTCGCTACCTATAGTAAGTGCTGGTTTGCATACTGTCTATATATAGTACTATAATAATATAATGATAATGCACCCCTCAACCCCAGGCCCTACAGATACGGACATCAGAAAATACACTTTCCTGGTCAGGGTCGCGGGGGCGGGGCACATACACCATTCACTCACACACTCATACCTACGGGCAATTTAGACTCTCCAATTAGCCTAACGTGCATGTCTTTGGACTGTGGGAGAAAACCAGGGTACCCGGAGATACTCTCCGTTTTAAAAAAAAAATTATTTGACAAGCAACAGCATTTGCATTCCCAGCACGAGCACAGGATAGGACGGTGAACTCGACAAGGCCGAATCCCGACAGACCTTGACGATAATAATAATAATAATAATATATGCCATTTAGCAGATATAATATATGCCATTTAGCAGACGCTTTTATCCAAAGCGACTTACAGTAGTGAATGCATACATTTTTCAGTATACGTGGTCCCAGTGGGGATTGAACCCACAACCTAAGCGTTGCCAACGCTGTGCTCTACCAACTGAGCCACAGAGAACCACGATGGCTGGTGGCTAGCAACGGGGCCTTTATAAGTCAGCCTTTGGGTCCCCCAGGTCTTATTTCCAGAAAATGTGAACGATTTTTTGTCAGTGAAGCAGGATGGGGGGTGGGGGTAAATACAAGTTCAATTTCAAAGCAAAGCTGTGGACATTGCTAAATTTCATATATTCTTACTTAGTTTTGTTTGTCATCACGGTTCATGTCTCATTCGATGTAAATCACCCACACAAGCAATGCCACACCCTAAATTTGACCAGTAACTCTCAGGCCAAAAGCACCATTGCACGGTGGGGGTGGGGGTGGGGGTGGGGGTGGGGGTAAACACAAGTTTCAAAAGTCAAGCTTTTAACATAGCCAGCTCGCTCTCGCTCTCTCTTTCTCTCATTTGATACACAACCTGGAGCGATGGGGTTCCAAACTGTCTTTTCTGACATGGTGGTACATAAAAAAATATCATAAAGGGGCTCTGTCAAGAATTATGAGCAACTGTTCTGTAATGTTTCTATTTATCATATTTTAATATGGAGGAGGACGGTGAGGGAGCCAGAACTCCCTGGCCTTGGTCTGTGCTGGAGCACATTCCTTTGAGCTCTGTCACACCCTTACTGGCAGGAGCAGGGGGTGGGGGGGGAGAGAGGGGTCTGGTCGAGGAGCAGATGGGGGGTGGGGGTCATTTCGGAGGTGACTCATCAACTCAACCCCCCCACCCCCTCCTCGCTGCACTCACACACCCACACACACTGGATAGAACATAAACACAATGAGTATCACACACGCACACACACCTACACACACAGGATAGAACATAAACACAATGAGTATCACACACACACACAGTACCAAGCTCCTGTCAGGAAGTGACAGAGACCTGGAGCCTGTGGACAGAGAGCGGAAAGAGGCGGGGCCATGAAGGGGGAATCCATTATCCTCGAGGAGGAGCATCCCAGGCCTAGTTTTGTTCAACAGTCCTCCGCCCATTTCAATTTCTGGGGGGGTTCTGCTCCTTTGCCGTAGTTGCAGTTTTCGGACGCCACTGTTCTCGAAGGGATTTACGTCCGTGTGTTCAAGTGACCGTTGTGGCCAAGCTTCATAACCTCAATTCCTTTCTCGTCAAGCCAAAGTCCTTCATGCTGCAAGCTCGGTGACAAGTGGCACCACCCTGTTATCCTGTGCTTCCAAAATGTTCCACCTACACTAATCCCAAGAGGGGCTCTTCAAATCAATACTATGCTGTTCAGGTCTAAAAGAGCTGCTGAGCTATGCATCTGTGTGTGTGTTATGGTCATTTGTTTTGACAGCAAGTCTATTACTGTGGCATCAGCAGTGAGAGTGCGAGCTTTTGCATTTTACATTTAACAAAATCTGCGGCAGTGTTTCACTTTTTGACGTTCAAATGTATTTCTTTCCACATTTTCCCCCTCAGATAATAAGTTGGTATTTGCCTATACATATCTGCTATGTCTGCATTATAATCACATTATTAATAATAATAATAATAATAATAATAATAAATTATATAATTCTCATTATAAACATTGCCTTAATCTTCAGTACCATTGTAAATGCTACTAACTGTATGCTGTATTGCCCCCGGTTTTACTGTACTTGTTGTACTGTGTGTGTGTGTCTTCCTTTATTTTTCACTTTCCCTAGAAACTTAACGAGGGAACGCTCCCAATTTCTAGAATTTGATATGTTTTTCCTCACCTCAAAAAAAACTTGGTTCAATGATTTTTTTTTCTACCGTCTCATAGGTGCTCCAGTTAGCCACAACTGTGATTTCTCTCCAAGCACTCACTGCTTGCGGTTGAGGGAGAAAAAACATTCCCAATTCCAGAAATCTGGGAGCGTTTCCCCTTTTAACCCATAACTATTACGCTGTCTCTGCCATGGAGTTCTTTTCATTCTTTTTTTTCTTATTTACTTTGTGAGTATGGAATCAAACCAAGTATGGTATTGAACTGTGATAATAACAGTGGTGGTAGCTCCTGCTCTGATTTACGCCCGGTCATGGTCACACGCAGTAGGGTGCAATGCCGTACCTGCAACCGACTATAAATAAAGCCAGGCAGTTTCCCATGACACTTGTGCCTGCTGGCTCCGTGTTTGTGTTCTGGGGCCTGTGGTGTGTGGACTTGCCACATGGAACTGGCCCTGGTCGAAGGCATTGGCAGACAAAGAACTTCAACCCATGAGGATACCCCGAGCAGGGATGGTGCACTGTATCCTCCAGCACGGACGTTTTTAGTTTGATCAAGGTTTATTAATTTGTTTCGAATTTTTTTGTTCCCAGTTTTTCTCCCAATTTAGTAGCCAATTACACCCTCTGGTTGTTTTGATTAACCCTCCGCACACGAGTCCGCCACTTGCCTCTACAAGGCAAGCTAATTCTCAGAGGGCAGCGAACTTGGCTTCCTTAGAGACAGAATTCTCCCACCCACATTCTGGAGACTCCTTTACCTGATTCACGGCGGACCCGAGCCGTCTCACCCTCCCCCCTCCCCCTGGGGCGAAATGCCAAATGATCAGGGCTGACACACAGGTCTGGTAGAGACGAGGTTCGAACCGCATCCCTGACAGGCAGTGCACACCGTATTGAACCAGCCAAAATACGGTGTGTTAGACCGCTGCGCTGTCCGCCACCCCCAGAAATGTACAGTATGTAGAAGAGCCCTTGCGGATTGGAACTGCATTAGTCCAGAGGGAGTTTGGGTCAGAAAAGACGAAGCTTGTGTTTTCATTCTCAGGGTTTGGTTTGAGGTGGGTAGCCATCCCGCATGTTTTCTGGATAAAATCGAGCTCTCGACTGGATCAGACAATTACACTCTACGATACGTCCTCGTATGCAGGTGACTGCCAAAATAATGGCAGATTCTCTATGGCCCTCTACTTGGGGGCGAAAGGACACAAAAACAACAGGCGTGAAGCTGCGTGGGTCATGGGGGTTCATTTATCAAGAGAACGTGTTTAACAGGAAACGGGCGTGGGCTCGATTTGTCATTTTCTGCTCGTCCCATGTTTGACCACGGCCTTCCAGGAAAAGCAGCATTCACGGTGTGCCATAGCCCAGTAAAGTATTAGACACACAGACCACAGGGTACGTTAACTATCGTATATTTAAGACCTGCCATCACATTCTGAATGTACAAACGCCGTTATGCTACGCTTGCGGGTGCACCACTCAAACAAGTTGTTTTATGAGGCAAACTTGATTGATATCGTAAAACGAAAAAAGGAGAAGTGGTTTGGAGCGGTGATTTCCTTTCTACAGTTATGTATCTGAGTTATGTATCATCGTGAAAACACTTCCTGCCACCAGTCGCCAAGAAAACTATTTCAGTGTACAAATTATGCAGTATAACCTAATCTTGAAATGCCTTAATGGCTTTGGTAAGAATGAGAAAGGGGGTGTGGGGTAGGGGTGCTGTTGTTTCCAAATACAGAACAAAACTTATATAGAAGAAAACCTTTGCTCTTTTGGGGAAATTAACATAATTTCTCCTTTGGAGCTATGCATATCTAGATGCGGAGAGAAGGCGCTATGTGGAATTTAAACATCAGCATCAAAGAGTACTGTATACATTAATATATCAAATTGACCTACACCAGTAAGATAAATGACAATATTCTCACTTCAATTATTGTTCAGAGAGTGTCAAATTGGTGGTCCTGAAATCTTTTTTTTTAAGGAAGTGTAAACACTTTTTTTGTCTTTTTTTCAGGTGGATTTTTTATTTTTTATTAAGTATAATCTCATTGTTCCAGAAATCTTTTCTGTTCTGGTGTTTGTTTAGAGAGCGCTGCAGTCTTTCTCTGCTTTTCACCCTTGTGTATGTGCTAAGTGCTGCCAGCCCGAGGGCAATCACATGTACTTGTTGTTAAGGGGAGGGAGTCACTTTTCAACTGCTTAACTGTCACTTTGCTGTCTCTGTACTGTCCACGCCCTACAACACTGCTGAACGTTTGCATACAGAGGAGAGGGAGGCAGAAGACAAGTTTGCTTAGGAGAGCTGTCTTCATCGGCGCTGTAGTCCAGATTACAACATCACATTGAAAATGTCTGGTCTACTGTATACGCCTATTCTACAAACCCTTTCAGAGAGCAAAGAGGGTTTGTCCAAGAGCTGTTTTGGTCAAAATGAAAAAAAATAAGAGTTTTCAGGAGTTCAATATGTGAACTCCGTATTCCAAGCTAATGGACAATAGCTAATAACACCCACCAATGAATTTAATGTTGGACCAAAAGAAATGCACCATGTTTCCACTGAACATTTTTTTATTAGCATTGTTATGGGCAGAGCCTGGTTTCATATATGTTTCACATGAATAAAGCGTGATAGCACAAACTAGATGGCTTTGAGCTTATATGCCCTCTGGAAATGGGTGTGTATTGTATGACAAAACAGTTCCAATGTTTTTTAATACCTTGATTTGGCATTGAAAATAGCAGAAATGGCTTCTAAGGATTTTTTTATATGAAATATTTGATCCAATACTGTAAACATTTACTGTAAACCTGAATACGCATTGGTACGCAAGTATATTCTTACTATAGTCTTGTATTCTCTTATATATAAAGTATATATGTGTGTAGGTGTGTGTGTGTGTTTATGTGTATGTATGTCAGTTTTGTGTGTACAAGATTTGGTGCCCTTACCACATGATCGACACCCCATTTTCTGATTCCCTGAGCCCGGCACCCTGCTGCCACAGCTCTCCAATCAAACGCTGCCATTTTCTGCACCATTTGTGACTGTGGAGCACATCATTTGTAATTTTCTGTTGTAAAAGACACAGTCAGCATGGCTGCAAGATATACAACCCACATATACATATAAAGAGCAAGACCCTGCCCACACCTCCGTCCCCCGTCCCCATACAGACCACAGGCCTATAGTCACAATGACTACTATACAGAACCTATGCAAACAGTGATCTCCTCACACACAATCAGGCCTTCTCACATATGGAAATGTACTAATTGCCATACAATTCATGACAATGGCCAGGTGGGAGAAGTTCAGGAAATGTGTGCTTTGCCAAACTATCAATCCCTGTTGTCTTTTCCACAATTAACATATGTGTGGTTCTGCCTCCACTTCCCAGCATGCCCGAAGGCATGCAGGCAATATGTGTTTTTAGTTTTTGAAAAATACCCGTGGCAATCTTAAATATTTGCTGGTGCTCTATTTCGTATACATAGTATATGAACCTGTGAGGTGGGAAAGGAAGTGCCTACATTACCCAGCTAATACATTGTCGCAACATTGCTGTAATGTTGCAGCAACCTTCAGCATCAACCTCGTTTCGTGTCATCGCTGTTGGTGAGTAAGTACGTGGGAAAGTAAACATGGATTTGCGTGCCCAAGCTAACACGCTGTCACAACATTGATACTGACACCGTGATGCTGCTACGACAACGACATTGTGAGAAAGCTACCTGCTCGGCCCATGGTAAAGGTCAGCGGTAGGATTCGGAGCAGGGAAGGGGACATCAGATTGTCAGCAGTGGGCTATGAAATGGTAACACTGTACAGTGACATTTTAAAGTGAAGTGCCAGGCATTTCCTTGGGAATGGAATCTGAGCGCCAACAAACATAACCGGCCACAGACATAGAATAACTAGATTAGCGACACACCAGCGCATAGCTGCGAATAACATCTCAATTGCATCTCAAACAAAGACCTTAAATATATTTGATTGGACATATAGAGATGCATGGGAAATATTGACTTTTGATCACCCGTTTTTTAATAAATGGAACCATTCTAGTAGTACTATTTCTACAGTACGAGCAGGTTTTGAAAAAAAATAGTATATATTTTTTTATATATCCCAAAGAGGGGCACACAGACACAATGATATAATGACATATGCTATTTAGCAGATGCTTAGGCTGTTACATAACATACTCCATTTCACAGACACTTTTATCCAAAGTGACTTACAGTAGTGAATGCATACATTTTTCAGTATATGTGGTCCCAATGGGAATTGAAACCACAACCTAAGTGTAGCGCCGTGATCCACCTACTGAGACACACAGACACAAGGCATTGCAGGTATCAATCTGTGGGCTTTCATATTGCCTGAGATGCAATCTATTCTGGGTCTGGTGCTTGCATGTGACAGGCGATCTGCTCTTCCTCAAACTGCCACATCCGCATTATATAACAACTGCCACTTCTTTACAGCAAAAGAGCATCACTCAGACAAAGAGCTTGCAGAGGGTACTTCCTGCCAGTGAGTTTAGAGAGTGTGTGGGTGTGTCCATTAATCCACGTGTGTGTCTTTATTCTCCTGTGGGGGTTTGGGCTGTTTATGACTGTATCTGCATGTGTGTGTGTGTGTGTGTGTGTGTGTGTGTGTGTGTGTGTGCGCGCGCTCAGTAGGTAGAGCATGGTGTTGGCAAATGCTTAGGTTGTGGGCTCAAATCCCACTTGGGACCACATGTACTGAAAAATGTATGCATCCACTACTGTAAGTCGCTTTGGATAAAAGCGTCTGCTAAATGGCATATGTATGTATTTATATGTACACCCCTGTGAATGTGATAGCCTGACCCCTGTTCACTAACAACAACAGGGCTCAAATTATGGGATGTTTAAATACAAGTTTACCCAATGCCCTTGGTCAGCATGCTTGCTGCTGGTGGCGGCCTTGATTTGGGGCACGAGACGTAATCCGACACCACCACCCACCCACCTTCCAAAATGCCCTCCCCCAACACACCACCACCACCCTTTTTTTGGGCACCTCCTTCCTCTTCCTGTCAGTCCCTGCCAGCGCTCCCTCCAGACTTGTTTACGGGCCGGCCGGGCGTATTTATCTGAGCCAGATGCATTTCTAGCCCGGCATATGGAAGGCCACAACAAAGGACCTCTTGTGAGCCACAGAAAAGGGGGGGGGAGGCGTCCTGCTCGTGGGGGGCGGGGTCTGTTGCCCCCCTCACTGTGAGGCCATGGCAATAAACGAAACAGCAACTGGCAGATCTGAGGGGGAACCAAAAGGAGCACTCTGGAGTCGGCCATTCGGAGCACGAGCTGGTTGCCCATTGAAGGCCAGAGAGGCAGTTTTTAAAAGTCACTTTCTGAGATTAGGCTCAAGTGCCCTCCAGAATTATTGGAACCCTTGGTAAAGATGAGCAAAAAATGTCTATGAAAAAATGTCTATGAAAAAATGTCTTTGTTGTTCATCAGCTCAAATATGAGCAGAGTCTAACTTTTTAATTTAAGTAAAATTATTGAAAGAAAAATAAAGTATATTCCCATTTATATTTGATTAAACATCATATTTTATTGGAACTGGAACTTTGAGTGGAACTGGTATCTATGGTCAGAAAAATAGAGCTTTTGGCAACAAATGCCAGAGGTGGGTTGGTCATGGAGAAAATAGCCTAGTCCCCACTGTGAAGTATGGTGGTGGATCTGTGAAATAATCAAGCATCAGAAACGCTTTGCAGAATGTGCATGCTATACAAGTGTAAGCCACCCAATTTGATGGGCCTCGACTAATCAAATAAATACTGTAATGTGAGTGTTGATTTCCCTGTCTGTTGTTAAATGCCTTGGTTTCTGAATCCAAGTTAGACTCCGTTAGACTCCGTAAAAAGAAAACCATTCCCGCTTCCAAAATTAACTGCCGCATTTCCGACGATACAGCGCCGGTTTCTTCAGCTCCCCGTCTTCTCCTTCCCTAAACAAACATCTCTCTTTTGAAGTGGCCGAAATGCTACCTTACGGCAACCTGGAGCAGCCGCACTCTACCACGTCCATTGTTTGGATGGGATGGTAAAAACCAGGGGTCTGACTCTTTGTGGCCATGAAAGATTGTATGGCTCTTTTCGAAAAGAGTAGGGTGTTAACCAGGTGTCTTGGCCAAATTCCCAACCAAGACAATATATATATATATATACACATGCATGGAATTGATTCATTCCCTCCCTCTTCGTCTCTCCACTGTGTATCTGATGTGTAGTGAGTTTGTACTGGTGCACTATGGCTGCCATCATGTTCACCCAGGTGGGTGCTGCACATTGGTGGTGGTTGAGGTGAGTTGCCCCTATCATTGTAAAACGCTTTGAGTTCCTTGAAAAAAAAAGGAACTATATATATAGTTCCAACTATATAAATCCAATGTTCAATTCAATAATTCATACCAAGTTTGCCTTCGAATCGATGGGTTTGTGGTGGCCACGTGTTTTGTTTTTTTGTGGGTAACCAGCACAACCTCAGCCAATGCAACATGGCAAGAGCTTATCCGCCCCCAAACCCCACCCAAAAGCGCCACAACAACAAAGCAAACGGTTGCAGATAGCACGGCCGTTATCGGGGGTTATGTAAGTGGTGTAGCGGTCCGCCAGTGGTTGCCAACTAATTTCTTCCTGGCTGAGACGAAAAAAAAGAAAAGGCAGAAGAAGCCAAGGCCAACAGCTATGATTGTGGGCGCAGATAAAGGGACCTGCATGGGCATGGCAGAGGCCCAGGGGGCAAGACGTTGAATTTGTAGGGGATGTCTGTCTGTGTGGAATTGCTCCAAAGCCCAGACAAACTACCTGCAAGGTTTTTCGGTGGTCAGGATGCCGGGCTTCGCAACCGCTACAACAGCGCCCCTTCCCTCTTCCTTTCTGACGCGTACGTGTATTTAAAGTGAAGTATATTTAGGCCTTAAGAGCATCTATGACCACAGCGGATTGGCCCCCAAAGCGTGGACGCTGTTGAACTGTGGGGGCGACCCAAGAGCGGGGTGGGGGGGCGCGGGCCACGTTTTCGGGCGAGGTGAAAGGCCAGTTCGTTTCTGTGTGTCCTGCCACCAGGCCACGACGGATTAAACATTAATGAACCCGGCGGTGAATGGCCCGTGAAAACCCAGGAATCTTTGACGGAAATGCAATGGTATGCCCGGCTTTCATGGGACAACTGTGGGGAATGGGGGGGACATCTGCATAATCCCATTGTTGATGGTCCGAGCACCATCGCTCGCACATAATTGGTGGAACCATACCATGTCCTTGCATGCCCATTGTTCCTGATAATTGTCCTTTCTGGGCAAGGCCATCGTAGTGTGTGTGTGTGTGTGTGTTTTTTGTTGTTTCTTTGGGGGTGCTTTGTTGAGACCTCTGAATCTTCTCTCTGCCTTTTGACTGTGCACCACACGAAAAAGGGAATGACATTTTTTTTTATCACACAACCCTACCATACAGAAGTGACAGTTTTACTTTACAAAGGAGTTTATGTGACCAAAATACACACAAACGGTGCAGTTCCTTAAAAAGCCATATAAATTGCCAGCCGTGTCTTGCCTTTGTTGCTAAAACAATGGACTCTCTCATGACTGTTGAGATAGGCTTTACTGTGGTTTACTGACACCCTCTCTCAACAAATTCAAACCCTGAATTCAGTTGCTTTTTCCCCCCCAAATTAAACATCCACCTCTTTATCTGTGACAAGACAACAAGTGTTGCCCTGGGATAGTGGCTGTTTGCTCTGCTCTATCTCGGTCATAACATAGTTGGAGAAGTGTTTACTTTCCTGTCGGTGATAAGACATCATTGTGTTTTAAAGGTATATAGCTTATTGTTGACAGTGGTGCCCAGTACAAATGTTAACGTTCACGCCCCGCACGTAATGATATTTGTTTTAAGGCTACTTTGTGCCTATGCTGTATCTCTAACACCAGGTACACATTAGCAGAGTGGGCCAGGGTTGAGGCCTTGCTGATATTCTCAAGGGCAGGTCTACACAAATGGGACTGCATGAACAAGAGAAGGAATCATGATTTCACCCTACCTTGGGAAGAGAACAGTAATTTAAAATCAAATCAACGTGATTTACATCTTGCAGAGAGGACTTGAAAATACAGATATTAAAGGTTCTTCACAGTTCAACAACACATATTCTTAGTTTTAACTATGCTGACTCGTTAATTCTCCTTATGCCATAAGAAGACATTTTTGCTGGCAAATTCTGAAAACACAGGATTGGTGGCAGTCAAGCAATGTCTTACAAAATCACTCAATTGCATTGCGTTTCATTGCTTTCTCATCCTAGTCTATGAAATTGATTCATTTGATGTGTTTGAAACTGAGTGACCATTTTTAGCTGCAAGTTCCAAGTTCCTCATCATTGCCGTCACGCTAAGATACAAATGCCCAGCAGTTATTTAATAGGTGAGTTTTGTCATCTTATCAGCAATCAAATAACAGACATCGCATTGTCTTAGCACGCAGAAGGCGATATGAGAACTCTGGTCAGGCACACTGAGAAAGGTCAGGCAGGGCTGAATTCTTTTCATTCTTTATGCTTTCTGGAGACAAGTTTATCTTCTCTAATTAATGAAGTGGCCATGAACACCTGCAATCAACACATATGATGTGACAACATAGAAAAGCTGTCTAAATACAGGATGTTCCAATGCCAATCTTTGGCCATCTCTGCCAGGGAAGGTGCTAACAACAGGATCGCGGTGAAGTGACCTGCTATCTCACCCGAGGGCCTGGTGATGCTGGACCCGTCAATAATGTGGAGACACCAAAATTCTCTATTAAATGTTGTGGATCGTAACATCCTGGGGGATGTGAAATAACACTTTTGGGCAATGTCAGTAGCTTTCCCGTGGAACACAACACTGCCAATTGTCTGAAACAAAAAGAAGGTGTGTACTGGCCATGTGAGCACTGCACACATGGTGCCCTTCCTTAGAGCCTATTCAATTCCATTCAATATAACTTTATTTATCCAACATGGGGCAATTCAAAGTCCAAATATAATGTTGATGCAAAAACAGAAACAGAAACACAGCAAGACAACATTCAGTAGCAGACATATACATACATCTGTACAGACAACATCAAACATGTAATATAGTGGTTAAAAGCACAGTGCAAAAGTGCAACTTGCTTTTAGTCCACAATGATGCTAAGGGGGGGGGGGTGTTCATTTAAAAGTCAGATTGCTTCTGGAATAAATATGTTTTCCCTCCTGTTTGTCCTGCAGTGAGGCATCAGAAAGCGTCTCACTGATGGGAGCAGGGCAGATTCAGGGTGGAGGATGTGGGAAACGTCTTCCACAATTGCAGTGGCTTTAATGAGTGTCTGTTGGGAGTGGAACTCACTGACTTTTTTTTTTGCCATAAGCTCGGTGCTAAGGGTTGGGGTATTCTTGAATTAACTAGATGACCCGGGAACAGTGGTGTGAGTGGTGCCATTGTGGTTCTGTGTGGCTCAGTAGGTAGAGCGTGGTTCTGTGTGGCTCAGTAGGTAGAGCGTGGTTCTGTGTGGCTCAGTAGGTAGAGCGTGGTTCTGTGTGGCTCAGTAGGTAGAGCATGGTTCTGTGTGGCTCAGTAGGTAGAGCATGGTTCTGTGTGGCTCAGTAGGTAGAGCATGGTTCTGTGTGGCTCAGTGGGTAGAGCATGGTTCTGTGTGACTCAGTAGGTAGAGCATGGCGTTGACAACACTTGTGGGTTCAATTCACATTGCCACATATACAAAAAAATGTATGCATTCCCTACTATAAGTCGCTTAGATAAAAGCGTGTGCTAAATGGCATATATATATATCTACCTGGAGTATTCTGCTTCCATAGCATTACCCCCTGCCCCCCCCATCTCCCCCTATGCCACCTGCAGAGCTGATGAAATATGTGTCAATGGGTCTTCTCTTAACAGCATGACCCACGTTCTCTCAACAGTAGGCCCCATATCACCTTGTCTCCAAAGGCCCACTGTTCAACTGCTGCTATTTTCCCTTTCACAGATCATCCCACTGGTGGTGATTGGGGGGGGCATTGTTGTGGTTTACAGTAAGAACGGCAGAAACCATTTCCCCCCACTGTGGAAGGGGACACAGTGGATGAAGGGTTGGAAATGATTTTACATTCTTATGCAACTGAATGCCTGAAAGAACAGCACTGGAGCCAACCCCCCCCCTCCCCACACACACCCACACTCAAGCAGACACACACACTACCTTAGTTTAGCAGTTTAAAACAGGCCAAATAAAAGGTTCCAGATCTTATCAAAAGAGGTCTTTATTAGCATTACAAATACACTTGCGTACATTCTTTCCAAAAAGCTTGTTCGCATGCTTTATACTGAATAGGATTTACATGTAATATTTTAAAGTAAGATCTATATCAATACGTGGAATACAATGTGAACAAGTAAAAAGCCAATAGACCCTCTTCAGACTCCACTACCACTGATCCTGTACATTAAACAAATTGTCACCACCACTGCCTACATGTTTAATACTGCATTTTGTAAAATGTATCCTTGTTTAATACTGTCTAAAAAACAATCATTGAAAAAAATCTACTGACCTTTTCTCTCCCTGTGTTACAGGTGTGGTATGCAGTTGCCAACATTAATGTCTATGAATGTATTACTACACTGATCTCTTGTGCGGACTATGATTGATCTTACCATGTATTAATGCACATCTTGTAAGTCGAGAGCGTCTGCTAAATGCTTAAAATGTAAATGTAAAAACAAAATGTCAATAAAAAATGAAATAGAAAAGGGATGCATTGTTTACATGTAGTAAAAGCAAATGTACGATGATATATGATCTGTGTGTATGATGCATGCCTTGTTCTCTATTTGTCTCTGTGTCAGCCATCTCTTCATGACCAGGGCCTCATGTTACATACATACAGCAGCAAACCGGCTTTTCACATTTTATTTTGTTTGGCTATACCATTTTGCATCTCATCCCTTCCTTCATTTAAGTAAAACTGTGTAAAACTTGGCTCTACTCAAGGGGAAACCACACAGGGATGTGATATACATATCACTGAAAATTTACTATACAAACATGAATAGTATTCTTGTGAAATCATAATGCTTGAGAGAAGGCAACTGTACAGACTTTTCAGAGAAGAAATTCACCAGAGCGCACTTTAAATGTTTAAATGTTGGAATTTTGCCATTGGACTGTTTTAGAGGGCTAAAAGACTTTTAGAAGTCTTTTTTTCAGTTACTCTGGTGTGATAAGATCAAACTGCAAGTTATTTATTTATATTTTAGTTTTAGTGTTTTTTAAATACTTGGCTTTTCTAAATGTTGCTGGTTCTAGAGACAAAATCCCAACATTTGGAGAATCATTGGCAGCACTGACAAAAAAATATATATATATATTTTTTTTAAGTGCATTTCCCTGAAGACTCATTAAGTTATTTTCTCCCCTCGCCTTTCAGTTTTTGCTTCACTTTGACCAGAGAATTTGTTAGAAAATATTTTGGTATACAACATGATTACATATGAACAGTAACAAATGATTATACTTGTGTGACACACTTAATGACAACCTGCAGAGCAGGAGGACTGAGAATTCCCATTGGTCTCTTCTCTGCCCATTATCTTTGGATGATTGGACAGAGGGCAGCTTATTCATTTGAATGGTATTGTATTCCAGTCTCACACACGAAAAGAGGCTAGCACACCAATACCATTTCCCATGATGGTTAAACTGGAACCAGGCTAACTCGCTCAGTTCAGATTCTGTGTGGTCTTTCATTATCTGTTTTTGTCACCCTGACCTGTGGCATTTTGGCTTGCTAATGTTTCTCATGCTGACCCACTTACAAAGTAAACTCTTCACATTTTACATTTACATTTTAAGCATTTAGCAGACGCTCTTATCCATAGCGACTTACAAGATGTGTAAGTCTTCAGTGTTAAATCAACTGTAAGAGGATATTTTACTCTGATATCCTCAAGGTACATTCCATCCCTACTTGACTCATATACATTCTGTTAGATTAAACGAACACTGGACATTCTGTGAGCCAACCGGGGTATAAGCAAACGACGCTGGTACCAGAAATTCAGGAGATAAATATGGAATGGAGAAATGCGTACGTGAAGATGATCTCTCATGGGTGCTCCAAGTTATTCACTTTACAACCAATTCTGTATCATCTTGAATGTTATCATGTCCATCTTGAAACCATTCATTGTCTTTGTCTATGTCATTGTTGGATCTGTGTAACTGTGGCGGAGAGGGGTAAAAACAATCACACACCTGATTATAATTTCATTAACCAGTGGTTATAATTGGGTGTGTGGGACAGACTAGGAACTCTAGTATTGTGAGAAGCCTGTTTTTTTGTTTTAAATACAGAGTTTAAAAAATAGATTTATCTCAGATGTTCTGGTGTGCAAAGAAATGGCCAGCTTTGTCACAGCGCTCATCTACAAACCGATTTCCTTGATAAAACACAGGTAGATGTAGGTAAGGATGAAATATTCCTTTCTCCTCGGCCTTGAACTGCAGTTGCTGAAAACCCAGTCAGTCGTCTTGACCTGTGTAGACACCAGCATTCAGTGTGATGTCATGTGCTACAGCTCTGGTTGTGCAAGGCTATGATAGGAAAGCAGTCACGTTGTGCATGGTCAGCCATCTTTGGCTCCAGCTGTTGCTAGCCTAGTTCCTGCTCCTCCTACAGTGGAAATAAGGGTGTGATACCCTCACGTCCTAGACATGTATCATATCAAGTTCAGAGATCAGAGCGCACAACTGTGGAACTGAAAAGCAAACAAAAATTATAATTTGAACAGGGTTTATGAGGGAGTCCGGGCACCACAACATGACAGCCAAACTATCGCCACCAAGGCAGTTCACACATAGCTGCACAGAGCCACTTGAGGTGCTTCCAAGAGGTGTCAAAAGGCGTCTGTTCCCTGTTCTGCTATGTGCCAAGTTGTCAGCTCAAGAGAATGGGACTCAAACAACATTCAGCCTTTGTTTGGTCAAGACACAAAACACTATGCAGATGAGAACTACTGTCCTCGCACAATCAAAGACCACTGCGAGAAGAGATGTTCCAGGCACAACTTCTTTACTGCAGATGACCCCCTCCCCCACAATGGTGCTAAAGCTGAGATGATTTGTCTTCTATATTCTTGTAAAAGTTGTGTCTGGTTTTAAAATCGAATTTCGTTCTCGCATTATATTGCATCTTTATTTGTTAAACCTAAAACATCATCAAATGACAATTGGCATGGTTTCAAGTTGGACAGAAAAAACTTGATTGGCAGACATAACTCATCAACTATATGTGTCTATATATATCCTTGTACTTATCTATCTATTAATCTATATTTGATTGTTGTAGTTTGAACAGTGGATAAAATGGGTTTACAATCGGCGCATGCAGAGTTTAGTTCTCTATATTCTTCTGACCCAGCTAACTTTTAAATATCCCTCAGTCTGTGCTAGGACAACAGGAACTCGTGAACGACGAGGCCTGAAATGAGAAGAACAGAAGTTTAGACACTTTACAAAACTGAGAAAGGGCGTTAACTTTGTCGAGGACACGCCTTTGTCGCACTGCTGTGGGTGGAGTCCGCAGTGTTAACTGTATTTATTGAGATTCCAGCAGCTGCACTCTAAACTTTGTAAGAGCTTGGTGGGAGCGGTCACACAATCAAGTTTTCAGACAGACTTGCTGGGATAACTTCCCGAACTATCGCCACAATGCCTTCCGACTTTCTAACACCTTTTCTGGAGCTGGATGACGAATTTTGTAAGGTGAGAAGCTTTCGGGTTCACAAGCTTGCCATTCAATGTTGAATTCGTCACTTTAACTTAGTGCAGGAGTTTGACTGTCACTCATGAGCAAATTTACAGTAGAGCTAGTCCATTTAAATACTTTTATTTGTTACTTGTATTTGTTATTTCCTAGACGGTTTTTTTTCATTGTTCATTTACCTTGTGAGGCCAAGTAGATTTTTTTCACCTTACTTGATGCGCCTGCAGTCTTCAAAAGTCTTAATAAAAATGCGAATTTTACGGAAAGTCAAATTTCGTAAAGCAGTCTACAGTCTGCAACACGTAGTCTACATTTATCTAAATGCATTATCACAGTGAGTGTAAATCCAGTGATTTATAACGGGGGTTTAAAGATGAGCTAGTAGTAAAAATAACTATTGTTTGCATCACTGTCTCCTTAATCTTGTGGATGTGTTGTTGTGGGACTGTTTGGGTTCTCAAGGTTTTAAGTGTCTTATGTTTGGAATGTGTTTTTATCGCGCGCTCTCTCTCTCTTCTGTGACAGAATTTCCGTAGCCTGGACATGACAGATGGCGCAGCGCCCGCCACGCAGAAACAGCGCGCGGTGGGGTTTCAGCGCAGACACAGCACGTGCCCCGTGACGCTCCCCAACTCCAAGTTCAACAGTGGGAGCAGCAGCATCATCGACCCAATCAGTGAGCCAGTCTGCTGGCCCAGTCTACAGCACGGAAACCAAAACTGGAGCCGCGAACAGCAGCAACAGTTGCCCAGGTCGTCCATCAGCCAGATACCGTTCCGAGTGGACCGCTCCGTCAGCATGATCGAGAGTCACGTGAGCAGCTTCGGAACCGGCGAGCAGGTGCCCGCCACGCCACCACTAATGCCGCCTCCCGGTTTGAGCATCAGCACCAGCTCCCTGTCGCCTCCAAAGTCACCGGCCTCCACGCCGCCAATCTCCACGCGTTACAAGACCGAACTGTGCCGCACGTACGAGGAGAGCGGCACTTGCAAATACGGAGCGAAGTGCCAGTTCGCTCACGGCGCGGAGGAGCTTCGCGGTCTCAGCAGGCACCCAAAGTACAAAACCGAGCCCTGCCGCACGTTCCACACCATTGGCTTCTGTCCATACGGCGCGCGCTGTCACTTCATCCACAACGCGGACGAGCAGCACGCTCCCGCTGGCGGCGTCCCGCCCCCACCGCAACAATGTCAACACATGCGCGAACGCCCACAGCTATTGCGTCAGAGTGTCAGCTTCGCCGGTTTCTCATCGCAGGCGATCAGTGGGTTTCAGGCGGTCCCGGAGCCACTGACGTTCTCCAGGGCCTCTTCGGTCTCCCCTCCTCCTTCCACCGGCAGTCCGGACCTGCTGTCCCCCATATTCCCTGAGCCCAGAGCACTGAAGCACAGCTACCCGTTCTCAACCGACCTCGGCAACGACCCGCTTCCCAACCCTCGCTTTTACGCGATCACTGACTCCAAAAGCTACAGTGGCTGCGCGCTTAAGTCCGTGGCCCAGAATCGCCAGCGCAGTGCGTTTAGCTTCACCGGGCTGGCGATGTTGCAACGAAGTGCGTCTGCGGACTCTCTCTCCGACCAGGAGGGCTACACCAGTTCCAGCAGCCTCAGCGGCTGCGAATCCCCCAGCTTCGAAGGCAGGCGACTCCCCATTTTCAGCCGTCTGTCTGTCTCAGACGACTAAAGAAAGAAACTCTTACATATGTGCATATTGCATTCTCCCCTCGAAGCGGTTCTGACACTGCTTTGTTTAGTGAATAACTAGCTAAACTTTTAAATCTGACAATGTATACTGTTGTATACCCCGTTTTTAGCTAATCATGGGTACTTGGCGTAGCTTTATACTATCTTGTTATTTGTTTCCTGGAAAGAAATGAGAGTTCTGTTTAAGAATTTTCTGTACCCATTTTATGACTAGGATTTGAAAATATGTTGATTATAATAATAATAATAAAAACAAAGGGCGTGTACTGGGGCTAACTACCAACATCCAGGTGTTATACGGCCAGTGGATTTGTATCAGCATCACTTGTGACGTAAACGTCACCGACGAGGAGAAAATGCTTTCAATGGTTCACTGCGAAGCACGTGCCCCCTTAGTTTTTTGTACCAAAGCTGAGAAAAAATAGAGTATGCAGAGTTCAAATTAAATCTTATGTTTATTCCAAAATGTACTGTAAGTAAAATCGTAGCCTTTAGTAAAGGCATCTAATGGACAGTATTATCAAAATAGTCTAACCATAGGACGTGTGATTTATTTATTGCAATTTTTTGTCCCACAGCAAGAGTGTCTCTTTCAAGGTTGTGTTGTCTCTAATGTGCTGAACATGCTTTACCCAGTTAATTTGTATGTGCTTTGTTTGAGCTATTTTGTAGCTTTAAGCGAGAAGAAACATAGACTTTCTTGAATGTAGGAAGCCATCTCAGGATTTTAACTAGCATCATCCTTTAAGCAAATGAGAGAATGAGAGCAATGTTTGTATGGGTCACCTTGTTTAATCAAACTGCAAACCCATTACTCTCAGCGATCATTTAACAATCTAACATTGCCTGTGATAGGATGACAATTTGTAATAACGCTTGTAGTTATATTGCAACGTTTCCTCTAAAATCCCATGTACCAGCTTTTGATGTGATTTTAAGGATAATACATTATGATATGATATGATATGATTATGTATAATCCATAACTAATGAACATAGGACTTAGAAATTGTGATCTATTGCTTGAAAGTAAAAGTGACAGTAATTTCAATGCATGTTTATCAGTGTTCCTGAGATTTAAAAGTCTTATTTTTACTGTCTTTTCATTTATATTACTC
This sequence comes from Aldrovandia affinis, assembly GCA_029706075.1. NCBI lineage: Eukaryota > Metazoa > Chordata > Actinopteri > Notacanthiformes > Halosauridae > Aldrovandia > Aldrovandia affinis. The sequence goes on along the minus strand of JAINUG010000283.1, from coordinate 882,698 downwards.
TGTACATCTAGAGCAATGCCATTATAAATGTGGTCAGCGGAAATAACCGAGGTGCTTATTCATGGTAAACTTTTTAAAGGCTGCCAGAATGATCATATGATTAAAAAAATAAGCATCTGAATTGTTAACTTTCAGAGGGTGCAGTGTTTGAAAGGTTTTGTTGGGGGCAAAATCATTGTTTTCAATGTACATACATTTATTTTTTTTAAGTTGTTTTGACTAGTGAGCCTAGAGCTTATTTTGTAGTGCAACTGTGATCGTTTACTTTTGCCTTAACTTTGAAAAGTACAAGCTTTTTGCATTTTGTTAACTTAAAATCTATTTATTTTATGTTCTTGTTATTAAAGCAAAACTATATTTTGTTGGTTTATATTATTTGTTTTTTTTATATATAATTTAAGTGTACTGTTTACATTCCATGGGATGGATATCCCTGTTTTTATCTTAATATATTTTTTACATTTTTGTTCTGAAATAAACCTGTCATTCAAAAAACAAGCCACTTTCTCATTCTGGTTTATCTGCCACATCTTAATTCAAACCAAAAATGAGGTATCTACCATTCAGCATATGTAATTTTCTTGTATATATGATACTAACATTAATGTTGAGAAATATTGGTTAAAACATACTTCATGAAATGTTATAACTGAACATCATTAACTCTTGTTGAGTAATAACTTTAAATTAAATTAGTATTTAGTTTGTACCTTGAACACATTCAAGAAAAGTTATGATGGTGGTGATTCTTAATGGGAAAAATGGAAGTATCCCCCAGTTGCAGACAATCTTGTGCTAGGCTAGGTACTCCGTGAAATGCTTGCTGCAAATGTAATGGCCTACCACAAACCGAGTAAGAGAGGGGAACAGAAGTTCTTTTTTGTTTGGCTTTCTTCAGGGGTTCTTGTGTAGAACAGACCAAGAACCTATTGAAGAATCATCTATCAAACAAAGACAGTAACCATTCTGTCGAAAGAAAGGGGACACAGAGACAAATAGCAACAAAATCCTTGCAGTGCAGCTTTTGTGGGCCTGTTCTCCCTTTCTTAGCAACATCTGTATGCTAATGCTGTCTATGTAAATGAAGAAGGGCCTAGCAGGGCTAATTTGCAAGTCCATTCAGGGGGTAAAGGTCCTGAAAGCAGATTTATTGGAGAGCAGGGGAGAGTTTCTGCTTTCAATTGAATGTCCAACTGTTTGCAGGGGATGGGGGTGGGGGTGGGGGTAGGTTCTTTTGAAATGACATCTGACTGGAACTCCACCATGTCATCACTAGCACCTTGGAGGTCAAATATTCATACCCCATCTCATGTGGGATTTTTCTAGCCTATACTTAACCTGCCACTAATGTGTCCCAAACCTGCTACTAACATGCCTTTAGTTTGATCTACCACTACCTTTTTCCGCCTGGTACTTGGTAAAACAAACAATTGTTTGCCAGTAAGAAATTATATTTTAATACAACTTGTTGCTTTTTCCCAACAAAATTGTGCTCTTCGATGTCTTATAAACTGACAAACTGGAGAGCTCTAGGCCGCATGCCGCATTTCTTTAGTGTTGTGTCACTCATGACGGCTTCCAAGGTCCACACGGCATTGCTGGAATGAAACGATCATTTTCACTCTCTTTAGAAAACACTGACATCTACAGGTTAAATGTTATATTGCATCTTATCTTCACCAGTTTTGACAGTAGTCTCAACACATTTGCTTTAGTGATATATTTAAGGTAGAGCATCAGTTACCCAATGAATGCTTGGCAAAATGTTCACGATGAAAAATTAGACATGCGAAACAAAAAAACTGGTATATGATTCAGGCTACCAGCAATGAGTAAAATGGTTAGTTAGTTTTCAATACGTAGACCCAAACATGGATATTCCCAAACTACACCACTTTAATGCATGAGGGGGAAAAAAGGTTTAGTTCTTATTTTTTACCTTTCTTTAACCAGGTATTGTCCAGTTATTTTTGTGTTAAACGAATGTAGCCTACTAATACATGTTCTTTTTGTGACACTGACTGGTGTATATAAACGATTTATTTACAATTAAAAAGTAACACAAACCCAAATGAGCAAATGCTAGGTAAACAACAATATACATTTTATAAGATATTGTAGTGGACACGCTACAATAAACACAGTATGCTAGTCAGAAATCGGTGTGGTGGTATGATTTGGGAACGCCTGTTTATGAGTTGGGAAAGTAGCCTACGTATCTTCACTTACCTCACTTATATATGGAAAATAAATGTTAAAATGCATATATTCGAGAGCAGATTAAACTGCCCCATGACAACAAGGGGCTCCAGTGGCGCAATCGGTTAGCGCGCGGTACTTATAAGGCAGTACGCAGCTGAGCAATGCCGAGGTTGTGAGTTCGAGCCTCACCTGGAGCACATTTTTGGTCATAAATCACGCTCCAGATGACGCACAACTTCGATTCACTTTGTACCTGTACAAAGCCGACATGTGAGAGTTCCCAATAAAATGCAGGGTGATGCCAGGTCAAAAATCGACTATGCTAATAAATGTGGTTACAATTTCTCCATTCGTGTCAATGTACTGTTTGAGGTTAATGTCATAGGCTACAGAAAAAAGTCAGATGGTAGCAGTAGGGGAGACTGGGGGCAGTTGCAACAAGTCTTATTACTCCTAGCAAGAAAGGAGCCACGTTCGACCTCTGCTTCTGGATTTATTAACAAAACTTGTTTTGAAAGTATTTTTTTTATGTGCTGTATTTTTGTCATACTATCCTGATCTTTTGCATGAATTTATCCAAAGTTTGAATCATTGTTTTGTTGACTTCGATTAGTATCAAGGTTGTTGTGTCTAGCTAGCACATGAGGTTTTGTCATAGCTGTTGGGGTTGGGGATACATATTGTTGCAACTGTCCCCAAGCTAAGCAGCCATATCAAAACAGACCACACAATAACAACAAAAAGGACATTAGAAAATAGTTTTTTTCCCCTTTCTAATTTAATTAAAATAATTTAATTATAACAGTTTGCTGCTGATCTCAGAAGAGGTTTGCTGGTCAGCCTCACAGTTTTAAGTTGCAGTTTTGTACTGAAATAAATATTCATTAAAAGTTCCTGTCTAACACTGAAATATGGCAAGAGATTGAATAGCCTACCTGGAAACATCTGCACATTGATGTAAGGTAGACCTATGTTCTACGCATAAATAAACAAAGCTCAATAACTGCTATTTTCATAGAAATACTATAATATTATTATAAAACAATACATATTTTCAGAATACTATGCTCATTGAGACAAAAAGCAAAAGTTAATCTGTACAATTTAATGTATTTTTAACATGTTGCAACTGTCCCTGGATCATGTCCCCAGGCTTGGGGTCAGTTGCAACACCTGACTTCTTCCATTCAAATGAATATTGTGAACTATATGTCACATGTGATCATCTTTAAATGGTATGGGTGATTAGTAGACAGCTGTAAGTTTAATATATTACATTTTGGTTGGTCTAGTCTAAATAGTCTCTGAATAATTTAAAAAAATGCAAAAGGTGTTGCAACTGTCTCCAGTCTCCTCTACTGTTCAAAGCAACAATACAACAACCAATTTCACTTACTGTACATGAAATTACCTCAACACATATTCCAAATAGGACATAACTAACATCCAGTTAACTGTTACTTTGAAAGAGACATGGTTCATGGAGTGGAGATCATTTCTGAAATGTCAGATCCCCCACAATGGTAATCCTATAAACCACTGAGGATCACATGCTTTATTTTCCATACATGACATGTGTGAGATTATAGACTTAACCCTAACCAATACAGAACCACATTTAAGATACAATTAACACAAACATAAACCATATGAAGTGAACCTGCTGTGGAGCATATGACCGAATTGACCAGTGGTGATTCTTTCATCTCAGCCCCCCTGAAAATGTTTAGTCATTCTTTTCTAAAAAACATTTTTACTTAATATCTATTCTAAAAATACCACAGATAGAGAGTGGTGTTTCAGTTTTGAGAGCGACCACCATTGTGGTGTTGTTATTTTGGGCAATGTAACTGTAAATTAATTAAAAATGTAGGCTTGTGCTTTGCATGTGTACATCTCACATTCAGATTGGGGGCTGAGCCCCCCGAAAGGTCAAATCATAGAATCGCCCCTGGAATGGACCAATGTTAGCATTAAAATACTATCCAGAATCTGTCAAAATAAGTCTGCATATATACTAAATAAGAATAGTCCATGTCAAATTGTAGATATTTTACATTAATATGTTTTTCAGTGTAAAACTTGATTTACCTAATAGCTGCATTAACCTTCATTACTTGCATTTACTTCAATACAGGGGAAAGATATCATTACATTTATTTAGCTAATGATAGAATTACTTGAATTGCTTTGATTTTGACCAGGATTTTGTGGGTACCAGGAAGTCCTGCTGTGAACTGCTCCATGCATAAGTCACTCCTGACTGAATGTTAATATCAAATCAAATCAAATCAAATGTATTTGTATAGCGCTTTTCACAAATACTTTGTCACAAAACGCTTAACATAAGGGAACCCAGGCCTAGACCCCCCCAAAAGCAAGCGGGGGGAGGCGACAGTGGCAAGGAAAAACTCTTAATAGGGAGAAACCTTGGGAGGAACCAGACTAAAAGGGGCATCCTCTTCTGGCCGGCACAGGGTGTGTCCAAAAAAGACCGTATCATGGTCAGTCCAAGGTGACTCAGGGCTGGCTGATTTTGCGCCTCCGAGTTAGGTAGTCAGTGGGGAGGGCTAAATCATGTGAAGGGGGTCCAGATCCAGGGACTGGGGTAGGTATGGGAGGACCGGTCTGGAATCAAGTTCATGGGCGAGGGTTGACGGGGGCAGTAATAATAACAACAATAAGAATAACAATGACTGGGCCTCCCGTGTCCGATGCTGGCAACGGCGACCAGGGTTCAATTCCACTGGCCCCCAGAGTCGGCTCTGGCCGGGAGTGCCACCAGGGGCAGTGATTGGCTGTCCACCCCAGGGAGGGGGGACGGAAGCTGACACACAGCAGTGGCTATGGGGTGCCGGAGTTACGGTCGGCAGCATGATCTGTGCCGTCTCGGAGGAGATGATACTTCGCCTTTGTCACTACCGGTCACAGGGCTATGGCAGCGAAGTAGGAGGGAGGGATTGACCTGAAAATAGCGGGTGTAATTGGTTAACAAATTGGGAGAAAAACTTGAGAAAATCTGAAAAATCTAGATTTTTTTTTAAAGAATAACAATGATTGTACAGCAGGGCTGTTCATCCCTGGCCCTGGAGGGCTGCAAGGTGTGCCTGTTTTCCTTTTTAAATTAAAATCAAAATGTAAAATCAAAATATTTTACATACTCATGTAAAATATCTATGATTTGACATGGACTATTCTTATTTGGTGTATATGCAGACTTATTTTGACAGATTTGGAACAAAATGGACTGGACGGTATTTCGATGTTAACATTGGTCCATTCTGTCATATACTCCACAGCGTAGCTAAAGCGTCTGCTAAATGGCATATATATTAAATTGTTGTCCAGTTTAGACCAAATAAACCAGGTGTTAACTGTCCAATCAACTGCTTTAGGGGGTCAAGTAAGTGATAAATAACAACAAAAATCTGCATGTAGCTTGCAGTCCTCCAGGACTAGGGTTGAAGAGGCCTGTTGTATCGTAACGGTGTTCATGCAATTTTCTCTATACAAACACAATGATAAAACGAATGACAAAGAAATATTATAAACATACAGTGATATATGTTTCCGGTTCTCAGCTCCTTCGGTATGGAATGAGTTCCAGAAAGAGCTTACTTTACAGGAGCTTGTCTCACTACATGATTTTAAAGCAAGGGTTAAAGCTATGGAGGAAAGTGAAAATTGTAACTGCTTTGACCCTTAGTTGCACCACATATTTACAGTGCTCTTGTGTAGCCAGATGTGAATCTGGAAACATTGTTGCTTGTCTGCTTTTGTGTTAAATGTTGTCATTTTTGTAGCATCCATAATCTATTGCTGCTTTCTGGCCAGGTCTCTGTTGAAAAAGAGATCTCTAAGGAGACTAACCTGGTTAAATAAAGGTTAAATAAATAAAATATTTGGGCTATGTGCATGCAAATATGATGGGAGGATAACATGAGTCAGTGTTTGTTTTGAATCAGAGACTGATTTATCTATTTTAAAGTTTTGTCTATGACTGCAGAAAGCAAAGAGTACTGTATTTCTTTTACTCACTCACTTGCCTTACTGGGAAGATGGCTCCCGCTGTTACACCATTTTACCACTAGAGGGCCACAAATGAGTCATATTGCTGGATTCAATTAAAGTTTGCCTCACAATTAAATGCAGGTGTTGTTTTCATTGTTTACAGTTTGCATGCACAGCAAAAGCTGGAATCGTGGTTTGAATTATTAATGCTGGCAGAAAATTGTTTAACCGATGTCTCGTAAATTATGCACGGATCCAGTGTTAGTGTCTGGGGCATGGTCTATGTAAAAAATGTCACAATTGATTAAAAGATTACATTAAAAGTGAGATTTCATCCCAGATTTGTCTTCCAATATGGAGTGTCCAAATCACTGTTCCATCACTGCAACATCCTCCACCGGGTCTGGATCGCACAGTCAAGCAGGCATGCTCCCAGCTTTTCACTCTACAGGAAGAAGTTTCTGTTGAGTGTTGCCTATATTACACAATACAATTAAAGAAAACAAAATGTTTACAAAATGAACCAGAATTTAATTTACACTGAAAATGCAAATCTAATATACATTTAATATAAATAATTAATATGTGAATTTCCAAGTAGGTTTCAAACATGCCTCTAATCCTTTTGAGGAAGCATTTATGCTAGGGGAAAGTAACGTGCAGGCAAACTATCATTGTCGTGTCTTGAACAAACGACTGAGATGGTAGGTTCAGTTCAACGGCAACTGCCACTTTTTAATTCACACTAGCCGGCTACTACCAGCCAGCCCCGAGCACCGGAAGTCACCGAAACCACAACCACCTGCGACCGCGGATCAGCCCAACATTACACAACCATAGGGGTGGCGGGGTAAACCATTTTAGCCCCATCTACTACAATCATGACGAGCAAAATATAAAATGAGTCCAAAGTTGTTGTTTTTTAAAATAATTTGTTCCTGATTTTATCTCTCTGTGACGTGACAAACATCTACCACAACTGGACCATAGGCTGTCAGAGCACTGATCCAACGTAATCTCCATGGCATTCGAAGGTGCTTTGAAGAATTTTGTTTGTTATTTTATCCCAATTTAGAGGCCAATTACACCCTATATTTTTTATGTCAAACCCCCCTCATATTGTGAGTTCGCTGCCGTAGCCCTGTGACAGGCAGTGACAAAGGCAAAGTATCGGCTCCTCCAAGACAGCATTCACCAAGCCGTCAACTGTAACTCCGGTACACAAAGCCACTCCTATACGCAGTGAGCTCATATCGGCTTCCCTCCCCCCTCCCTGGGACGGACAGCCAATTGCCGCCCCCTAGTGGCACTCCCGGCCAGAGCCGACTCTGGCGTGGCTGGTGGAATCGAACCCCGGTCGCAGCAGCCAATCAAACATTGTAACCGCTAGACCACAGGCCTTTGACAGCCAATGCACCTGATTTTCATTTGGACTTGACTGCACTGCACGTGTTGACCTAGATTTATGAGAATCACTTTCTTACCTCTCGATTGTCATCTGAGAAACATTGCCACAGTTTGTCGGAAGACTTTAGTACCTCCTTATCTCTAATTAAGTTAAAGCTGATCAGGGTCAGCAATAGCCATTTTCCATGCTGTAGCTGTAGATAATTAAGGGTGAGTGTGCATGACTGAAAGCCAGACAAGCTGAGCAGTAACCAAAGAGGAAATCCTGAATATAAAACAAAGCTCAAATTAATACACACAACCCCCACCCCAACCTGGCATCACCTGGAGAGTGTTCTACCCCCCCCACCTACAAGGGAAAATAGAAAGAACAGGAAGCCCAAGTTTAAGGCCAGAGCTTGGGATTGGGGACAGGATGCATGGGACGGGATGTGACAGCGAGGAGTTTTCAATGGGCCTAATCTCCTCCTGGAGTAAATGGCCAAAGCAGGCATCTTGAAATTAGGTTCTGGCTTGTTTACTGTTTGCCCTGCTGCGTACAATAGGCTGCCTGTTCTAGCACCATCAAACATTCTGTTGGGTTGTTATGATATTTATTTATGTATTTATTTATGTATTTGATTTTGACTTTATTATATTCCTGCTCACAGTTACAAACTGAATAAAAAGCATAATTTACAGCATCTATTATAGATATATAAAAACATATTTTTGTTTGGTTTAAAAAATATATACTGGTTCAAAACGAATTGAAATCTGTACTTATTTACTGGTTTCAATTTCACACCAAAAAACTTTTACAAAACATTTATTGAAAAAATACAACCTAGGATAAAACTACAAACCCTTCAGAAACACTTTAAATATGGCAGTCCTGGCTCCCCTAATTGTTTCCTATATTGTACCTTCTCTTGGCTCTGTGACGTTATATAAAAAAGATAGTTAATGAAAACAACCCCATATCTGCCTGCAAGGATGACGCACCCCACTCTCCATCTGTGAACTGCTATTTAAATGTTAAAATGTACTTTAGCCACAGTCGAAGCCTGTTGTAAATCCAACACAATCATAAAGCACAACGTTATAGTGTTACAGTTGTATTGTCTCTGTATAATGCAGGAAATGTTGTTGTTGTTGTTCCACTTGCATTTAGCCTCTAGAGGGCGCTACACATATTATTGTATATTGTGCACATACCCTGTTCAGCTCCCAAATATACATTTGCTAACATTCATGATACATTGTAATACAAGAAATTCAAGAAAGAAAGAAATTATATGAGGATGTATGAGGATTTCAAAGGTTTTAATGTCTCCAATTGAAATGTCTTGACCAGGGTTTCCGTTAGAAAAAATTGGTGCCGGTCCACGTGTCGTGGAAGATTTCAATGTCCCGGACAAATGGGAGAAATTCCGGTCAAATATTATCTGTGTTTATTGAGCTTAAAAACAATTGATAGGCAGGCTATATAAAGAATGGCATCATCAAGGCATGTAGATTTATAATATTTTTTACTGAAAAGTAGGCTATTTTTGCTTATACATTATATTCCAAATAAAATAAGTCCCGTCAATAGACTCACATGCATAACGCTATTTTACAAATAAATAAATACATATTACGCTAGCCTACGTTCGTTGGGTCAACACGTAAACACAAAGAATTTCCTTCAGCTTTAGGCCTCTCAGATAAATAAAACAGAATAAAAACTATTTGCAAACAAACCATAAGTTACATGTAGGCCTATCTGGCTCATAACATTTTAATTACGGCGTGCTGCTGCCAACTTGAAATCAAATCATTTCCGTTCGCTACAGACCTTTTCTCAGATAAAATAAAATAGAATAAAAACTCTTTGGGAAAAAAAAAAAACCGCGGAGAACGACATTTTTGTTTCTTTTCGGCTGGAGTCACGGCATCAGCGGTCTCCGTGACTTCAGACTGTATCTCAGACTCATCGTCATCATTGTCATTAGACCTGCTTGGTTTCAGAAATTAAATTTTAGCCTGTTTTAATACAATTCAAATTGTGCTTAGAGGGAATTATTTTCACCGGACATTATGACCGGAGAGATTTAAATATGTCGCACTTCAACAGATTTTCCCGGTAAAAAACCCGGTAATTACCGGATAACGGAAACCCTGGTCTTGACATTTCATGGGCAAGAGAAAAGGCCACTATCATTTTCTATCAAACTACAGGAAATTCATTACTCGCTTGGCTCTTACAGGTTTTAGCTCAAAAGCATTAAAACAGGAAAGGGTGAGACAATGCAACTGAAACCACAGAACAAATGACACTCAAACCCAGTACATTCAAATGAGCATCAAAATGTTTAATTTCACATATGCACTAACACGGTTTTCCTGCATACAGCTTTGACACCTACTACTGTACTGTAGCTATGTTGGTTTACTGTACCATGTATGTTGGGGTACTCACCACTGGGCATGGGCAAGTTGCTTACATTTGCATTACATTTTAAGCATTTAGCAGACGCTCTTATTCAGAGCGACTTACAAGATGTGCATTAATACATTGTAGGAACAATCATAGTTCGCCCAAGAGATCAGTGCAGTAATACAGTGATAGACATCGTTGTAGGCAGCTGCATACCATACCTATAAGTAACACTGGGAGTCTGAAAAGGTGGGTTTTGAGTTTCTTGCGTAAGTGCTTAGACCTTAAACCTTCTCTCAAAACCGGATCAGCATAACCGCATAATCAGATCAGCTAGCTTTTACTAAAATGACTGTAACACGCAGTCGTAGATTCAAAGTCTTAGTGTCAGCGTATTGCCCAATAAATCAAAATGAATAACGGGTGAGATTCTCGTCATGCAGTAGCCTACATGCAATGAAAACAACAGAATATATTAAAGGGTGTGGGAGTTATACAATGGGAATTATACATACACAATTTGGAGATAAGGGCAAATAATGACATGAGAAAGGGAGTCGGGTAAACAATGCGAGAAGGATAGTGCCGCATATAGCCTAATGAAAAGCAACATAGCCTAAACATGTTTTTACATTCTACAGAACAAGCATAGAATTGTTTACCTCACGTATGTCCCAGATGTGTGTGATATATGAATTGTGTTATAATACTTTTCCTATTCTTAAATGTTAGCAGAAAACATTGTACGTTTTGACAAAAGTAGCCTACATACAGTGCACTGACAATTGAGCAGGTTTCATTATGCTTTCCATCCTAGCACATGGTCACTTTTTACGTAGGCTATGCTATTTATTGTCTTTGTCTAGCCACCGTTATGCTCTGTAAATTACCAAAAGCTGAACGACATTGTCAAATAGCTAACCTACAGGTTTGTAAACCTAAGCCTAGTTATTGATAGTTATATCATTCAATCACAAAATTAATCGCATAATTGCACCATTCTACGTCGTTATATCGGCTGTTGAATTGTACCAAGGTATTTGTGCACGTAGGCTACATTAAAATGAAAATGCCTACATGTGAAAATGAGTCCTGGATAAAGTCCATAGCTAAAAATAACAGTCTAAGGGAAACGTTTTATCACATTACTTGGTGTGAGTGGGGGGTAACTGAAACCGTCCGACACACAGGCTACACGTACAGTGAGCTATCATACCGCACATGTTTCTTTTATCGGGCCAGACACATTCTCAACCGTCTCCTACTCGGTGCCGAGCCGATGGCTCATAATAGCTGCCAGAAAATTCAACTGGCTCTACAATACCCTTTTTTGTCCTCAAATGCTCCCATGCCCTCGTCGCCAGCGCTCGTCTTCCTGAACCGCCTCCTAACTTTTGACACTTAATTGTGTTTCTGCTTCCTCGTCCAGATGTTGTTTTCGTTAATTTTCAGAATACGGCACCGGGAAATGTATTAGTAGGGTTTGGCTGAACATTTTCGATTATTGTAAACTTGTTTTGATGTATTTATCGTTTTATTGTCGTTTTCGACAACAAATTGCGTGAAATTGATAAAGTAGGCTGTGTCTCTTTTTGATTTGAATTCAGTGTTGCATGTTAGTTGGTTACCTATCAGCCTCATGAAACGTTTTTAAAGGTCAAGAAAAAAAAAGTTTTAAGAAATGCCACCTTGAATAATTTGTCACTAATGTATACTTGGAGTCACAAATGACCCCTGTCTGTCAGTTGAGGGTTAAGGGGATGAATTGTGTTTTTCTCATGGCCCTTGTTTAGCCCAGTGATAATACTGTAGTCTCCTATACTTCTGCACTGCCTAGATATTATATATTCTAAGAACATTTACGGACATGCTACATTCTGATACTACAAGGACACATTTTCTTTGGTAATGAGACTTAAATGAATGAACCTGTAACATGCAATGCTGTCACAATATTGTGCCTACATCTGATTTTATTACACGTGAGGATGTGATGCAATGCAGTTTTTGAACCATTTTAATGTTGCAGTAATAACATTTACATTTACATTTTAGGCATTTAGCAGATGCTCTTATCCAGAACAGCTTACACTGTTTTACATTTATTTACATACAATCCATTTATACAGCTGGATATTTCACAGCTAGAGCAAGAGGTCACCTCAGCAACAATACAAGAGATGGCATTGCAGACTGATGTACACCACACCTATAAAACAGGGAGAGAAAAGGTATTACTTGTTTTATATATTTCAGTGGAAATGTAGTCCGAAGAGGAGGGTTTTCAGTTTCTTGCAGAAGATGGCCAGCGATTCCGATTCTGCCCATTCCAGGGGTCAGGGCAGAGAAGAGGCGAGGCCACGAGGAGCAGCTGTCAGGCGGCCAAAGGGATGGGACAGTCAGTTGGCCAGAGGAGGCCGAGCAGAGAGGTCTAGCTGGGGTGTAAGGTGTTATCAGTGTCTGGAGGTAAGAGGGAACAGTACCTCTTTCAGTCTGCTATGCCAGCATTAGTGATTTGAATTGGATTGGGGCTGCTATAGGGAGCCAGTGAATTGCCATATCATGTTGCTATATTCAAATAAAATATGTTGTCAATTCATTTTTACTACAATCATTTATTCAAGTGATTTTATGTTTTACCCAAATGTCAGACTTTAACTGTTGAACACTTGATGTTCAAGCCAGAAAAGGCTTGTGCATACCTTTAAAAAACTGATTTTTGTGGCTTGTGGCTGTGTAATGCAGTGCAGTTTTCAGTGGTTGTGAGTAGGGTGGACTTTGGGGGCCTTTGGCCATTGAATCAGGTGTAATGGGGAAAGCTGCCAATACAAAATGTGTAAGTATAGAAACATTCACTTATTTTCCAAATAAATAAAACAATAATAATCTTGCAATAACTCTTCTTTTACATAGTTTGTTTGACTATTTATTAAACCAATAATACAAAAACCAACAAAGCTGTACACACATGCCCTGCATAATACACATAATATAATATAAATATTGCACAGTGAAACTTTCAACTGTGGTTGTAAAGCCCCATCTGACTCTGGGAAATATCTATTGTTTGCCTTTTTTGTAGCTAGTTGCATTTCAGAATGCCTTTGCCTTCCTTCCACGTGATAAGCATTCAACTGAATTTCAAAACCTGCTATTTATCCCAGTTGAATAGTATTTGGAGTGGCACTGTTCCAGGCCTGATAAGTGGTATGGCAAAGGGCACAGTGGTAGGGTGAAAAAACACAAAGAAAGAGAGAGAGAGGAAGGAGGGTGGGAGAGAGAGAGACAGGAGGGAGGGGGGGAGAGAGATAGGGGAGGGGGAGAGATAGGGGAGGGGGAGAGAGAGATAGGGGATGGGGGGGGAGAGAGATAGGGGAGGGAGGGAGGGAGGGCAGCCCGGGGATGAGGACAGTGTGTGATTCCTCTGTTACGATTTGTATTTATTTTTATTTTTTATCCAGTTTATTATTCCCCAATTAGGAATAACAAATCAAGACTGGGCCTGTCCCATTTCCAGGAAGGTGCACACCACCACACTTAATATCCAAAACGTGCCTCTTTTCATTCAGCAGTCCACCAGTTGAGCTATGCAGTTATTGCTGGAACAGGCAGGCTGCAGCGGCCTTAATGGCCAGATGAGTCACCATTTCGCAGACTTGGAATGGTGGTGGTTATTATTTGCTAAGTCCAGTGTGGCGCTCAGGGATATTTAAAGTGGCAGGGCAGGAAGTTCTTGTGTACATTTTTGTTCTCAATTGTGCCAGTTAAGACATTTCCCTCGCATTTCTTTCAACCCCAATTTGTTTTGTTGCCTCTGTTAGTTAGTTTAGAGTTAGTTCAGGTTTCACGTATTTAGAGAACTTATGCAAATTGATTTTGAACTGTCAAATGACGAGCACTTTAAGATGCATGCAAATTTATTTTCTAATGAGGATTTTTTATGCAATAATTTTTGATGTTCCGTTTTTCAAGTCTTAGGCTTGAAGAAAAGGGTGATTGAATAAAAAGAACTGAAGAAACTCTTTCAGAGGCAACAAAACAAATTGTGTCGGCTTATAGGGGGCAATCATTTCGGTCAGATATAAAGGTGCAAGTCCGTTCACTGCTTTAAAAGTTAGCAACAGTATTTTATAATGAGCCCGATATTTAATAGGAAGCCAATGTAGTGATGCTAACACTGGAGTAATGTGCTCATACTTCTTGGATCTAGTCAAAATACGTGCCGCTGTATTCTGTACTAGTTGAAGACTCTTTTGAGAGCTACTAGAGGAGCCGGATAAAAAGGCATTACATTACATTACATTACATTATAGGCATTTGGCAGACGCTCTTATCCAGAGCGACGTACAACAAAGTGTTAACCGTAGTCAAGAACAGTTTAGCTGAAAGCCACCCTAGTGGGAAGTACAATTCCTGGGTGCTAGGAGCAACCACATAGTTAAACTAGGACCCTGTAGGTAAATCTGTAGCCACAATTCAGAGGTAGCAGTAAAGCACTCAATGCAGGAAATAATGCCTAAGCCTAATACAATACATAAACAAGTAGACGTGTAAACTAAGCAACTATGTCCCTAAGTTAACAAAAACCGGACTACGGGGAGAGGTGCACCCTGAAGAGGTGAGTCTTCAGTCGTCGCTGAAGGTGGCCAGGGTCTCAGCTGTTCTGACTTCCACAGGAAGGTCATTCCACCATCGTGGAGCCAGAACCGACAGGAGACGTGACCGGGAAGCGCAGGTGCGGAGGGGGAGGTGCTAGGCGTCCCTGAGGTAGCAGAACGGAGAGGTCTGGCAGGTGTGTAGGGTTTGAAGATCTTGGTGAGATATGTTGGGGCTGATCCCTTGACTGCCTGGTATGCTAGGACCAATGTCTTGAATTTGATGCGAGCTATAACAGGCAGCCAGTGGAGGGTAGTGAGCAGGGGGTGACATGGGAGTGTCGAGGAAGGTTGTAGATCAGACGGGCCGCAGCGTTCTGGATGAGTTGCAGGGTCTGATAGCAGATGCGGGAAGGCCAGCCAGGAGCGGTTGCAGTAGTCCAAGCGGGACAGTACCATTGCTTGGACCAGGAGCTGGGTAGAGTACGTGGTAAGGAAGGGACGGATCCTCCTGATGTTATACAGGAAGAATCTGCACGCCCGGCTTACCGCTGCAATGTTCATTGATAGGGACAGCCTGTTGTCCATCACCACACCGAGATTCTTCACGCAGGGTGATGATGTCACCAGGGTGTCACCTAGAGGAATGGAGAAATCAAGGTGGGGAGAGTTTAGGGCAGGAATGAAGATTAGCTCTGTTTTACCTGGGTTGAGCTTTAGGTGGTGACTGTCCATCCAGCTCTGAATGTCCCCCAGGCAAGCAGCGATGCGGGTAGAGACCTGAGTGTCTGATGGGGAGAAGGAGAGAAAGAGTTGAGTGTCATCAGCATAACAATGGTAAGATAAGCCGTGGGCAGAGATTACAGAGCCAAGGGAGCGGGTGTACAGGGAGAAGAGAAGGGGACCGAGGACTGAGCCCTGTGGAACCCCGGTGGGGAGGGAGCAAGGCGGTGATACTTTACCAGCCCAGGCAACCTGGAAGGAGCGACCGGAGAGGTAGGACTCGATCCAGGCGAGGGCTGTACCGCAGATCCCTGTTGCTGCCAGGGAGGACAGGAGGATGGAGTGCTCCACAGTGTCGAAGGCAGCGGAGAGATCAAGCAGGATCAGGATGGAGGAGAGGGAGGCGGCTCGTGCGGTGTGAAGAGCTTCATTGACCGAGAGGAGAGCGGTTTCTGTTGAGTGGCCAGGTCTGAAGCCGGACTGGTAGGGGTCCAGCAGGTTATTTTCTGTAAGGAAAGCAGAGAGTTGGTGAGATACCGCTCTTTCGAGGGTTTTAGACAGGAATGGGAGGAGGGATACTGGGCGATAATTCTGGATAACTGAGGGGTCTAGAGTGGGTTTTTTCAGCAGAGGGGTGATATGGGCCCTTTTGAAGGGTGAGGGGAAACAACCAGAAGACAGGGAGGAGTTCACAAGGGAGGTGACAAATGGGAGGATGTCAGGTGTGATTGCCTGGAGGAGGGATGAAGGGATAGGGTCGAGGGCACAAGTGGTAGGGCGGTGGGAGAGGAGGAGGTGGGAAATATCAGAGTCTGAGAGGGGAGAAAAAGAGGGGAAGCAGGGGGAGGGCACAGAGGGAGTGGAGGGAGCAGAGGGAGTGGAAGGCACAGAGGGAGTGGAGGGAGCAGAGGGAGTGGAAGGCATAGAGGGAGCAGAGGGAGTGGAGGGAGCAGCGGGAGTGGAGGGCACAGCGGGAGTGGAGGGCACAAAGGAGCTGCGGATGTCTGCAATTTTCTCCTCGAAGAAAGCAGCAAAGTCATCTGCGGTGAAGGGGGACTGAAGTGGGGGAGGAGGTGTGCTGAGGAGAGAGGAGAAAATAGAGAACAGTTGACGAGGTTTAGATATAGAATTTTGAATTTTAGTTTGGTAGAAGATTGCCTTAGCGGCAGTGACAGCAGAAGAAAACACAGACAGTAAAGACTGATAGGATGAAAGGTCGGACGAGTGCCTGGATTTGGCCCACTTCCTCTCAGCAGCACGGAGGCTGACCCGGGAGGTGCGCAGGGTGTCGGACATCCAGGGACTAGGAGGGATGAGCGTGCAGGTCTAGGGAGAAGAGGACAGAGAGAGTCAAGTGCAGAGGACATGGATGAGATTAAGGTGGAGGAAGCGGTGTCAGTGGGGGAGTCTAGAGAATGCTTTAAGGGGGAGGGAAGCAGTGACAAGGGGAGCGAGGAGGAGGGTGAGAGGGAGCGAAGGTTACGACGGGCAGTGATGGTGGGTGTTGGAAGAGGGAGGGAGGATGGGGGACAAGGGAGAGGGAGAAGGAAATGAAATGGTGATCAGATGTATGCAAGGGGGTAACCGTGAGGTTGGAGCAGGGGCAGTTCCTCAGGAAGATCAGGTCTAGGAGGTTGCCCGCCTTGTGGGTTGGGGGAGTTTTGCAGGGAGAGGTCGAAGGAGTGGAGTAGTGGTAGGAAGGCAGCAGACTGGGGGCCTCTAAGTGGATGTTGAAGTCTCCCAGGAGGATCAGCGGGTGCCGTCCTCAGGGAAGGAGCTGAGCAGGGTGTCAAGCTCGTCGAGGAAGCATCCCAGGGGCCCTGGTGGACGATAAACAACAACAATAGAGAGTTTAGTAGGATAGGTGATGGAGACAGGGTGGCATTCAAAGGAGGATATAGACAGGTTGGAGAGGGGGATGACTGAGAACTTCCAAGCGGGGGAGATAAGCAAACCTGTACCACCACCACGGCCGGATGGCCGGGGGGTGTGGGAGAAGGAGTAGGCGGACGAGAGGGCAGCAGGAGTAGCGGAGTTGTCAGGGCTGTCCCTGTAGTCTAGTCCCGATGCTGTCCCTGTAGTCTAGTCCCGATGCGACAAAAGCATGCATCAAGGTTTTTGCATCCTCTAATGACAGAATGTGCTGAATTTTAGCTATGTTTCTTAGGTGAAAGAAAGCTACTCTGGAAGTGTTTTTAATATGAGTGTCAAATGTAATTATTTATCAATAATAAAACCAAGGTTCTTAACCATAAGACTTATGGACCATACCACTTATGGACCATACCAGACTCACGAACAGTTTTTTTCCCCCGCCATCAGGCTTCTCAACCAGCAGCACTAATCTCAGTGTTCACATTGATCACATCATCACCCCAATGTGTTCTCTAATCACTTTGTATGTACATTAAATGCACATCACCTCATTTAAATGCACATATCCATCGGCACTACTTTACTTTACTTTATATTTATATATTTAAAACTCTTATTCTACTGTCTATATTCCCCCTTACTGGTTCCGGAACTGCTACAATTGTTTAATGTTTAATGTTTACTGTTTTTCTGTTATGTATATTTCTGCTATTGGTCACTACTTAGTTGTTGCTTGCCATGTCCCAAGAATTTCATTGTTCAGAATGACCTTGTGTTATACTGTGCACTTGACAAATAAAACACTTTGACTTTGACTTGATGTAACTATGCAATCACCTGCATTTAACTGCAGATCCAACTTGTTCCTTAATTGTTTGGGGCCCAAAACCATCATCTCTGTTGTATCTGAATTTAAAAGCAGGAAATTTACTAAGCAAAGCACAAGACAATCTGGCAACGAACATGGGAAAACACACAGTTTATATACATTAGACATAATGAGAAGCAATCAGGAATTAACACGAATGCAGCTAACTGCAATCAGACACATGAGGAACAGGTAAAAACTATAATACAATGATGAGACTGGAAACAGGTAAGCGAAAGTGAAAACACGGACCGGACAACCAGGAAAACATGGAAAAAACTAAAAACACCTAATAACGGGGAACACGAGACGTGACACATAGAAAATACAGTTCATTCCCACTGAAGGCTGTATCAAAAGGAATGTTGGTCTGGATTCAATCAAACTTTGAGCATATTTGTGACTCACAAACAAACCCAACTGTTAACGGCTGTAAAGAAAAAAAACTAAAATAAACACTTGCCCTTCATTGTGTGGTCTAATTTAAGGACACGTGTTGATGGAACCCAGTCCACTGCTTTCTGAAACAAACTAGAGAGTTTGTTTTGGCTAAATTCTAGTTGCTGAGAAGCAGTCAGTGGAGGCCTTGGCCGATCAGTGACTAGTTGCTGAGAAGCAATCTGTCAGTGGAGGCCTTGGCCGATCAGTGACTTGTGTGTGTCTGCTGACTCTGCTAAACTTCATTTCCAGGAAACACGAGGAGTCTTGGCAGCGTACTGATATCAACACTATAAACGATAAAAAAGAAAGCCAACAATTTGTCTTCAGATAGGTGTATAAAAAATGAATTTGAATTTGATCTGAATATCACACAATAACCATTTTAAGTAGTAGCCCTCCACAGAACAGCGAGTAATAAAGGTCAGCCTTGCCAGTAAAAAGTGTATCCTGTATCGAAGTGTATCCTGTTATGTCTGGTACGACATGTCACTCCATTTCCCACTCTGTCTCTTTAAATACTCCTTGTCCCTCCCCATGGTTCGTGGCTAGATAGTAACCCTATTTTAACACCCACTAGCATCAGGAAAACCCATCTACAAAACCAAAACTCCAGTCTCTACAACACTTTTGAAGATTTAAGTCAAACTCAAATCGTGTAATATACGGACGTTTTTGTTCGCGCTTCACCAATTACCCTGGCTTAATTAGCTAATTAGCCATATACACTAATGCCGGTTCACTCATTGATTCGCCCACAGTAAAATGTTTAATATAGGGGCACGAGAACAGTCTTCAGCTGGCATTCACAAGCTTATCAAGAAATGTTGCCAAAAGACCAATTTACACATATAATTGGGTTAAATAAAATATTAAAAGCAGAAGTTGGCATGAAATCCAGAAACAAATACGGCCTGCCTTTGCATAACTTAGCTTCTTACAGAAGCACAGGAAGAATAGGTGTGGGTTTCCCAAAAAACGTTTAACGTTGGAGATTAACATGCGATTTTACGATGAACGTAGGAAAACTACATGCTACTTCTATGTGGGTTTCTCGAAAGCCCTCTTTAGCTAGTATTTTACATGTGAGTTTAACGTGCTTCTTAGTTAACCCTGCCCCAGCATCAGTCTGGCAAAAAAAAGCAGAGCATGTCGATAATCATTGACAAATCTCTGCAACATCTAGTTTGTTTGGGACATTGGCATGATGTAAATTAATTACAAATAGTTACAAATAATTATAACAGTACATTTTGAACAAATTGATTACACGGAAAGATATAAATAGCCACAAAATTGGACAACTAATACCTCTACAGGAAAAGGAAATGGCAGAACCTACAAAAAAGAGGAAATGGCACTTTTCCAGAAACAAAGTTCCCCTTTTTTTGGATGAAAAGGCCCAGGGCAAGTCTCTCCAACACTGAGAGAGAGAAAAATGATTGCTTGCAGTGAGCAGCTTAGGACTGGGACGGATGACATGACGAGCCTAGATGGGCTGAATGGCCCATTCTCGTCTTTATGTATTCTTATGTTCTTATGTCAGAAAAAAATGGCAAGACCTTTCCAGACAAGCTATAGAAAAAAAAGGGGTGGCTGAATTATACCGTGAAAGAGCCAAGACAGGGAGAGGGACACTGCCACTCACACAGGAGGAGGGTTCTGGCCATACTTGGGCCCGTGGTCACACAGGGAATTAATGGAGGGATAGGCCTCCCGGATGGTCTAGCGGTTACAACGTTCGACGCTGGCCACTGCGATCAGGGTTTAATTCCACCTGCCGTGCCAGTATCAGCTCTGGCCGGGAGTGCCATTAGGGGGCGGCAATTGGTTGTCTGCCCCAGGGAGGGGGGAGGGAAGCCGATATGAGTTCGCTGTGTATAGGTGTGGCTCTGTGTACTGGAGTTACAGTCGACGGCTTGGCAAGTGCTGGCTCGGAGAAGGCCTTTGTCATTGCCGGTCTCAGGGCTAAGGTAGTGAACACACAATATGAAGGGGGATTGCCATGAAAAAACAGGGTGTAATTGGCTACTAAATTGGGAGAAAAATGGGGGAAAAATCTGAAACAAAATCTTCAAAAAAAATGTTTTAAAGGAGGATAGATGTGTGTGTGGGGGTGAATTTCCCTCTACCCCACCTCAGCCTGCCATGCTTCAACCTGCCCCAGGCCAACTCAGGCAGGCCCCAGCTAAAGGGCACCTCCTGAGCGGGACTCCAACACGTGTGGGTGCAGTATGGCACTCATCTCCCTGGAAAGAGAGAAGCTCCAGCTAGAAAAGGAGAGGCTTCAATAAAAAAATGGCAAAGCCAAAGTCAATTGCCAGGCGGACAGCGTAGGCCGAGGCACTATATGAAAGGCCATCTATATGAAAGGCCATGCATATTTCCATCTCAAGAAGGTGAGTTATGGTGATAAGCAGAGTTGTGGACTCAAGTCACATGACTTGGACAGGAGTGGGACTCAGAGTCACCATTTTTATGACTTCAGATGTGCAAAAAATAAGTACTTGAGACTTGACTTAGACTTGTATGTCTATGACTAGGGACTAGACTTGCACTTGAGCTGGATGACTCGAGAGACTTGTTTTGAATGTGACTTGAGGACTTGACACCTGAAATTTGTGACTTGTGACTTGACTTGACCTGAACACGGTGACTTGAGACTTTACTTGAGACTTATCCTTCATGACTTGGGACTTACTTGAAACTTGAAGGTTAAGACTTGAGACTTACTTATGACTTGCATAACAGTGACTTTGTCACAACTCTGGTGATAAGTAAACATAATTCCTGCAGTGTACTCAACTTTTAACACATAGTAGGAGCCACATTAGATGCATTGTCTAATGAGGCCAATTACTAATACGCTCTCATTTTTTTTAGACCCACAAACACCTGGCCAGATGGGGCGCAGCCTGTATTCTTTGTATTATTTTTGGGAAATTTTGCTTTATCTTTCTACTTTTCAGTTATTCATTTTATTTTTACATGCATGTATGTTGCTCTTTCTTTTTAAACAGATAGGCTATGTGTGAGTTGTAGGGGAAATTGATAAGACATGTACCATGCGACATTTTAGTAAATTAAAATGGATTTTATGAATTATCGCTTCCATATTACGTTGAACCTCTGCTGTTCTCTGGAGCGATTTGGGGAAGATGATCAGGACAAACAATACAATTAAGTAGCCTACATTTAGACAACATATACCACGGACATTGTGTTTGCTCCTGTCCCTGTAACAGCCATATAGGAGTTGAAGAACCCACATCATAGAAACCATTCCATGGCGAGCCTGGTACCGCGACTGGGGGCATTCTAAGTCTAAACGTAGTGCAGTGGCATCAGAAACGAGAGCATTCGCTGCCGGCAAGTTCTATAGAGTAGTGTTATCGGGACTTGGAGAATTCCTTGTCTGGTGTCTGTATACAGTACAGCTACTGGAGACATTCCAAGCCCACTACCCTAGGCACGACGCAGGACTGACTACTCAGTGCAGCAGGACTGATGCCGTACCACACACCAGTCTCAAATCCTTTGATGGTTGCAAATTCCCGAGCCACCTCCTTGTCCAATGATGAGTTAACCAGATAACAGAACTCATTGCAGGGAGGCTGTGTGTGTGTGTGTGTGTGTGTGTGTGTGTGTGTGTGTGTGTGTGTGTGTGTGTGTGTGTGTGTGTTTGTGTGTGTGTGTGTGTGTGTGTGTGTGTGTGTGTGTGTGTGTGTGTGTGTGTGTGTGTGTGTGTGTGTGTGAGGAACCATGCATGAAGGTCTGACATTAGGGCTATATGTATTCATAAATATATATCAGGTTTGGATATATTCTTTATGTAGGTGTGTATTTGTGAATAAATGCACTTGCATGGTTGAAATCAATTATACCTTAATGGGTAAAAAAAATTAAGAAAATAATAAACAAGACAAACTTCTTTAACTAATTTCCACCTGTGGCCTCCTGTTCTGCTTATCTTAAAAAATCTTTGGTATTTCACTTTGTTAATCCCTTTTAGGAATTTAAAAACCTCAATCAAATCCCCCCTAAGTCTCCATTTGCTAAGCTTAAATAGATTGAGTGCCTTAAGTCTATCATCATAACTTTTACCTTTCATACCAGTTATCAGTTTAGTTGCCCTTCTTTGAACTTTTTCAAGAGCTTCTATATCTTTCTTGTAGTGCAGTGCCCAGAACTGCACACAGTATTCTAAGTGAGGTCTGACAAAGGCATTATATAACATTAATATAACCTCCTTTGATTTATACTCAATACCTTTTGCTATGTATCCCAGCATCTTGTTGGCTTTTTTCACTGCTGTAGCACACTGCTTTGATGCAGATAGGTTTTGATCAACTACAAGTCTTTTTCAAATTGAACACCTACTAACTTTTCTCCTCCCATAAAATACTCCTGTCTAATGTTTTTATTTCCCACATGCATAACTTTACATTTAGCAATATTGAATGTCATCTGCCATGTATCTGCCCATTCTTGGATTTTGTTTAAATCATCTTGGATTACTTTAGTCGATTCCAAACTGTTTGCCAAACCCTTAAGTTTAGTGTCATCTGCCAATTTAACTATTTTGCTACTAGCGTCCATATCAAGATCATTTATGTAAATAAGGAAGAGCAGAGATCCCAGCACCCATCCCTGCAGGACACCACTGCCCACAGTACTGAGGTCAGATACGGTCCCACCTACTGTTACTCTTTGTATTCGCCCTTCCAGCCAATTATGAACCCACTCTGAAACTACTCCTGCAATTCCTACTGAATTCATTGGAGCAATGAGCCTCTCATGTGGTACCTTGTCAAATGCTTTCTGAAAGTCAAAATATATAATATCATAAGCCTGGTTCAGGTCAACACACTTTGTAGCCTCTTCAAAAAAGTCCAGGAGGTTTGTTAGGCATGACCTCCCTTTGAGAAAACCCTGTTATTTCTCCCTTAAAATACTATTAATTTTCAAGAATGATTCCAACTTATCCCTAATAATACATTCCAGCATTTTGCATGCGATGCAAGTTAAACTGACAGGCCTATAGTTCCCTGGGTCAGCACGGTCCCCCTTCTTACATATTGGAATTTTACTACCCTGCTTCCAGTCATCTGGTATTTATCCAGTGATTATGGATTGCATTGTTACGGCCACGGCTGCAACTTTGTTTATTTTTATGTTTCCTCAAGTTTTTCCCTTCCCTTTTCCCTGTGTTCCTGTTGTGTTTGTCTGTGTGTGATGTGGGTGTGGCTTCCTCCTCTGCATTCTCTGGCTCCCTCCTTGATTACAACAAATCTGCAACACCTGCACTGTCTACTCACCTGCCATCAATTATCATCAGCCCTGCAGTGTATATCAACCCCGGTTTCTCCTTCATTCCTCGTCAGATCGTTCTGTCTCTCAGCTTTAGTGGTAGCTACATGCAGCAGTTCTTCCTGGCCGTGATTTCTTCCATGTTTATTTTCTTCGTCGGTTTATATGTGTTTTCCTTTTTCCCCCATGTTTAGGTTTTCTTCTCGCCTGTCTGTTTTATTCGTTTGCCATCCTGCCTGCCTGCCCACGAACCAGCCAGCCCACTTCCTTGCCTGCCAGCTTACCTGCCTCCAAGCCAGCTTCCCTACCTGCCAGCCAGCTTCCCTGCCCTGCCTACAAGCCAGCTTCCCTGCGTGCCTGCCTACAAGCCAGCTTCCCTGCATGCCTGCCTAAGAGCCAGCTTCCCTGCATGCCTGCCTACAAGCCAGCTTCCCTGCGTGCCTGCCTACAAGCCAGCTTCCCTGCTTGCCTGCCTACAAGCCAGCTTGCCTGCCTATAAGCCAGTTTCCCTGCTTGCCTGCCTACAAGCCAGCTTCCCTGCTTGCCTGTCTGCCAGCCAGCTTCCCTGCTTGCCTGCCTACAAGCCAGCTTGCCTGCCTACAAGCCAGCTTCCCTGCTTGCCTGCCTACAAGCCAGCTTGCCTGCCTATAAGCCAGTTTCCTGCTTGCCTGCCTACAAGCCAGCTTCCCTGCTTGCCTGTCTGCCAGCCAGCTTCCCTGCTTGCCTGCCTACAAGCCAGCTTCCCTGCTTGCCTGCCTACAAGCCAGCTTCCCTGCTTGCCTGCCTACAAGCCAGCTTCCCTGCTTGCCTGCCTACAAGCCAGCTTCCCTGCCAGCCAGCTTCCCGACCTGCCCGCTTCCTTGCCTGCCTGCCTGCCCACTTCCTTGCCTGCCTCCTTCGTCTGCCCTCACCATTGTTCCCCTGTGCCAGTCATCGTGTATATATATATAATAAATACCCTCACCTTATCTCATCCTCTGTGTCAGTGTCCTGCGTTTGGGTCCAGCCCGTGTATCAATCGTAACATGCATAAAAATATCTGTCCATGGTTTATATATAATTTCCCCAAGTTCTTTGAGTACTCTGGGATATATGCCATCAGGGCCTGCTGCCTTATTTGTCTTAAGTTTTTGTACATCCTTATCTCCTTAAGTCCTCCAAAACATTCTGTACCTTGGCTATACATTTAGGCATATTTATAACCTCTTCTCTAGTAAAGCTCTCAACAAAGTAACTGTTTAGTGTGTTAGCAATAAACATATTATTATAAACCAAAGTTCCTTCTTTATTCCTAATGCACTTAACCTCATCCTTAACTTTCCTTTTTCTACTACAATATTGAAAGAACGTCTTAGGATTACTTTTTGCACCTTGGGAAATTTAAATTTCAAACCGCCTTTTAGCTGATCTTAATTCCTTTTTAGCCTTAGCCCGCATATTACAATAATCTAACTTGTTTCTCGCTGAGTTATCCTTTTTATATACTCTGTACAGTCACTTCTTTTGCCTCAAAATCTCCCATAAAGATTTAGTCATCCACAGCAGAAACAGTTTTTTCATCTTTTTTTCCTTAGTTTTGGGATGAATTTACACTGTACATCTACAATAACCCTTTTAAATATAGTCCATTTTTAATTCACGTATAGATATAGATAACGTATTGTGGCAGCCCAAGGGGCTGCACAACAAAATGGCTGCCTGGCCTACAACACATGGGAGCAAGGAAACACTACATTTCCCAGCAGGCCACAGTCACACCTGAGTCAAGTCAAGTGATGGGACTAACGACCAGCTGAAAGCCATTTTGAGGCCTATTTAAAGGGCTGATTCCCATCACACTGGGAGAGGAGTAGGAACGTGAGTGGGAAGGAGTTGCTGTCTGAGTTTGGAGAGTAAGAACCTGTGAAGTCGTTGACTAGCCAGGATTTGGAAAGAGTGTTGGAGTGTGTTTGTTTGTGTATGAAAATTTGATTGTTTGAGGACCCCCTTTGGATTTTGACTACGGACTGGATTGCGGACTTGGGGACACCACATATGGTGGAGAATGCGGGCAGAGGGCATCACTGATAGGCAAGAGGAGGTAGTGCAGCAGGATTTATGTTTGGTTTTTGCAACGGACTCCACGATGGAAGAGATGCAGAGACTGAAGAGACGGGCAGCCATGGTGGAGGACCGATGGCGTGTCACCCTCCGTGAGGTCCAACAGCTGAAGCAGAGTGCACAGATTGAGCTGTGCAAGACGAAGGCTGAGTTGGGGACCTTGGAGGAGCACCACCTGGTGGCTGTTGGGAGATTGCTGCAGGAGCACACTGACTCCCTGAGAGTGCTGGGAATCATGTCTGGGGAGCTGGAGAAGGACAAAGCATCCCTTGGCGATGACATGAGGCGGGTAGAGGCCCACAACCTGGCGCTCGAAGAACAGGTGAGAAACCTAATCCAGATGTTTGAGAAAAAGAACCGACAGTGTCTGGACATCCAGGAGTCCCAAGACCAGGCTAAAGAGGAATATGCCAGGGCCTTGGGGGATGCACAGACCGAGCTTGCCCAGAAGGAGGCAGAGCTAAGGAAAGCAGCGGAGAACCATGCGTCCGAGGCGGAGCAACTTCGGTGCCGAGTGGAGCAGGACAGCGAGGGAAGGCGGGAGCTGAAGGCTCAGTTGGAGCAGGGGAAGGCCCTTGCTTTACAACAAGGAGAGAAAATGTTGAAATTACAGGAACTTCACCAAACCGCCTCTACAGCCCTTCTAATAGAACAAAAGAAAAACGAAGAGGTTCCTCTTCTGCGAGAGGAAGTACATGACTTAAGGGAGAGACTGGACCAAAAAGAAGCCCAGCAGCGGGCCATAGAGAAATCCTTTCGTGAGGTTTTAAAAATCCAAACGGAGACTCTGCTGGACCTACAAGACCAACTGGAAGGGGTGAGTGTGGAGCTGGAATGTGCAAAGTGTTTTCCTGTCACTAAAGATTCTAGTACCCAGGTGCAGATCTTGCAACCAGTGGAGCTGACCGTAGACAATGACCAGACGGAGTCAGAGTGGGATCGATGGTCCTCAGTCCCCCTCAGCCTGCCGGACCTTGGAGGGGAACTGGAGGAGCAGTATGCGGAGGAGGAGCTATGGTGGGACCATAGCGTGGAGGAAAGCCTCTTGGTGAGGTCAGGTGGGACACCCAACCCTCTCCTGAAGTGGTGAGTCCATCTGTTCAACTGAAATTAAAAAGTCAGAGAAGAGTAAGGGAGTTTAAAAGGACTCACCTGAAGAAAAATCGGAAACAAAATAGGTTGACTTGTCAAGGAAAGGACCGTGGGAAGCGTCTGTGGAAAGGAAATGCAAATGTGAAGAATAAATCTAACAATCTTTCAAAGAGAATGTTTTCCCTGGTTGTTGAGCCTGACCACCTGGAAAAGGGGTGGAAGGGGCCTAGCAGAGGACCTCAGAGTGAGAAGCTGCATCAAGTTCACTGGAGGAGCCATGGAGGATTGGTGAAGACCAGAGCAGGAGCAGTGACCATTCCGTCCTTGGAATCCAGAGCAAGTACACACATATGGCCACTTGGAGGCGGTCAAGGTGAGCAACTTGCGTCACTCAGTAATGTCTGCCAGATGTTTTTTCAGGCAAACGGAGACTATGGAGTCTGGATATTTGATCCCGGTGGAGCACTGCCTGAGTGGACCGGGAGAGGGGGGCCCTCCTGGTGGCCGCTGGACATAGGCCGCTCAGCCCTCCCGAGGTCAGAGCTGAGGAGGAGGGTGTGTGGCAGCCCAAGGGGCTGCACAACAAAATGGCTGCCTGGCCTATAACACATGGGAGCCAGGAAACACTACATTTCCCAGCAGGCCACAGTCACACCTGAGTCAAGTCAAGTGATGGGACTAACGACCAGCTGAAAGCCATTTTGAGGCCTATTTAAAGGGCTGATTCCCATCACACTGGGAGAGGAGTAGGAACGTGAGTGGGAAGGAGTTGCTGTATGAATTTGGAGAGTAAGAACCTGTGAAGTTGTTGACTAGCCAGGATGTTGTGAGCCAGTGTTGGAGTGTGTTTGTGTGTGTATGAAAATTGGATTGTTTGAGGGCCCCCTTTGGATTTTGGGGGTTTGGATTGCAGACTTGGACCTGGATTTTGGAATTGGATTGGACATTGACAACGAGATAAGGATTTGTGGACTTTATGTGTTTGTGTTCCCCTGAAGACCCCACCCTTTGTTTTGTGTTTGTTAGTATAATAAATTATCATTTTGGTTTTGAATACTGCCTCCTTGTCCTTGAACTTGCCTACGCCCTCTGCAAGGTCCGTGAGTGTCGCCCAACCCCTGGGGACACCACAGTATATATAGATTTTCAAAACGATGTAATAAATTACCACATGAGAAATTAATATTTGAACTAAAAATCTATATTCATTAAATGAACGATCTGATATGCTAGGCATGGTATAGAAATTGTGACAATATTTTTGGCCTTTTAGGTAGACTAGTGGTTACAATGTTCGACGCTGGCCACTGCAACACTAGGGGGGAGGGAAGCCGGCATGAGCTCGCTGCATAAAGGAGTGGCTCTGGAGTACTGGAGTTACGGTCGACGGCTTGGCAATTGCCGTCTCGGAAGAGACAATACTTCCCCTTTGTCACTGTCGGTCACAGGGCTACGTAAGTGAACTTACAATACGAGGGGGGGATTGACATGAAAAATAGAGGGTGTAATTGGCTACTAAATTGGGAGAAAATGGGAGAAAATCAGAAACTAATTCTTTAAAAAAAAATTGTTAAAATGGTGGCAATATTAAAGGGCATTTTGACCTTTTAATTTTCTTTACATATAGTAGTAATGCAGCAGTGTGTATTATTGTACTAGTGATGTGTGCATCAACACTGTTCTCAAAGGTACCTCAGAGAGAGAGGGAGAGAGATGACAGCCTATAACCGTGGTAGCACCAGTCACCCTCTCACCTCAGTGAAGGGCATCTACCTATTCTGGGCGTCAAAATTGATAACAAACTAAAATGTTATGTATGTGGGGCATTCCAAATTAAGTAAGATACACCAAAGGTTCCATTTCATTAGAAAACTGAAGTCTTTTACTGTAGAACATGTTTTGTTGTCACTTTTTTTACCAGACTGTTGTGCAGTGTTCTCACTTTTTGCATGGTATGGTTTTATGCGCTGTCAAGACCAGCTCAAATTCGAGAGAGCAGTTTCTCAAGCCAGCAGGATCACTGGTGTCAGTCAGAAATCAGTAGCTCTTCTGCACTCCAAGTGTAGTAATGTTTTCCCTCCGCGATATCAAAAAGTAAGGTGTTTGACCGATGCAATTCTTTTGCGTTGTCAGATGCTTTTTGATATCGCGGAGGGAAAACATTGCTATAAAGAGGATCTATATGACTTTGCGAAGAGAAAGTGTTGCTTTGAGACAACGAGCTAAGTTGGCCGGCGATGTCATGCAATCAAGCGGTAACATGATGTGACCAAACGCTAAAGTGATGCGATCATGTTGATATCTATTGAATGATGAAACGGCTTGCCATGTTCACCGGCATGAGGCGTTATCAAATTCTATGGGCGTTACCAATGCATTTTGCAACATAAAAGCGGTTGTTTGGCTTAGATTGGACTGTTTTTGCAATTTGCATCCGTGGCACACGGGTGAATTATAACACACTGCCACTTAAATTATACAAAGACAAAACACCATGACAATAATTATGTGGCATGGCAAAGGGGTTAAACAGTTATGCAACTGATGCAGTCTTATGCAACATTCAAATAATGACAATAGGGCGTGTCACCTCACGAAGAACAAATCATGGATACACTTCTCAGGACTGGTTAAAAGGTCAACTTACATTTTACATTTTTACATTTTAAGCATTTAGCAGACGCTCTTATCCAGAGCGACTTACAAGATGTGCATTAATACAAGGTAAGAACAATCAAGGTTAGCGTACGAGATCAGTGCAGTAAAACGGCAAAAGACATCATTGCAGGCGTCTGTGTATCATATCTGTAACATTGGGAAAGAAAAGGTTAGTGGGTGTTTTTTTTTACAAGTAAACAGTGGTGACAGCAGATTGGCTAGAAGGACAGTGTTCAGTGGAAGTGGAGTCTGAAGAGGTGGGTTTTGAGTCTCTTGCGGAAGATTGGAAGTGATTCCGCAGTCCTGACCGATTGCGGAGGTCGTTCCACCAACGAGGACCAGGACAGAGAAGAGGTGAGACCGCGACCGCGGCTGCCAGGCGTCCGGAGGATGGGGCAGTCAGTCTGCCAGCGGAGGCGGAGCGGAGGGGTCTGGGCGGGGTGTAGGGCGTGATGAGTGACTGGAGGTATGGGGGAGCAGTACCTCTGGCCGCTTGAAAAGCAAGCACCAGTGACTTGAATCTGATGCGTGCTGCGATGGGGAGCCAATGCAGAGAGGAGAGTAGAGGGGTGACGTGGGTGAACTTCGGCTGGTTGAACACCAGGCGAGCAGCAGCGTTCTGGACTAGTTGCAGTGGCTTGATGGCACAGGCCGGACGGCCTGCCAGCAAGGAATTGCAGTAGTCCAGACGTGAGATCACCAGGGCCTGGACCAGGAGTTGGGTGGCCTCTTGGGTGAGGAACGGTCGGATCCTCCGGATGTTGTGGAGGGAGAAACGGCAGGTCCGAGTGATCGCTGCAATATGGCTCGAGAAGCACAGCTGGTTGTCCAGGGTTACCCCAAGACTCCTGGCAGACTGGGACGGAGACACTATGGAGCCTTCCACGGTGATTGACGCATCAATCATCGGGGAGCCCTTCGCTGGGAGGAAGAGCAGCTCTGTCTTCCCCAGGTTCAGCTTCAGGTGGTGGGTGGACATCCATGCGGAGATGTCAGCCAGGCATGCAGAGATCCGAGCCGGGACCTGGGTATCAGATGGAGGGAAGGAGAGAAACAGTTGGGTGTCATCAGCATAACAGTGATAGGAAAAACCATGAGCAGAAATAACAGAGCCAAGTGACTTGGTGTACAGAGAAAATAGGACAGGGCCTAGCACCGAGCCCTGCGGGGACACCGGTAGAGAGGGTGCGGGGAGAGGAGAGGATCCTCTCCAGGCCACCTGGTAGGACCGGTCGGCCAGGTAGGACTCAAACCATGTCAGCACAGATCCAGAGATTCCCATCTCGACGAGAGATGAGAGCAGGATCCGGTGGTCCACGGTGTCGAACGCCGCCGACAGGTCGAGGAGGAGGAGGACGGAGCTAAGGGATCGGGACTTAGCGACGTGAAGAGCCTCAGTGACCGCAAGGAGAGCAGTCTCTGTGGAGTGGCCTGCTCTGAACCCAGATTGGTTGGGATCAAGCAGGTCGTTCTGTAAGAGATGAGCAGACAGTTGATTATAGACAGCCCGCTCTAACGTTTTGGAGAGGAAAGGGAGGAGAGAGACAGGTCGGTAGTTAGAGATGACAGCAGGATTCAGAGAGGGTTTTTGAGGAGGGGACAACCTGAGCACATTTGAGGGAGGAGGGGACAGAGCCAGAGGAAAGAGAGGAGTTAATGATATTAGAGACAAAGGGGAGGATGTCCATAGCAATGGACTGGAAGAGGGGGGAAGGAATGGGATCAAGAGGGCAGGTGGTGGGACGGTGGGAAAGAACGAGTTGAAGGATGTCCGAGTCAGGGAGGGGTGAGAAGGAGGACAGAGAGGTGGGAGGTTTAGGTAGCGGGATGGGAGAGGGAGACGTAGGGGGGAAGGAGTTGCGAATGACCTCAACCTTCTCGTGAAAGAAGGATGAGAAGTCATCAGCGGTTATAGAGGAGGGGGGTGGGGGAGGAGGAGGGGTGAGGAGAGAGGAAAACGTAGCATAGAGTTTACGTGGGTTGGAAACAGAAGATTGAATCTTAGAAAGGAAAAATGCAGACTTAGCAGAGGAGAGGTTAGCGGAGAAGGAAGCCAGGAGTGAGTGGAAGTCTGACAGAGCTACAGGGGATTTGGATTTTCTCCATTTCCTTTCTGCCGCACGCAGCTTCAGTCGGTTAGCCCGAATGGAATCGGTTAGCCAGGGGGCGGGAGGGCGGAGACGAGCGGGTTTAGCTGATAGAGGACAGAGTAAGTCAAAGGAGGAGGAGAGAGAGGAGAGTAGGGTGGATGATGCTACTTCAGCAGATAGCTGAGAGAAGGCATCAGTAGGGGGAAGGGAAGATAGGACAGTAGCTGACAGGGCAGCGGGTGAGAGAGAGCGGAGGTTGCGACGGACAAGGACAGTGGGAGCAGGTGAAGATGGTTTAGGGACAGAGGGGAGGGGAGGGAGAAAGACAGAAAGGAATGGTCGGACACATGTAGAGGCGATACCGTAATGTTGGGTGAGGCGCAGTTCCTGGTGAAGGCCAGGTCCAGTTGGTTACCGGCCTTGTGGGTGGATGGGGATTCAGCCATGGTGAAGTCAAAGGACTGAAGCAGGGGGAGGAATGCAGAGGCCTGGGAGGTCTCTAGCTGCAGGTTGAAGTCCCCGAGGAGTAAGACGGAGTGTGCCGTCCTCAGGGAAGGCACTGAGTAGGGCATCCATCTCGTCTAGGAAACTCCCCAGTGGACCTGGAGGGCGATAAAGAACAATGATGTGCAGTTTGCATGGAACAGTGACAGTGACAGCATGAAATTCAAAGGAGGAGGGTGAGAAGTGAGGAAGAGGAACAATACCAAATCTCCACAGGGGGGAGATCAGTATACCTGTCCCTCCACCTCTACCTGAGGGTCGTGGAGTGTGGGAGAAGGTGTAGGCAGCGGAGAGAGCGGCAGGGGTGGCCGTGTTCTGTGGAGTGATCCACGTCTCCGTGAGCGCCAGGAACTGCAGGGAGAGTAGTGAGGCCTGGGCCGAGATGAATTCGGCCTTCCGGACAGCGGACTGGCAGTTCCATAGTCCGCCTGCTACCACCACGTCAACACCGGGAGATCTAGGAGGGTGGATGAGGTTGGTCAGATTGCGGGTGTGGGTAGAATCTCTCCTTCTAGGCAATCTAGAAGAGGAGACATGGACTGGGATAGGGAGGAAGCATGTAGTGTTAGATGCAGAGGAAGTACAACAGGGAGATACAAAACTATGATATGTTTTGACTTTTTTAAATATCAGGCACAAACATAAAATAAAATGAAGCTTCATGTAGTGATTACAGAGGTCAAGCAGACAAAAAAGTGTCAAAAAAAGTGTTTAGGTATATTTCTGTAATTGAATGCAAAATTGTATGGATTAAAGTCACACTTGAAAGCATTCACATTGTCCCTCAGTGGGATTAAAACCAGTGAAAAGGCAATTGGTGAATTGATGCATTGTTGCTAACTGTGCTGATGTAACCCTTCTTTGATACGAATAAAATTTAACCTCAGGGTCAGATATAATATGAGAGAACTGTGTGTTTGTGAATTAATCTGGACGAGACACAAGACTCTTTCAGTTTCTGGAATTATATTGTAATTAAAAATTAGATGTTGAACAGCAATATGTACCATCATTAATATGACTCGCAATTACCAGATACATATTAGAAAAATACAAACCTGAACCACACAATACCTTTCGGCAGCGCTGCAACCCCCAGTTGTAACATACTTCCGAAGTACCTCAACCTAAATAAACATTTATTAAAACATTTCCGAAGTACCTCAATCTAAGTGAACATTTATTAAAACCCACAGTATAGTAAAAGATTACATTTGCGTTTGGTGGCTAATGCTAGCTACACATGGTGTGGTGAAGACTTGCAGCCGTCAGCTAGCCTAGCCACCCCAAAGTTGCAAGTATATCCATGAATAACGATATTTCACCCTTTACTTGCTAAGTATTTGAGTTATTCCACACACAACACGTTAACCCAGGTCCCAATGAGCCTACACGTGCTTACCTGATATAAAAAAGTAATTGCTTCAGGCACTTCAGGCTCGCAGTCAGAATACCACTGATGACTGCCAGCTTGACTGTTTTCAATTAAAGAAGAAAAACTCAAGCCCACCAAGACCTTCTCGTGAAAGTAGTCTCAGAAACTACTCAGTCCTCTAGTAGCCGCGACAGAGGTGATGTTTGCTATGATGCCTTCATGTTTAATGGTTTTGTGTCGCTATCTGGTGTAGCTAAAGGATCAGAAGGCAATTCGGATTTTGAGAGACACTGGTGCAATCCTTCCTCTTGGCTGGTGTCTTGCCCTTATCAGATGCGACTTCCGGTGGTGCGAATGTAATGGTACAGGGAATCGAAATGGGCTTTGTAACTCTTCCATTGCATAAAGTGCATATTAAGACCGATTTAGTCTCTGGGTATTTTAAAGTAGCCGTCGTTCCGTTTTTACCAGTCCCAGGTGTAGCCTTTATCATGGGGAACGATATAGCAGGTGGTAAAGTGCTACCTGTACTGAAGGTTTTGAAACACCAGAAAGCGTGCGCTACGCCCGACATCCGGGATATACGATAATGAAATCCCGCCCACAAGCCTGACCTTTATCATTCTAGTCCTCTTAATAGGACCGTACCAACTAAGCACAAGATACCCAAAAACTGAACCAAACCACTTCAATATAATAGGGGGGTTACACCTACAAACTGAGTATCCTGGCAATGCATCCTGGCCGCGGGTGTGTTCAAATTTGGCATATGGCCTAAAATGGCAAACCCTGATTTTATACTTCCAACCAGAACAATTGATTGTTTTTCTTCTCTTTCCTGTGTATTCCAAAAGTTCCAGTACCAGTTAGAACAATATTAAATATTTGTTAAGACCGTGCAATAATGGTTTCGAAAATGCATCCCTGTGCGGGCATGTATACACAGGTAGGCTATAACAATACTAAATTCTAATGTATAAATATTCTGTTCATTACGAGGACAGAGAATGGCGTATGTGAGTACGCGATGCAAAAGTTAGTTTTGATTTTCCATATTATCTGCTATTCTTAATTCCGGTTATTTCTAATTCGCCTATCGATATAACTACTATCTTGTCAATCCATTGTTTAATAATTTCTCAAATGAACGTCCGCTTGGATAGTTCACGTTTTTTGTTTTGTTTAAATGGTATTTGTATGCAATCAAACCAAAGAAATAGGCTGCACGAGGCCTGATGAGCACATTTTTGACAGGAAATATGATCAGCTCAACGTGTTTCCCGAAATTTCACTGGAGAAACCTGTTTTAAAAATGCAAATAATAATAATAATCAACCATGATCATATGCATTTTAGAATTTGAGTCCCGTCAACATTTTGTACAGGCATAGTTAGCCTTTTTGTCTCAACATATAATAGTAAAACTGAATGAATATCTTGTCCGAAAATTAAAGGTTGCAAGTTTAATTTCTCATTAGGACAATACTGTAAATCAGTTAACCTTGTCCTCCAGTTATCATAAACAGTAGCCCACACAGCTGTGGTTTGCCTGTAACATGCAGCATATACAGCATGTTTCACACATGGGACACAGGGAGGATGAGGTAAAGGCCTATACATGCTCGCGCGACTGCACCACGATTGATATTGCAGAGGGTGTTGCAGAGGACATCGCGTACCTAGCACAAAAATCTAACTCGCAACATGTCGTAGATTTTGCACAGCATTGATTGGTTGGTTAGCGAATGGAGGCGGAGCTGTCATGGTCATAGTTCATTGAGCGAGTACATCATTTTATTTTATTTTACATTTTAAGCATTTAGCAGACACTTTTATCCAGAGCAACATCCAGATTAGGAGAGAAAGATAAAAGCAGCGATTTTTAAAATTCTGTGAAAAGACAGAAAAAGACCATCCTTCATTTCCCTTAATACATTAACATTATTTTCAAGAGTCATCTGCTGGTTTTCAAAGGTTTTCAAGTCTATTGTACTGACAGTACATTAAACTCAGAGATTCTGCAAACAACGAAGGATCGACTGTGGTCTTCACGTCATTCTAAATTATATATTTAAGGTTGCAAATATCCAGATGTTTTGTGTTGTGCTTTAGATTACATATAAATGTAACATGTCACTACAACACCTTAATGCGCAGAATATTCAACTAACAAAACAAAGAAAGAGCAGGGTGCATATACATTGTTTTAAGCATATAGCAGACGCTCTTATCCAGAGCAAAATTACTAGATGTGCATTAATACATGGTGTGGTGTCCCCGGGGGTTGGGCGACACTCACGGACCTTGCAGAGGGTGCAGGCAAATTGAAAACCACGAAGGAGGCAGTATTCAAAACAATAATTTATTAACCTAATAATCTTCTTGACAAACAATACACAAAACAAAGGGCAGGGTATTCGGGGGAATACAAACACAGTCCACAATCCTTAGCTCGTTGTCAATGTCCAAAATCCAATTCCGTTATCCAGTTCCGTTCCGCAATCCAGTCCGTAATCAATCCAAAGGGGGTCCTCAGAACAATCCAATTTCATACACAACAACACTCCAAAACACTCTTTCCAAATCCTGGCTGGTCAAACGACTTCACAATTTCTTACTCTCTCTAATTTCCAGCTAGTCAAACGATGTCACGGTTTTCTCTCCTTTCCACACTCACCAACTCCTAACAAACACTTTCCTACTCCTCTCTCAGTGTAATGGGAATCAGCCCTTTAAATAGGCCTTGAAATGGCCTTCAGCTGGTCGTTAGTCCCATTGCCTTGACTTGGCTCAGGTGTGACTGTGGCCTGCCGGGAAATGTAGTGTTCCCTGGCTCCCATGTGTTGTAGGCCAGGCAGCCATTTCCTTGTGCAGCCCCTTGGGCTGCCACACAGGTAAGAACAATCATAGTTCGCACAAGAGATCAGTGAAGTAATACAGCGATACACATCGTTGTTGGCAGCTGCATACCATACCTGTATATATCTATGTCAACGTTAGCTAAGCAAAACTATCGATATCTAGCTAGCTAGCTAGTTAGCAACCTGGTATCACGGCCAAATAAAGCTTGCTAACAGTAGTTAACGATATAGATAGCTAGCATAATTTGTTCAACACGGTATAAAATGAACCAGCTTCAGGAAAGATTGGCTGAAGTTCGAAGGTACAGGAGTTTCCCTGCTTTCATGAAAACTTTACTGACCTTGTTCAATACATTTACACCTACTAGTGTACAGAAGTGTAAGGACACCATGTCGCATAGGTTGCGCAGAAGTATAAATTGCCGAGTGCTCTGCGACGTGTTGCAGAGGATGTCGTGTTGCAGTCGCGTTGCTTACGCAGAAGCATGTAGAGGCGTTAAGCCGACACACTTCGCTGCACACAGGAGTGGTTCAGGGGTGCCAGAATTAGAGTCGACAGCACGACGAGTGCTATCTCGGAGGAGGCAGCGCTTCGCCATTGTCACTGCCGGTCACAGGGCTACGGCAGCGAACTACGAGGGAGGGGATTGAACTAAGCACAGCGGGAGTAATTGACTACCAAATTGGGAGAAAAACGGGGTAAAATAAAAAAATATATAAAATAAATATAAAATAAAATCTGTCTGCATGTCGTGCAGCATACAGTACTGTGTATTGTACTGTATCATAGTTGCAGTTCTAAAGTTAGTCTATTATGTGGCATGCTCACACTCCCCACTGAGCCCACTACGTATACGTATATACAGCTCACCTTATCAGATGTTCATGGGAGTTGAACATCTGGTCAGATTATAAAAAGAAATATATATAATTTGCATATCCGGTTGCACAGTGAATCCAGCCCCTGGAACGCACCAAAATCATTCAAAAAACAACAACAGCTGCAGCCTAAGATAGTAGTGTTGAAACAGAAGGATAGTTGATAAAGGTTTAGTCTGAACCCCAGGTCCTCCTATATCTGGAGCATGGGTTCTCAATCCTGATCATGGAGGGCCGCAGCAGGGTATGCTGAATTCTGTTGTTATTAAGCACTTAATTGATCCATTGACGCGGTTGATTACACCTGTTAACTCACCTCACTTGGTTTCTTGGGTCTAAACTTGTTGATGATTTTAAGGTCAAAAGAAAAACAAACCAGGGCCAGGGTTGAGAAACCCTGCTGGAGAGAGAGAGAGGGAGAGAGAGAGAGAGAGAGAGAGAGAGAGAGAGAGAGAGAGAGAGAGAGAGAGAGAGAGAGAGAGAGAAACCGCCCAAACAAACGTCATTAAAAAAGAACGTGAACGGATGCGAATTTATGTCGCATTTTTGTGTGTTTTATCAGACAGGATTTATGCGCAAAGTTGGTAGCCTGTCAATTTTGCGCGCTCAGCATTTGGAGTGTACAGAACGACCAGGAGAACGTGCAGTGCAAAAGACGAAGAGGATGAACAAACCAGGACAGGTAGTTTATGATTTGATAAAAATTAAGGTACACTTTGACTTCAAGGTGTCAGATGCGACATACTTATAAATATTCAAGGATAACGTTAGCGGGAGGTCATGTATGAAAAAAGTTCAGCCAGAAACTGACAGCGGAGTGAAGGTATAACTGGAGGAAGCAGACTACTGTTTAAATTCGTTGGATAGTAGCATAATATAGACATAGCTATGACAATTCTTATTTTTGAGTTATTAAATAGTTTATGAATTATGAGGACAGAGAATCGTGTATGTGATCAGACAGACGCGTAATGTTGACTTTACTTTCAGTTCAGTTTTAACTGCGTTACCGTTATGAAGTCTCTACATTTTTAAGAATGTGTATATACCAATCGCAAAGGCTATGCTTGAATTATTACAAACAGATAGTACCTTTTGTATTCGTTTAGCCTTAAATTAATATTTAGCCTATTACATTTAGCCGAATAAATACATGTGGACTGTTCACTCAGTCATTGTTCTCATGGGAAACGAGACCCAAAATGTGCCTTTAGCAAAATGGCTACACTTGCTCTTGAACAAAACGATTGAAAACTTAAAAAACTTTTTTACAAACCTCTTATTTAGAAATGCTAAGCAAATGCCCTTTTTGATTTAAAAATCATTCAGGCTTTTGCGAAACTAGTGACTCGAATCGGACTATTAAATGAATGTACCTGGCTCGAATTGAAAGGACACAGTTGTTCACCCCGGATGGCCTGTTTCCTGTTCGACGTTTGTACATATAATAGCCTATGCGATAACAAATGCATACATATATATATATATAATTGGAGAAAATAAACTCTTCAAAGGTAATCACAATGAAGGGTACTGTCTGAATTTTTATGATCTCGTAGTGGATTAATTTTCAATTTCTATGTGCTTATTGTTGTGAACTGTAGGCATATATTCTGGTAATTATATTATTTCTAATAGTTTTGGAGCAAATAAGTTACTTTCACCGGGACTTAGGAAAAGTAACACATTTCCAGAGTGAAGACAGGACCTGTAACTTCAGCACACAACCTAAAACCATATATACACCACGATAACCAATGTGTTAGAGTGGTTTACAACCAGGACTACCAGATCCATGTAGGGTGTTTCTATTGGGCACTTAACCTCAGCCTTGAATACAATACAATAACATTTTCATATATGCAATATCAAAGTTGAGTCCAGGCCCTTTTCTTTCAATGGCCATTAAATGTTTTCTTTCTTTTTCTTTTGAACTTTTCTTTTGAACAACAACAGAAATGTAGGCATATAGACATAGACAAATAGTTATTGGTCATATTTTGGGGCTACATCCCACAGCTAATGCCATGCTAAAGCAATTCAGTTTTCTTTCTACCAGTTTTGAAAAATGTTCATAAGGTATAGGCTATTGAAGACCCCTGAAATTGGGAACATTTGTAGAGGGTGAGAGGGGCAACTTAATGCTAACACAGCTACGTTTCCCCTGAAAAGTCTTACTCAACACATGTCGATATATGAGTGAGTTATTTAGCTACTGTCAGCTACTAGAGGGCTTTG
Source organism: Aldrovandia affinis (assembly GCA_029706075.1). NCBI lineage: Eukaryota > Metazoa > Chordata > Actinopteri > Notacanthiformes > Halosauridae > Aldrovandia > Aldrovandia affinis. The sequence goes on along the minus strand of JAINUG010000283.1, from coordinate 843,071 downwards.
GTTACAAAAGACCTATGGAATGGTACAACTACATCAACAAATAAATCACTCAAAAGAAATGTAACTGTTCTATCCCCTTACCCAGGTCCCTCAAGTTGTATTTTCTCACAGCCATTTAACTTTAGTACATCACAGGTCTACTGCAGTGTCAAATAAAACAGTACAGTACTGAAAAGTGTATGTGGCCTTTGAGTAATAATACTTCCTTGAAAAACCAAACACTTCAGTAAATGCATTTCAAAACCTATGCATGTTTCAAAGTTTGTAGCAAATATGTTTTTTCCACATAGCACTAACTGCAGTCACTCACTCTCAGTTGTAATGTGCCAGTTGTACAGTTCCTATATAATGCAATTTTATAGGAACTGTTATTACCCTGATGCAATTTTCTGTTAATGTTTTTCCTCAGACGTGTGAAGAACACCACAACACTGACCTTGACTATGATTCATCCTAAACAAGCCCCTTAAAGAGGAAGAGTTACTTGTGTAACTGGAATGAGCTGGTACTGTTCTTGCAATCACCATTTATAAGCCAACAGCAACTACTTGGGGGTTGGGGGGGGGAGGTGAGGATACTCCCATTTTATTACATGATTAATTTGCCTATAATATACCTTAGTCCATGAAAGGGGCCCTTATCAACTACACACGAAGATGAAAAAAAAGATCTCTGCCACTGTGACAGTGGCCTTGTGGTGTGATGTAATATTTCCATGACATATGTTAAAAACATAATGTATTCTATATTTTAACATATGTTAGGAAACACTTAGGGGTTGGGGTCACAGAAAATCTGGTATCCGGTAATTAAAATGGGTCGTGGAACATTTGGAAACCCATTAAGACGAATGATTAATAATTAATGATGATTTGTGCTAATCTAGGGCTTGACCAGGACACATGAAAAAGAGGCTGGGGCAGTCTCTCATCTGTCACATGCAGGGTCCACCTCCTGTATGTTTTTGAGCATTTTGTTTTAGAGCCACAAAGTCTGTTTGTAACGTACCGTAAGTCACCTGGAAGTGCCATATTAAGGTCTTGATCCCATGCAGTTCTCACAGTAGACAAAGATGGACAATTCAAATGATTCATGCAATTATAGAGCCTAGATATTGCACCTGGTGTTCCTGCATTCACACTTAAGAAAAGCGATCGATGGGATTTTTGGGAAACTGAGGGAATTTGGGTATTTGTACTGGGATACACTGTCTAACCTGAAAAAGTGAATGTTTTAGTATACTTTGATGCTGGGTGCTATACGGTAGCCATTTTTGCAATTGAAAATGTCATTTGGAATATTAATAATAACATTTGTAATACCACTATTGTTGGTACTATATTTCCAATTTTAGCATTATTATTCAGGAACAATCTGTTGTTTAAACATAATCATATGACATCTTTGAATTGTTAGCTGCTAGCATGCTACCTAATTTGGACAGATCATATGGTTACCCAACACAAAATATGACTTTAAGGCCCATAAACAACAAGGCTTATATGGTAATGACCAAGCCAGTCAATCAGGAAGGCTGAATATCATGTCCAAAGATGTTTCCATTTCTCCTTCCTAATAAAGGTATTTACCAAGCAATTATGCATGATGTTCAAAAATATTTATACTATCCTGGAGATATTTTGTTTACATTTTATATTTGTATATCTAACATATACAAATATCAACATCTTACACCACAAACACTATACACACACACACCATCATATCACCTAATAACAAGGACCACAAATAAGTCCTAGGAATTTGTCATCCTTGATATGTCTTTTGAAAATGTACATGTACATCGGAATGTATTAATCTATTGTCTTTTTTAAAGTGAAATGTCAAATAAACTAAACTAAACTAAAAACTATATTTGTATATATTATAACACATTTTTAAATGTGGATGACCTTACCCCTCTTTTTTTCCTTTCAATTAGGAGAAAGATTCTGTGTAAATAAAAAAAATGCTCACGACCACCAAAGGAACTTCCACATGGACACAAAAGTGGAAATGTATCCTCCTATTGACCTTTATCTTCATCGCCAACGCTACCATTTACTGGCTGACCTCGTTCCCGATCAAAGCCTTGAAAATCCCTGGTCCTCAGCAAGCCCGTTGGCTAACAGCCACACCCCAGCCCCAACCCCAAAAGGCGTGTGGCTTCCCAGTACAGCGTGGTCCCCTGATTGGTGTAAGCGGCAGTAAGTCTTTCGTGGTCACGCCATACGTGGAGCACCGTGGCACCGTGAAGGAAATCCGCATCATCTCCATAATATACCGCCCGGAGCCCCAAAACTACCACTGCCTCCTGTGCTGTGGGGGGCGCAACTTCTCGGTCACTGCCACGTCCAAAGTGCACACGGACCACTTTGGGTTCGACTTCTGCACGGGGGACATCTTCTGCCCAGTCCTTAGCGGCTGCGATACACCAGAGCATGTGACCATTTTCTCCAATGCTATGTCAGTCGGCGTCGCTGGCTGGGAGCCCACATTCATCCCCGTCCTGAACCAGGAACCCAAGAGCAGCGGCTTCGACTTCAGTTTCACAGTCTGCATCTCCACCTTGTTCGGCAACTACAGCAACACCCTGCAGGTGGTGGAGTCCATGGAGATGTACCGTTTGTTGGGGGTTCAGCGGGTGGTCGTGTACAAGAACAGCTGCAGCCCAGAGGTCCAGAAAGTTCTGGATTACTACGTGAGCGAGGGGCTTGTGGAGGTTGTTCCCTGGCACGTGAGCTCGTTCATATCTGTGTCATCTGGTTGGAAGAAGTCCGTATCGTCGGGCGACCTGCACTACTATGGGCAGATCCCGGCGTTGAATGACTGCGTGTACCGATACATGTACAGGACCGAGTACATCGCCTTGCACGACATCGACGAGCTCATCCTGCCCCTGAAAGCTGAGAATTGGCATCAGCTGTTGAGGCAGCTGGAGCAGGAGCATTCCCCAGGCATGGGCTTCGAGTTCGAGAACTTCGTGTTCCCCATTTCTGTGTCAGACGAGGGCAGCAAGTACAGGCCTAAGGAGTGGGGCGACATCCAGGGGGTGAACATCCTGGAGCATGTCTACCGACTGCCAAACATTCCGGGCGAGTTCAACAACTTCAAAGTGATCATAAACCCACGCTCGGTGTTCGAGGCCACGGTGCACGGCTTTTTGGACTCGAAGTACGGCAGCGTCCGCGTGAGTCCGCAGGAGGCCCACATGTACCACATCAAGGAAGCCCACAGACCTTACCTGCAGCAGAAGGAACTCATAAAGGACGACCGCATTAGGCACTACTCTTCCAGGTTATTGCCAGCGGTTTCAGAAGTGCTGAAAAATGCCCTCGAAAAGGCACAGTAGCAACACTTACCAGTAAGTAAGCAGCCTTACCACCGTGTAGTGTGCGCTTCTCAAATGTCTGAAGCTAAGCAGGTGTGGGCTTGTCTTAATACTCGGATGGCAGATGTCCTGAGAAAACTAAGTTGCTGCTGGAAGTGAGGTTAGTTGGCCAGTAGAGGCCGGTCATCTCCCTGGACTAAATATATCCCAGTGCAGGGACAATGGGCTGTAGTTGACTTCGTCTTTTGGATTAGATGTTAAACTGAGGTCCTGACTCACTGTGGTCATTACGGGTGTAATGGTACACGTATTCGTACCGAACCATTCGGTGCAGGAGTTTTGGTTCGGTACGTGCTGTGAACCAAACGAATGCAATCTTGCTTTATTTTTTTGTGTGCGGTTGCAGCAGTATTTACGCCCTTTTTTTTTTTTTTTTTTTTTTAAAGAAAGATATGTGCCTTACTTCGTTAAGTAAATTATGGCCAATTAGCCACTGTTTACAAAGTTCATGATAAATTAAAAGCAATTTTATGTTTCACATAAAAATGTTCCCGTTGTACCAAACACGTACTGAATTGTGACTTCAAAACCGAGGTACGTGCCAAACCGTGATTTTTGCGTACCGTTACACCCCTAGTGGTCATTAAAGATCCCATGGCACTTATCGCAAAGAGTAGGGCAATACGTGCCATCCCCCCAGTTTAATTACCTCAATAATTACCCCTCCCTCTCCACCTCAAGCTGATGTGTGGTGAGCATTCTTCAAAATGGCTGCTGGGCATCACCCTGGTGCTGCACATTGGTGGGGGCTGTGGTGAGTGTCCTGCCTTCACTGTGAATTCTTGAAAAGCACTATATAAATGAAATCAATTATGCAATCAATATTTGTCCTTAACTTTGACAAATAAAAGTGTAGCAATTATTTTATTTTTTTCACAGGAATAAAAACATTATTTAAAAGGACAAAGTCTTAGGCCCAACTTAGATAATCTGTTTTTCAGTGGGTTCCTGCCTGCAGAGTGAGGAAAATGGAAAATGTGGATTAGGAACAGGGAGAAAGATCATTTTCTATAGAGTAATTTTTTTGAGTTCAGTGGTTGTCAAAATGCACTCGTCAAACTTTGTTTCTCTAGTCAAAGTTAAGGACAAATGTATATTGAATCAAGTGGGATCAAAATATTGTGAAAGTTTAAAAATACTTATGGCTGTGCAATGATGGATGTAGTTTAAAACTGTATGTCTCTGAAAAAATTATTTTTTTATTACAAAAAATGAATTGTTAAGTTTAACTTTGTTAAGTTATTTTTTTATTTTTTTATTGCATTCATGTGATGATATAAAATTATTATGTTAGAGAGTATTGTCAAACAGGCATCTTTGACAGGGACCTGTCTTGCTGTCCCTAGCCAAAGTGCTCAAATGTGCAGATGCTAAGCTGCTCTTTACAGAATTTATAAGAAAATACTATTCAAAAAAACTATTCAAGTTACTTAAATTTCCTAAGGGTACAACTGCAGTACACTGCTTAAAATTTGAAATTTAGAGGGCCTCCCGTGTGGTCTAGCGGTTACAACGTTCGACGCTGGCCACTGCAACTGGGGTTCGATTCCACCGGCCGCAACAGTATCGGCTCTGGCCGGGAGTGCCACTAGGGGGTGGCAATTGGCTGTCCGCCTCAGGGAGGCGTGAGGGAAGCTGCAGTGAGTTCACTGCATATAGGAGTGGCTCTGTGTACCAGAGTTACAGACAACGGCTTGGCAAGTGCCGGCTCGGAGGAGGCGGTACATCACCTTTGTCACTGCTGGTCTCAGGGCTATGGCAGCAAAAAGCTAACTTTTTGGCATGAAAAAGATAGGGTGTAATTGGCTACTAAAATGGGAAAAAATCTGAAACAAAATAATCTTTCATCTTTCATCTTAATCTCTGCTTTGATTTTCTTTATGCATATTCTCCAAACGGCATGATTGACACTGCAGAATGTCATGGAGCATGAGTTGTATTAATTATAAAGGGAACATTTAAAGTGTCTCGTTCACATGTCCAAAATATACATCTGTCTTTCTAAACAAAGACCTACTGTAAAGAAAATTAATATATTCTGAAGATTGTAATAGTGCCTGAGATAATTGTTTTTTTTTAATTAAAATTATTTTTAATTAGTGACCACTGAAAACATGTCAGCAGATAAAGAGTGTATGATATGCACTACAACTTAAAATGTAAAATGTACAACTTGCCCTGCAGAATCAACATTTTTAATGGATATTAAGGGTAGAAGGAGGGAGATGCATTTGAATATACAGTTAAATTAGTAAGTCACAGAAATATAGATTCTTATGTTTTAAATTTGATATAAACCTTATTTTTCTGTTAGTGCAAACCTAACTGCACTTGTAGTAATTCGACTTCACTGCTTTCCCATGTAATGACACAGCCCCTTGATAAATAAAATGCAACAACAATTTGCATTTTGCACTACCTGCTCTCAACTCTGTAACTTATTTATCTTATTTAGCCTGCTTTTAGGGTACACTATCTGTTTGTTCATAATACTGTGTACTTAAACCTAGCTCCATACTGCACTATCTGTATTAGGTTAGGTCTTATACCTGTAATTTTGCAATATTTGCACTGTCTTCTTCTTTGCACAGTAGGACTCGTGCCCAGAACCCTGACCGAGTCAGAGGGATGTTCCGATAACAGAAGCAACACTGTTGTATATAAATGTATATAGGCGCCGTTGTGTTAACATATAACATAACATAACATAACATAAGGGGGAGACGAGAACAGGCCATTCAGCCCAACACTGCTCGTCCGTTCCTACCACTAATCTGCTCACATGCTTAGTTTATCCAAAGGCTAGAGTGTCTAACACTGGATCGAGCCTAGCCTTGAATACACCTAGTGTCTCAGCCTCTACTACATGTCCAGGCAAGCTATTCCACGCATTGATCACTCTCTGTGTGAAAAAATATTTCCTAGTGTCCGTGTGAAATTTACCCTTTGTCAGTTTCCATTTATGCCCCCTCGTTCTGCTAACCGAACTCAACTTGAATAATTTCCTAAAATTCACTTTGTTAATTCCTTTAATAAATTTAAAAGCCTCAATCAAATCTCCCTAAGTCTCCTTTTACTAAGCTTGAATAGTCCAAGCATCTCTAGCCTTTCCTCATAACACTTGTCTTTTATGCCTGGAATCAGTCTGGTTGCCCGTCTTTGGACCTTTTCCAGCGCATCTATATCTTTTTTTGTAATGCGGTCCCCAGAACTGCACACAATATTCCAAGTGTGGCCTAACAAGGGCATTGTATAGGGTGCGTATGATCTCCTTCGATTTGTACTCTATACTCTTGGCTATGTATCCCAGCATCCTGTTGGCTTTTTTAACTGCTACCGCACATTGACCAGTCCCTGACAAGCTTTGATCAACTAGGACTCCTAGGTCTTTTTCTACGTGTGCACATTCTAGTTTTCTACCTCCCATAAAATAATCCTGTCCTATGTTTTTATTCCCCACATGTAGAACTTTACATTTAGTTATATTAAATTTCATTTGCCAGGTTTCTGCCCATTTCTGGATTCTATTCAGATCGTCTTGGATTACTTTAGTAGATTCCTGACTATTTGCTAAGCCTCCCAGTTTTGTATCATCTGCAAATTTAACTAATGTACTTTCAATGTCCATATCAATGTCATTTATGTAGATGATAAAGAGCAGTGGTCCCAGCACCGATCCCTGCGGAACTCCACTTCCCACTATACCCTCCTCGGATAAGATCCCGCCTATTACTACCCTTTGTGTTCTATCCAGTAACCAGTTCCAACCCACTCTAAAATGCCTCCTGTAATTCCTACTGCTCTCATTTTGATAATGAGTTTGTCATGTGGCACCTTATCAAATGCTTTTTGAAATCTAAGTATATAATATCATACGCCTTTCTCTCATCCAGACACTTGGTTGCTTCCTCAAAAAATGTCAGCAGATTTGTCTGACATGACCTACCCTTGCAAAACCATGCTGGCTATCCCTTAGGATGTTGTAATTTTCTAGAAATACTTCTAGTTTATCTTTAATAATAGATTCTAATATTTTGCATATGATGCAAGTTAAACTAATAGGCCTATAGTTTCCTGGATCAGTACGGTCCCCTTTCTTATATATTGGTACCACAATACCCTGTTTCCAGTCATTTGGTACTTCACCAGTCTTTAAAGACAGTCTAAAAATACTTGCCAGTGGTTTACAAATGATCTCGCTTAACTCCTTTAGTACCCTGGGGTATATGCCATCCGGGCCAGCTGCCTTATTAGTCTTTAATTTATGTAATTTATCCAATACTTCCATCTCCCCTATCTCTGTATCCGCTAAGACTTTCTGAGTAATGAATTTGCCTTCCGGCCTATTAGCAGCCTCTTCTCTGGTAAAACTCTCTACAAAGCAGCCATTTAGAGCATCTGCAATATCCTTATTTTTACAGAGCAGTGCCCCGTCTTTGTTTTTAATTCCCTTAATCTCCTCTTTGACTTTTCTTTTCCTACTACAGTATTGAAAGAAACGCTTAGGGTTACTTTTAGCATTTTCTGCGATTTGCCTTTCGTAGATCCTTTTGGCTACCCTTAGTTCTTTTTTGACCTTAGCACGCACACGACAATATTCAGCCTTATTACTCTCGGTACTGTCGTTTTTATATATCTTAAACAGTTTTTTCTTCTCCCTCAAACTCTGTCGCATATCTTTATTTATCCACGGTGGGGACTGCTTTTTCAACGTACTTTTCCGCACCGTAGGAATACATTCACTGTCCTACACTCCAGAAGATGTCCCCAGTCTACAATGCTTAATTCTAATCGCATCTGTTTAAAGTTGGCACGCCTAAAATTTAAAATCCTTGTGTTAGATGGGGCCCTCTTAGTTTGCCATAATATATCAAATCCGATTGCGGAATGATCGCTTGTCCCAATGGGTTCCATTACCTCTATACTACTGATTCTGTCGGCATCATTACATAACACCACACTTAATTTGCTCTCTCCTTAAATCTGTCTTTGTTTATCTTTCTTGTCTTTCTCTATTTTCAGTGTTTTTTGGTGCTGGGGGGACAACACCATCGGTTGTCCTCCACATTGATTTGTTTGAACTCCTCCCTTCCTTTTTCACTCCCTCTTTCACCTTTTTGTTTTCAGCTCCAATTCACGCAACTTCATTGAACCCTCTCACCTAACGAGTTGGTTGTCTGCAGTGGCCCAGGGAAAAACGAAATCAGGAAAACCCGAAACGGAACCCAATTCATAACACTGGGTCTACACAAAGCATTTTTGTAACCAACATGCTGCAACATGCTCTGTAAATTCTGGAGTGTGCACACATGCACCTCGTCATGTGGTTCTTTGAAGCACTTTGAAGATGTTGATGTTTGAGGATGATAAAATGTTATTTTGTTAAAGATTACACTCACCAGGGTTCCCACACGTTATGGAAACCTTGAAAATCATTACATTATTCTGTCATGGAAATGGATGAAAAAGCTCTGTCATGGAAATGTCATGAAAATGTATGATTCCATGTAAAGTTATTATTTTAATATTTTATTTTCCGATAACGTTACCACAAAATGTCTGTTCCCCTGCCACCGTTGTTGCCACCTGCCATGGCTGTTCTCACACACACTGTTACGTTCCACGTGTGTATGTTTTTGTCTTTCTCTTTGTTTCTCCGTGTTGTTCTGCAGGAGTGCCATCCGCCATTCCATTCGCCTTCCCCGCTGTCAATCATTTGTATGTCCTGGTCCCGCCTCCATCAATCACCTCCATAAAAACAACCCATAGCTCTCATTGCATGGCATATTACGCAGAATTATTGTGGGCAAATTGTTATGTTTAGATTTTTAGTGACATCTATTGGTCATTATTGAGAAGTGAATGGAGTTTTTTTTAATGACAGATGTGCATTACCATATTGCCTTTTGCATAGCAGTGGTTCAGTCCTGGCGCTTGGGACCAAGTTTTCTGATCACTCAGGTTGAAAATCCTCCCTACTTTTTTACTCGGGGAAGGTGGACAGGCTAGTCAAGATGTTACTTTTCTAATTTTGTCTGGCCATGATTCCGAGGGACTGTCTCTGTTTTTTTTAGTGTCCTGATGACTGAAGAAAGCTCTCAGGCAAAGTCCAAACATTCTATTTAAAAAATAAATGTACATTCCATTTTGATGTGTCTTGATATGTCTGTAATAATATGCTAGAAAATGATACAAAATAATCTGCTAAATTACTCTGAAGACTGAACGGTAGATAACAACATCTAAATATTACAAATGAACAAAAATATTATTCAGTCTTTTAATTAAAAAGTAAGGAAAATAGAATTGAATTATCCGGTATAGATTAGCTGGTGGGCATCTTTCGGCAAATTAGTTATAATTAAAAGGAAATTGTCAAATGACATTCCAAGTACGGTCCTTTAAACAGAAATATTATATTATTATTATAACATATAATCTCAATAATGCCATTCCTATGCGGAAAGTGAATCCCTCTATCCACTTTTTTACATTTTAAGCATTTAGCAGATGCTCTTATCCAGAGCGACTTACAAGATGTGCATTAATACATGGTAGGAACAATCATAGTTAGCGCACAAGATCAGTGCAGGAATACAGCAATAGACATCATTGCAGGCATCTGCGTACCATACCTGTAACACCTGGAAGGAAAAGGTTAGTGAATTTTTGTTTTTTGGGAATATAGTGTTGAACAAGTAAACAGTGGTGAAGACAATTTAGCTAGATGGACAGAGTTCAGTGGTAGTGGAGTCTGAAGAGGTGGGTTTTAAGTCTCTTGCGGAAGATCACAAGTGATTCCGCGGTCCTGACCGATTGCGGAAAACGTAGAGTAGAGTTTACGAGGGTTAGAAAATGAAGATTGAATTTTTGCAGTGAGATGTACATGGTTAAGTACAGAAGAAAATTGAGCACACAGGCGCCAAGTCCGTATATAGTCTCCATGCTGTTCCTGGTCCCGCCCCTCGTGTCGGGGGCAAGAAAGGTTGGTGAACTGCACAGGGTTCCCACTCAAATAAAATGTCCATTTTACATGATATTCCCATGACATTTCAATGACAAATTGAAAAAAGGTTTTCAATGACATTGTTTTGGTGACTGTAAAATGTACTTTACTTTCATAACTTTTGTTTTTTTACCAGTGCAAATACACATCTAATTATGTGTGTGTGTGTGTGTGTGTGAACAGCCGTGGCAGGTGGCAACAACGGTGGCAGGGGAACATATTTTGCGGTAACATTATAGCACTTTCCTCTAAATGTGTCCTATAGGCCATAGGTGTAGCGGTATCTCTGCTTCTTCAGAGGACCACTGCGACTGCTGTAACCCCACTGCCTCAGCGCCAAGCTGTCCATACTGTCAGCAGCAGTTCAACTGGATTCCCAGCAGCATCTGAACCAAGTTCACCCATGTCACCCCACTACTCACCTCTCTGCACTGGCTCCCTATAGCAGCATGCATCAAATTTAAATCACTGGTGCTGGCTTATCAAGCCGCTAGAGGAACTGCTCCCTCCTACATCCAGACACTCATCACACCCTACACCCCAGCCAGAGCCCTCCGCTCCGCCTCCTCTGGCAAACTGACTGTCCCATCCCCCCGGGCGCCCGGCAGCTGCTCCTCGCGGTCTCGCCTCTTCTCTGTCCTGACCCCTCGGTGGTGGAACGATCTTCTACACTTTAGTCTAGCAAAATTTGGAGCTTTTTACCTTCTAATTTGCATAACAAAATGGCCACCAAATTTCCAATTTTCTCCAAAAACTCTGTAACCAGGAAAGCAAAAAATACCTATGTTTTGAGGGTCAGATAATGTGATTAAGACATTTTTAAAGTAATCAGTGGTAATCCTACTCTTAAAATATGCAAATTAGCGGCCGCCATTACAGAAACATCTTTTTTCTCCAATATCTCTGTAACTAGGCAAGCAAACATGAGAAATGAGTGTCTATACCTATGTTTTGAGGGTCTGAGAATGTGATCAGTGATAAGCCAGATGCTTAATTATGCAAATTAGGTACCAATGAATTACCCAACAATCCATGTAACAATGCTCAATGCACAGGTTCCCAACTTTACTCCAAAATACTCCTTGATGCTTATTCAGGCATGACAGAGCAATATGTTATGTCAATCCCTCCCTATGGCCATTGAACCACACAAGGACTATTGAGGTCATGGCTTTGAAGGAAGGATTTTTTAATTCATGGATAAAAAAATAAGCAGTACCATGAAAGAGAGTTGGTTGTAGTCTATATGCGGTTTATAGTTTGAGACACATTTGTAATGGTAAACAGTTCAATTAATACAAATAAGCAGAACTGTGAGTTCAAAACGAGTCTTACTGACTCAGAACTGAAATTATGACTTAGAAAAAAATTTTAAGTCTCACTCACAAAATGCCTCATCCTGATGTCTGGTAGAATAAACTTTGTTGGACTAGAACAGCGGTTCTCAAACTATGGGTCGCGACCCCACTTGGGGTCGCCAAAGGGTCATGGTGGGGTCGCCAAAAAATTAAAATAAATATATATATTTTTTTTTAACCATAAGCATTTCTTTACATTTTTTTTAATGAAAAACAAATTGCCAGTTTTTTCGTAAAATCTGTCTTTTCTGACCGATTATTTTGAATCTACCGACATGCCTGAGTTTAATCCAACGCATGCGTTTAACGTTACTGCACTACCCCATTGCATGTGTAGCGCGCCAATACAGCAGTCACGAAAATGTACAAGTTTGTTGTCAGGAGTGGTGCTGCAGGTGAGTCAAATTCGAGCAAAAGACCAGCAGAAAATTACAAAAATACAAATAAAACAAAAAGGAATCAAATAAGTTATGACCCGAAATTCCTCACCTATGGCTTTACATGGACAGGACCCAAGACAACAATGCGTTGTGTGTGGGGAAGTTCTAGCTAACTAGTTCTAGTTCTAGCTTTAAGCCATGTAAAATGCAACGCCACTTGCAAACTGAACACAGCGCATTACAAGCAAAGCCGCTAGATTTCTTTCAGAGGAAACACAAAGTTTTACAAGGACAGAAAAGCTGCATTGAGAAAGCTTGTCCCCTTCGCGTCAACTTACCTGTGTGAATCCGGGTTTTCGGCATTGACTTTAATTAAAAATAAATATAGATCGCGTCTGAGAGTTGAAGGGGATCTCCGCCTCTTTCTCAGCCCAGTGCAGCCACGCATCGATGAACTGTGTTCAACACTCCAAGCACATCCATCCCATTAAGTAGGCTAAGCAGTCCGTTTTATTTTTCATAAAGATATGGCCTGTGAATGTACTGTATTTGCTACTATTAAGTCTGTTTTATTAGTTTTTCATAAAGATATAGCCTGTGAATGCATTTGCTACTATTTTGGAAATAGACCACCAATATATGTTTCTGGACTAACGTTTTTCAGCGTTGTAATTGCACTATCATTTATGTATGGGGTCGCGATTTTTTCCCACTCATGAAATGGGGTCGTGGAGTAAAAAGGTTTGAGAACCCCTGGACTAGAACATATTCATGCAAGGAGTTTGATCATCACTTTGTTTCTGACATGCACACATCGCTGTGCATCGTAACCCGGATTTGCGGCATTTGCAATGACGCGTCTTGCATTGCTTCTGGCATGCACACAAAATCATTTCCAGGCAACCTTCTGGGATTGGACTCAATGACATCAGAATGGGCTGAAGTCCTGAATCACCATGTTTCCATCCCATGTCCACAGGTGCAGGAAGCTCAGGTACGGCACAGTGAGCATTTCTCCAAACCATTGCTTGATAGTGTACTCGCATCAAATGGAACTGGAGAGCATCACCTGTTGGTGGCATTGCTTCTGGTTTACCAGTCTTGGAGAACAGTATATGCCTTGCTGCATCAACAGAGTCTGTTTTGTGCACATCATATATTCTGCAGACAAACGCTTCTGAAGATCGAATGGTCTCCTCTGTGAGTTCACCAATTCCCAAGTTTATGAGTAATTGATGGTGCTCTTTGAAGACTTTCCATGATGACCTTTTGGTGTGATTTGCGATGTAGGATGTGGTGTCGCACCTGGTTAATGCATGAAATGGTAACAGAGCTGTTACTGAATCTCTTGGTAGGTTGTTGAAAACCGCATCAATGGGTATATATCGCCGTTTCTTGGTGGTACCAGACATCATCCAGAGGTGTTCACATTGTACACGTGGGAAGTGGGAAACCAAAAGCACGAGAACATCAGTGTCCCTTGATGACACAACAACTGTATTGAACTGGCTGTGCACAGCATGTAACACCAACCTCGTGTCAGCTTCCTCATGTGTGGCTCTCAGTTGAGTCAAATCAGTGGTTGTCTTTGACGACCTAACCTTAAATTCCTCTCTGAATCCCCCAGCAACTACAATCTCCTTATCATCAGGTGCCCGAGAACACAGTTCCTCAGACAGTAAATGTGCAAGATCAACTTTATTATCAGGCAGTGACAGAAAGCTTGTCCAATTTTCTGGAAGAGGCACATCATGACCCTCAACAAGTCGTCTGATTGGTCGAGCTGCTTTTGTGCGTCGTGTCCTGGTAGCATCCTTGATTGTCTCTTCTCTATATCTGTCAAACACAACGTCGACCCGTTGGTAGTTAGAATCTGCCTTCAATACTGCTCTTACATATGTGTCAGCCAAATCCCCAAAGGTCACTGCATTGTCAGGCTTTCCCAGAGCAACCACCAGTGCTTGTCCATCAATAATGAGGCAAGACGATGAGTCATGAAGTTCAATAGCTTCAGGACAGACTATGTCTTCAGTTAACTTATCTGCCAGTACGGACTTGTTTCCAGTGCGGAGTGTACCATTCATTTCGGCAAGTGATACAGGAACTGGCAGAAGCTCGTGCTTTAGGACAGCTGGCAAGTCAACTGGACGACCTGCCTCATAGGCAGTAACAAGGCGTTGGAGGATGTTTCTGTCTGCCTTCAGGATAGTTCTCTTGTCCTTGTCTTTGACCACTTCATACAGAGATGCAAACGTTTTGGCATTACTCCTGTGTAGGGTCGCATGGATTGGGACATCTGGCTTGTCACCTTGCTCAGGGACAATCATCCTCTCCTCAACAAATCTATTCACTTCTTCTTGTCCGAGTTCTTAGGCACAAAGTAACGAGTTTTGGATTGCCTCTATTGCTAAGTCTTTTGCGGCGAGATTTTGCAATGATATTGCCATGACCCTGGTGAAACTGAATCAAACACCTTGAATCCCTGGAAGGCCAAGAGCAATGCCATTTCGTCGTTGTTGTCCCGCATCTGCAAAATCTCGCCACAAAAGACTTAGTGAATAGATTTGTTGAGAAGCACGAGCTTCTGCCAGTTCCTGTATTACTTGCCAAAATGAATGGTAGACTCCGCACTGGAAACAAGTGACAGTAAAAATAATCAAATAACCACTTACCTGTGAAAGATTATCCCACGAGCCTTGCTTCTATGGTTCCTCCTATTTATACAGCCAAATACTGCACAACTTTTGACTTTTAGCATTTTTGCATAGGCTAATTTCTTTTCGTATCGTGTTCTCAGACAGGTTCTGCGGAAAATCGTTGAGGAAACTCAACAATTGTGAAATTTGGAAACAAAGTAACCTGCATGTTATCCAGACATTTCTCACGTTTATAACAAGCCAAATGTCAGGAGAATTAAGCGAGTTACAGTAGATTTTATCAGGGGAAGTCTGCATCTCTCGATGCACACACGTTTGTTTAGACGTGGATCTTGCCCGCCTCAATATGGCGGCCATGCAGATGTATCTGAGCAGGGTGAATGAGGCATCTACGTTTATATATCTACGGAGAGGACAGCCATAAAACGGACCACTTCCCGTCCAAGATCCCTCCTGGAAAAGTAAGATTTCCATGCAATAAAATATTTTGTTTGTTTTAAAGTCTTTAAAAAAACGTTTTTTTCTAAATTTAACAACCAATGATCAACTTGCAATGTGCAATTCTTCACAAAATTTGAAAAACGTTTTTAAATAGTAAACCCAAATTCTGCAAGAATTTGTTTTACGGCTGGGAGAAGGATTTAACTACTGAAGTGATTTATTCTATAGCCATTATGGCTAAAATGTATTCTGTATTTCAAGGGGCCAATAGATTTGCCAGAAATGTATACTGTCTTCTAAAAAATCGAAGTAGTTTGTGTCCCGTAGGTACCTGCTTTTGAAGAAAATGGCTTTCGCATCCAGGAGGCCAGGGCCATTGCTAATTGCGGTAAATGTACTGGGCTTCTGGCTCGGAAAGAACAACATCCAACAATCACTCTTGTTTTGGTGGAGGGGATTTGAAGTCTGTGTCACTTGTTTCACAAGCCTTTACGAGCGGAATTGACCCTTCGCTAAACCACGCCCCGAAACACAGACTGGCCAATCACAGCGCAGCATAGGACAGGCTCTGACAGAGATCTGACAGTTTATGGCAGCACTCCGTTGACTCTAACGGAAAAGTTTGAGATTTTCTTCATTTTCGAGCTGGTTTTGTGGACTTTTAGCTAGTTATGGTTAAACGTTGTGCCTGGGGCACTTGTAACAGTGACACTCGTTACACGGAGAGGTTGGAAGGAGATATACGTTTTTTTCCATTTCAAAAACCAAAATCAAATCCTGAAAAGTGTTAGCCAGCTAAGCTAACATGGCTACGGTCTGGATATACAGCTCCGGGTTGCAACATTGGTAAAGTTAGACTAAATGTTAGCTTTGTTATTCAGGATCCAGCCAGCTTGCTAACGTTAAGATGTTACAGTCAAGCTCTAGAAAACCAAGTGGGTAACGTTACCTTGATGTCAAAATGTAATACTATTTTTTCATTACTATTTCAGCACTTTGTCAATGGGAAGCCCAGTCCCGAGTACCCAAATCTTGTGGAGGACTGGGCTAACACACTGCTGATATTTTTTGCTTTACAGAGGTCCAGGGTATGGAAAAGTCCGATGAGATGGGTGCAGAAACCTGTGGAGCTAACCAGAGTAATGTCGTTACAGCACACATTAGGCTACTAATGTTACGTTAGTTAGCTAATGCTAGCTAACTTACTACTGAATGTAACGTTATATAGGCCTACTGCTTTTGCTTTTTAATGATTGTAATAGTGAATAGAGACCTACCCAGCTTTACAGGAACAGTGTTGCTCCTTAATGTCGTTGTCCTGTCTCAATCGCCAGGTGATGCGGTCGTTCACTTTTACTCTGTGATCTGTAGGCTTTCGCTTCTATCTTAATTTTTTTTACGTCATTTTGTTGCTGAGTCAGTGTGATATCTTGAATATAACCTTCAAATGCATATTGTAGACCCTTCTGTCTGCTTCTATCTGAAATCGCTTTTTCTATTTTCCAAAAATTGCTGACTCCGAAAGCTTGACGGACTTAGCAACAGTAACTAAGGGGGGCGTGGTTTAGTGAAGGGTCAATTGCCTTTGAAATGTAGGGGAGTGAAAGTAAAAATAAAAGTAAAAATGGAAATACTTAAGCACAGATGCTTGAAAATTGTACTTAAGTACAGTAATAAGTAAAAGTAAAGTAAATGTACTTCGTTAGTGTCCACCAGTGCTTTTCATCCTGCCAGGAGCTCTCAGTGTGAATATCTCACAGATATGTGAAAGTGAACAGAAAAGGAGGTCAAAACTTGCATTTGGCAAGCTTAGCAGGAAGAAGTACGGTGGCTGGGAGAGCCCTTTTACCTCTGTGTCATGGTGCTGGCCTAACACAATGCCAGGCCTTACATCAGGAAAGACACTGTGCTGGTGTTTTGCCCTACATGTGACTATCCCTACATGTTATCATCAATGTACTGTCAAAATCACATCAAAATTCGGTATGCAGATGCCTGCAATGATGTCTATTGCTGTATTCCTGCACTGATCTTGTGCGCTAACTATGATTGTTCCTACCATGTATTAATGCACATCTTGTAAGTCGCTCTGGATAAGAGCGTCTGCTAAATGCTTAAAATGTCAAATGTAAAATGTAAAATTCACATTTTGGGATACATGTAGGCTCTTAAGTGTACATTTTCTGTTTGTTTTTATTTCTTAATTTCTTGAGCTGCTTACATTACATAACATACGTAATAATTGCATAACAAAATAATAATTGTGACCTGTACAAATTCCTGACTCCTTTTGTAACAAGTAGTTCCCTCCTACCAGCACTCCGAAGCCACTATAGTCTTCCTCTCAAGCCTCTTGTTAAAGAATCATCCCATTGCAAATGGCAATTCAATAGAAGCGTCCATCTTCTCATGAATTCTCAGACAATACAGTACTCTCAAATTAAATTAAATGATGTGACTCACACAAGTTAATTATTACTTAATAATTTAATAATTTACATTGTTACATTACTTACATCTTACTTACATAAACTTACTTATATTAACTTCTACTAACTTACAATAACTTACACTAACTTACATTTAATAATTATGAGTGTTAAGTGTATGAAAGAGATGAGTATTGTAGCTGAGGACGTATTTTTGCGTACGTTGATTATTGTATCTGAGTTTGTGTTGGTGTTGAGTGTGGGATTTCAGTATCGTGGATGAGACTGTATTGGCGCCTCTGCAGGTCTCCCGGCCACAGATGGGGTGATGAACTCTATAAAGATGAAGCCTTCAGCGGTCACAGTGCTGCATCCACTCCCTCTGACGCTGGCATGGTCGTGGTCTATACCACCCTCCCTGTCCTCGGCCTCTTCTGCCCGCCCCCTCGGCTCTGCCGCTCCAGTCCTCGTTGCCACACCCATGCTGCCAAAAGGAGGGAAAGAAGAGGGGGATGAATAAAAAGGAGGGGGGATGAGTATTCTCTCTGGTTTAAGAGCCTCGATGGTGCCCTTCTTACCCGATTCTCCTGCATGGGAGCCTGGCCAGACTGGTAATCCTTCTGGGGAGAGACAGGGAATAGACAGTGAAACACAGAGAACAGCATTATATGGAGTAATTGTTATTAGCATGCTATATTAGCGCTGACTGGAAATGCCCTGTGTTAGAGGTCTGTATTAGCTCTGGCTAAGTGTGCTGTATTAGCGCTGGCTGAGTGTGCTGTATTAGCACTGTATTAGCTCTGGCTAAGTGTGCTGTATTAGTGCTGCATTAGCGATGGCTCAGAGCCATCGGGTGTGCTGCATTTGTGCTGTATTTGCACTGTATTAGCTCAGGCTAAGTGTGCTGTATTAGCACTGTATTAGCTCTGGCTAAGTGCGCTGTATTAGCACTGTATTAGCTCTGACTGATTGTGCTGTATTAGCACTGTATTAGCTCTGACTGAGTGTGCTGTATTAGCACTGTATTAGCTCTGAGTGTGCTGTATTAGCACTGTATTAGCTCTGACTGAGTGTGCTGCACTAGCACATATTAGCAATGGCTGAGTGTGCTGTATTAGCTCTGACTGAGTGTGATGTATTAGCGTTGTATTAGATCTGACTGAGTGTGATGTATTAGCGCTGGCTGGGTGAGCTGCATTAGCACTGTATTAGCAGAGTGCACTGCATTAGAATTGGCAGAGCTTCATCACCTGTGTCTGGCTATAGCGTTCATTGTTCTGACGCTGGTCGGTAGATCCCCATCCTATTTTGGGCCGGTAAGTGCCGAATTCCACCCTTGTGCGCTTCTTGTGCGCTCTGTCCTCCTCCTGAGCCGACAAGCTTCCTGTTGAGCTTCCTGCAACAGAGATCAGGGAGAGAGAACACACATCATTCTCACACCCTCATTTCAGCCACTTCTCAAACCACAATCATTTCTTGTATCTTGATATATCATTTCTAAATGGACCAATTCTGGGTTCTCTTCAGTGTATATGAGAACAAATCTTATTAGTGCTGCTTTGCTCCCGATTACAGTGTTTTATGTCCTTTATATGTAGACATTATGATGACTAAAACTGCAGTAACATCAATGTCCTGAACTTTAATCTTGCTCCTGTCATGTCCTAGTGTGCTGGGCGAGTATTACCATGGAGACAGCGTCCTGTTTGGTACTCACTGCTGTTGAGCGTCATCCTGAAGTTGGTCCTTCATGTGGTCACTCTCTTGATCCGTAACATGCACCTGCTGATTCTCTCCCTCCTTAGCATCCACCTGCTGATTCTCTGTCTCCTTAACTTCCACCTGTTCACCCCTAACCTCCTTCATTTCCACCTGCTCATTTACGCTCTCATTAATATTCACCTGATCACATCCTCCCTCCTTCATAGCCACCTGTGCACATCTGCTCTCCTTCATAGCCACCTGCTCATGTCCGCTCTCCTTCATGGCCATCTGCTCACTCACTCCCTTTTTGTGGAATTCCACCTGGGGGAGAGGCGGGTAACAGTCAGTACTAACATCTGACGAGTGGCATTCATGTAAGGAATTAGGACTGAGCAACACGAGCCATACGCATGCTGCAGACATAACAAAGAAGTGGTTTATATGCACTGACCACAAAGACCAGCCTATCTGTTCTAATCAGAGCCATCATTTAACAAATGTTTGCAAGGTGAGACAGATACTGCACTCATAAGATATTGTTTATTAGTAAAGAATAGTAAAAGAATAAGTGCTTAAAATGTTTTTAAACCTGAGTAAACTATTACCAAACCCTCACAAACTATGAGCTAAATCCCCAACAGAAAGCTGATGTAAGTAACACTGGGCAGAAGTGAATGTAATGCGGAGTGCACTGTGCTAGTAGTGTTGGGTGCTCACCAGGGCCTTGAGGGCATTTTCACTTCCCTCCATCTCCGTCTTCAGCACACAGATTCTCTTTCTGTACTCCTCCAGTAGGAGCTGCTGGGCCTCCTCCTGAGCTATCTTCCTGCAAATCAGAGAGCACACAAGCTTCAACCTTCCCCTACTCAGCTTCAGCCTTCCCATGCATAGCTCTTATTCATAAACACACCTTTCCTCTGTTGTAATAGACTGATGTAATTGCAACTAAAAATGGCCACAACAACCCAACATCCTTCCTCAAGCTGTCCAGCACCTGTTGCCTTGTTTACAAAGCCCACCTGCCCCACGAACAGCGTCGATACTTACTGCTGCAGAGCAGCCTCCTTCTCCTGGCACAGCTGGACCATGGCTGCCAGCTCCTCTTCCTTCCTCTTGCTCTTGGCTGCCATAGCTTCCAGCTTCCTCACGGCCATGGTTGCAGTCTCCTCTCTCAGCTCACATTAAATGGTCATGGCTATTTATTTAATTTTTTTTAAATTTTATTTTATTAGTTTATTTGTCAGGGACAATGCACATTAATAGACACTGAATGTTAAAAACAATACATTGTAAATGAGCCAGAATTAGCCAAGAGGCTAGTTTTCATCTGGAGTCCCTGGCTGGATGTTAAAAAGGCAACCTGAAATGTCAAATACAATACAATAAGAATGCAATAAAAACAAGCTATATGACAGACATAAGACATCAAGGCACATGGAACACATATTAACATACTGTTAAAATACCAAAATATACACATGCACTATACAGGAAAGAAACATACTCATGACAGGACATGACATACACATGCACTATACAGGAGAGAAACATGAAAGGACATGAACAGTTGTTGGCTTGATGGCAATAGGAGCATCTACTGTATTAATGTGTACAAGTTTGTACTTCTGTAAAATGAGACAGTGGTGATGTGAGTTTGGTTTCCGGTCCAGGACTTTAAGGCTCTGTTTGTACAGTGTTTCTAGCTACCAGCCTCTCCTCCTTCTTCTTGCAGATGTTTGTTGCTGTTACTAGTTCCCCTTTCATGACCTCGAACATGGTTGTGTTTCTCACACATTCAGCTTCCGTTGTTCTTTGGTATTCCTCTGCCTCCTCCTTAATCTGCCCGAATGACTCCTTTTTCAAATATGAAATTATAACATTTACAGTTAAATTATGACTTGTAGAAAAACTGAAATTGCTCCATGGAGAGAAGTTGGGTATTTCAACCCACAGATTCCATACTAGTCACAACTGACTAACTGGCTAAACTGCCCATCATCTCACCTTCATCGCTTCATAAAGAAGTTTCCATGAATCAGCAGATGTCTTGCTGGTTCTCATATCCCGCTGTAGTTTGTTAAGCTCGTTCACAGTCACTAATAAAACAAAGTTAAGATGGAAATTAAAACAAAGGTTAGCCTATGTCTTACATTGTACATTCTGGAACACAACAATCTGTCATGTAAAACAATTATATAGATATGAATTAATATGAAAGAAAATAAAAAATAACTAAACTTACTTCAGAGTTTCCTGGTTTTAACCTGGAAGGGGGGGGAGGGAAATGAATCATCAGTACAATTTAACTACAGACAGGGCAATTAACTGCACTCAGGGCAAAGTTAATAATAAATGTAATAACTGGGAAAGAAAATCTGTCGGCACAGAATTAAAGCCAATAACCAGTACAGCTAATTAAACAGAATACAAAGTAAAGTTTTAGAGAGCAGATTTGGAGCCTATATCGCTCTGGATAAGAGCGTCTGCTAAATGAATGCAATATAATATAGGCTAAAAAGGGCTCACCACAAGCGCAGTTACACAGTGAATCGCGATCATCGTGATAGTTCCGATTGCGATAAACTCGGTCTTGAGGTCCAGCGACAGGGCAAGACCACAATATTCACGTAGGCCGTCAATGAGCTGAACAACAGGACAACAACAGGGGTTAAAATTCCGGCTCTATGTGGGATTCACAGGCCCATTTCTAATCTAACACATTTCCCCACGCAGCCCTGTTTTAAACACCACATAATCTACTGTGGAGTTAAAATTTTACAATGCAGCACAAGCCTAAGGGCCCTTTTGTTTAAAGGCAACACCTTATACCACGGAGGTTTCATCTTATGACTAATGATGAAATCCCCAAAACAATGCTAAAATGTTAAAACACTCAATTCTATAGGGAATTTACACGATCACATGCAGTGGAAAAATGCAATTTGAAGCTACTTACAATTTCGGTATACTCTGTTAGCAGCGTTTGGAATGGAAGAAGGGTGTAGCCAATAACGCTAGAACAAGCGTGCATCCCCCAGGTGGTAGGTGACATTGCCTTTGAGAGAGCAGACATTTGATGTCAGATATTAAAACAGGACATGTGGCCCGCAACGACCGCTGAAGAACGACAGTCTTAAAAGCAACACTAAACGCTAAAGTAATTACCAAGTAGCATTAACTGCTAAACAATTCGACTATTTTACAAAATGTGGAGCTTGTCAAACACTTCATGTAGCTGTATGAAAAGCTAGACAGAACGGTGTCAAATGGCCAGTGTTGCTTGTTACAATTAACTACCTTGCTTTTGCCTACTGAAGTTACTGCGATGGATTTTAGGAAAATGCAAAACATCCAACTAGTTGTAGAAAAACGCAACATCTGCCTGGAGTGCTTCGCTAAGGCTCCACACAATCATCACTTGCCCTCCCCAGATCAGCTCTGATAGGAGCTAGCCAACTGAATACCATCGATGGGACTGAAGTTCGACTATCGGGAAAAGATACCATATCGAAGAAATCGTACCTTTACGTTCCACGATCGAAAATGGTTTGGAGTCCAGGAAAAACTGGGGCAACAGGTAAAGGTAAATTAAGCAGAAACAGGAAATTGACAGAAGCCAACGCCAAACTCATCTGCCATACATGAACTCACTACATTTAATTTGCATAAGGGTGCAATGTATTGCATATCAAGGTAATCCGTGTACTATATAAGTGCTGTCCCAATTTTTAAAGTCTCACAGTGTTTAAAAGGTTTAGGTTTAGCTTTAGATATTCCCTAGCAGGGGTTCTACTGCTAGGAAACAGGTGCCTCAGAGCGTCTACAGTAATGCAGTCTGCTTGTTCATAAAATATAATATACAAATACTATTTTACTTTCAGACACAATCTAGGAAAATCAACAATGAACACTGTGGTACTGTTTGAACAATATGGTACTGTAGATAGACAAGATATTTTGCAAGACAGATGTCCTTATCTTCGGCCTTTAAAATTTCAAAGCGGCAGAGCTTGGCATGTCTTCCTGGGGTGACTCAACTTGTCGCTAAGCAGGAAAAATCAAGCACACTGAAGCAGACACAGGTGTGTAAGGGACCTTAGGTTCTTGTTTATGTGCTCAATATGGTAAACTTGTCAATTGTAACTACTAGTAAATGTATTTAAAGACCCAACCTCGCATATTGTCTCAGTGGAAATTGACTGCAGAGTCCGCAATTCATTCTGCTGGCTTCTCCTTCGTGAACGTCATGTGAAAGATGACATTTGTCTCCACAAGAGGGCGCTGGTGCCTTGACCTTGCCTTTTAGTCAAGGTAAACTTTATCAGTTATTTTCTTTAATCACACAGAGGACTGTGATTAACATAGAAACCTTTAAATACACATTCACTCATGACCTTTAAATATTTAAATGGATTAATATCTGTCATATATATACACTCAGTGGCCACTTTATTAGGTACACCTGTACACCTGCTCATTAATGCAATTATCTAATCAGCCAATCATGTGGCAGCAACTCAATGCATAAAAGCATGCAGACATGGTCAAAAGGTCCAGTTGTTGTTCAGTCGAAAATCAGAATGGGAAGAAATTAGATCTAAGTGACTTTGACCGTGGAATGATTGTTGGTGCCAGACGGGGTGGTGTGAGTATCTCAGAAACTGCTGATCTCGTGGGATTTTCACACACAACAGTCTCTAGAGTTGACAGGGAATGGTGCGAAAAACAAAAAACATGCAGTGAGTGGCAGTTCTGTGGGCGAAAACGCCTTGTTGATGAGAGGTCAGAGGAGAACGGCCAGACTGGTTGAAGCTGACAGGAAGGCAACAGTAACTCAAATAACCACGCGTTACAACAGTGGTATGCAGAAGAGTATCTCTGAACGCACAACATGTCAAACCTTGAAGTGGATGGGCTACAGCAGCAGAAGACCACACTGGGTTCCACTCCTGTCAGCTAAGAACAGGAAAGTGAGGCTACAGTGGGCACAGGCTCACCCAAACTGGACAGTTTGGAAAAACGTTGCCTGGTCTGAGGAATCTCGATTTCTGCTGTCAGGTGCAGATGGTAGGGTCAGAATTTGGCGTAAACATGAATCCATGCATCCATCCTGCCTTGTGTCAAAGGTTCAGGCTGGTGGTGGTGGTGGTGTAATGGTGTGGGGAATGTTTTCTTGGCACACATTAGGCCCCTTAATACCAATTGAGCATTGTTGAAATGCCACAGCCTACCTGAGTCTTGTTGCTGACCATGTGCATCCCTTTATGGCCACAGTCGTCTACCCATCTTCTAATGGCTACTTCCAGCAGGATAATGCACCATGTCACAGAGCACACATCATCTCAAGCTGGTTCCACGAACATGACAATGAGTTCAGTGCACTCCAATGGCCTCCACAGTCACCAGATCTCAGTCGAATAGAGCACCTTTGGGATGTGGTGGAACGGGAGATTTGCAACATGAATGTGCAGCCGACAAATCTGCAGCAACTGTGTGATGCTATCATGGCAACATGGACCAGAATCTCTGAGGAATGTTTCCAGAACCTTGTTGAATCCATGCCACAAAGAATTCAGGCTGTTCTGGGGGCAAATGGGGGTCCTACCCAGTATTAGAAAGATGCACCTAATAAAGTGGTCACTGAGTGTATATATATATACGTATAGCACCTTTCATACAAAAACATTATTTGCAACCTTTACAAAGGGCTTTACTAATTCAAGTTTATCACAACAGTATGGCTCTTTTGCCCTCCGGGGTATGTCCTCCCTCTAGTGGTGATGTCAGTAATAGCGTTTTTTAAAAAGGCATGAGAATCAGCAGGTGTAATATTGGGACAAAGATAATTACAAATAAATAATAATCATTTTTTTAAAAGTCAAGTGGTGAAACACTAGAAAATAAAAGGGGAAGTGATTGGTTTGGGACGGTGACTGATGTTGGGGTGTGTGCTGCTTTTGGGGGGACACGCCAGTTGGATGAGTCTGTCCGTCTGTACGAGGAACCCATGGCGATGTCTATAATGGTGTGTTGGGGGAGAGCGTTGGGGACGAGAGCCCCACCGCACTGCTGTGCCCTCTCAATCAATTTACTGCTGGGTATATTCCGTCCCCTAACAAGCCCCTTTTCATCAGTGATGGACAAAGTACACAAACCCTTTACTTGAGTAAACGAACAGATACCCTGATAAAATATTACTGCAGTAAAAGTAAAGGCCTACATTTAACCCCAATTGACCCTTCGCTAAACCACACCCCGAAACACAGACTGGCCAATCACAGCGCAGCATAGGACAGGCTCCGACAGAGGTCCGACAGTTTATGGCGGCACTCCGTTGACTGTGACGGAAAGGTTTGAGATTTTCGAGCTGGTTTTGTGAACTTTTAGTTAGTTATGGTTAAATGTTGTGCCTGGGGCACTTGTAACAGTGACACTCATTACCCGGAGAGGTTGGAAGGAGATATAGGTTTTTTTTCCCTTTCCAAAATCAAAATCAAATCCTGAAAAGTGTTAGCCAGCTAAGCTAACATGGCTACGGTCTGGATATACAGCTCCGGGTTGCAACGTTGGTAAAGTTAGACTAAATGTTAGCTTTGTTATTCGTTATCCAGCCAGCTTGCTAACGTTAAGATGTTACAGTCAAGCTCTAGAAAACCAAGTGGGTAACGTTACCTTGATGTCAAAATGTAATACTATTTTTTCATTACTATTTCAGCACTTTGTCAATGGGAAGCCCAGTCCCGAGTACCCAAATCTTGTGGAGGACTGGGCTGACACACTGCTGATATTTTATGCTTTACAGAGGTCCAGGGTATGGATAAGTCCGATGAGATGGGCGCAGAAACCTGTGGAGCTAACCAGAGTAATGTCGTTACAGCACACACTAGGCTACTAATGTTACATTAGTTAGCTAATGCTAGCTAACTTACTACTGAATGTAATGTTATATAGGCCTACTGCTTTTGCTTTTTAATGATTGTAATAGTGAATAGAGACCTACCCAGCTTTACAGGAACATGTAATGTCGTTGTCCTCTGTCTCAATCGCCAGGTGATGCAGTGTTTCACTTTTACTCTGTGATCTGTAGGCTTTCACTTCTATCTTAATTTTTTTAATGTCATTTTGTTGCTGAGTCAGTGTGATATCTTGAATATAACCTTCAAATGCATATTGTAGACCCTTCTGTCTGCTTCTATCTGAAATCGCTTTTTCTATTTTCCAAAAATTGGACAATATTTCTCCAGGGAGTGCATTTAGCGACCGTGGGAGCGCCATGCTGGCTCCGAAAGCTTGACGGACTTAGCAACAGTAACTAAGGGGGGCGTGGTTTAGCGAAGGGTCAATTACACCCGCTATTTTCAAGTCAATCCCCGCCTCGTAATGTGAGTTTTCTGCCGTAGTCCTGTGACCGATAGTGACGAAGGCGAAGTATCGAAGTACCGACCGTAACCCGGTACTACAGAGACACTTCTGTGCGCAGCAAACGTCTTGTCGGCTTCCCTCCGCACTCCCTGGGGCGAACAGCCAATCGCCAGCCCCGGTGGTACTCCCGGTGATGATGTACCTTTAACGCACTGATTGTGGTAACCTAAGAGAAGGTGATCTGTACTTGCAGAGAATGTAGCTAGCAATTCTACTTAGCTGACGATGTCACTGTGTGTTGTGGTTGTATTCCATGTAATGTGAATTGAAATAAACGTGCTTTTTGTGAAGTGAGCATTGTTCAAACTAGATGTGGAAAGTTATTCTCACTTCCTTCTCCCTTAAAGTCCACTACGCATAGCAATGCACGTCCTTAGTTAACAGCCAACAGGAAGTGAGGGGGCCCGGCTGGCGCAACCAAATAGCGAGGAATGACACGGATTGTTTCATAAAGAGACGAACGTGCACACATTCGTCTCAATGTTCGGATAAATGTTCATATATTATCAATAATTGTCGCAGTCAGCGTATGTTTTGTTAGAACTCTCGCGACATTCTTATATATACTTTCAAGTCTCAGAGCATACGTTTCCGTAACTATGTATAATTTGAATATTTCCCATCATGCATCTGCACTGTAGCTACATACCTAGAAAGTGCACTAAATATATATTTTTAAGATTAGCTTTAAGGAGCTAGGCATTGATCTCTTAGGTGAAGCTGCAATGGGTGACAGAATAATAATGAAAAGTAATAGTAGCCTATTGTCCGTCCATGTAACCGTGATCGAGGGTGCTTGCACGGTAGACCCGGCCATCATTGGTTGCGTAAAGCAGTTAATTCACTCTGGTTTCTCTTCAGAACGTACAAATCTTTCGCCTTTTACTAAAGATTTCCGTGGAGAGGAACATCTACGAGTATCAACTAATTTTTTGATGCCCTGCTTCACAGCTGGGCTTCCTTTCTGTGTGGAAATGTAAGATATGAATTGAACAAGTTCAGGATTGTTCATGCTGAGAATTGTTGGCGAACAATTCGTTGTAATTGAACAACTCTCTACTGACTCGGGAGTAATGATTTGTTTTCTCAGTTGAGTCGTCTATGTTACTCCTCCGATTGACCGATAGGCTCCGCCTACATCGCACTCAGCTTCCAATCAACATGTTGCAGGACATAAAATTGTTCACCCACGTCACCCCTCTACTCTCCTCTCTGCACTGGCTCCCCATCGCAGCACGCATCAGATTCAAATCACTGGTGCTGGCTTATCAAGCGGCTAGAGGAACTGCTCCCCCATACCCCCAGTCAATCATCACATCCTACACCCCAGCCAGACCCCTCCGCTCCGCCTCCTCTGGCAAACTGACTGTCCCAGCTAGCTAGCTATCTTCTGTCTGCTTCTATCTGAAATCTCTTTTTCTATTTTCCAAAAATTGGACAATATTTCTCCAGGGAGTGCAGTTAGCGACAGTGGGAGCGCCATGCTGGCTCCGAAAGCTTGACGGACTTAGCAACAGTAACTAAGGGGGGCGTGGTTTAGCGAAGGGTCAATTGTCTTGTAATTTGAATTGTGGAATGAAATTGGTTGATTTGGATACGTATGCAGTTCAGTAGTAATACATATTTGTAACGCCAGGCGGCAGTGTTGGTGCATATTGATGCCTGATAATACGGTTTCTCTCAAGTGGTTGTTTTCAGAATCAGAATCAGAATCAGAATGATTTATTCGCCAAGTACGATGTACAAGGAATTTGCCTTAGTGCAAGGGTGTCAACATACAACCAAACGATAACAAGAGCTTAGAAAAAATAACAAATTGTGTAATAAAAATACAATACAATACAATATAATATAATATGCAGTACAGTGCTAATATACAAATACAAATACAAATATACAAATATAGTACAGATAATGGTTATGTACACAGTTAAGGTGCAAGAGTGTGCAAAAGGGCAGAGTAGAAGTCACAGTTAACGGCACAGTTAAAGTGGGAGTGTGCAAGTGAACAGGGGGGGGATAGAGGAAGGGTCTTTGTTTAGGAGGATTATGGCTTGGGGAAAGAAGTTGTTCAGGTGGTGTTTAGTCCTAGTCTTTAAGGCTCTCACTCTCGGTCTCCGCTGAGAGGGGAAGCGCTGGAAGAGAGAGGGCCGGGTGTGAGGGGTCAGCCATGATTTTCCCTGCTCTCTTCCTCATCCTGGAGGTGTACAGATCTGTGAGGGGGGGGAGCTGGCAGCCAGTGATTTTCTCTGCATACCGACCTATGCGCTGTAGTTTCTGCTTAGAATGGGATGATGCAGAGCCGAACCACACGGAGATGGAGGATGTGATGACTGATTCAATTATGGCTGTGTAGAATTGGACCAGCAGTGCTTGCGACAGCTTGAATTTCTTAAGCTGTCGCAGAAAGTACATGCGCTGCTGGGCCTTCTTGGTTATTGTCTGCAGATTCCTGTACCATTTGAGGTCCTTTTGGATGGTGGTACCTAGGAATTTGTACGACTCTGCTCTGCTCACCGTGGTGCCGTGTATTTCCAAGGGAGGGAGTGGGGTGGGCTTCCTTCTGAAATCAATGACCATCTCCACAGTCTTGTGTGTTCAGCTCCAGGTTGTTGGCTCCACACCATGACACCAGCTGGCTTACTTCCTCCCGGTATCTGGACTCATCACCGTCTGGGATGAGACCGATCAGGGTAGTGTCGTCCGCAAACTTAAGAAGTTTAACGGATTCACTGTTGGAAGTACAGTCATTGGTGTAAAGTGAATAGAGTAAGGGAGACAGTACACAGCCCTGAGGGGCGCCAGTGCTGAGAAGGAGGGGGTCCGAAGTGAGGTCACCCACCTTGACGCACTGTTTCCTGTTGGTTAAGAAGTCATGGATCCAGTGGCAGAGAGGGGATGGGACATTGAGCAATCTAAAAGTAGGTCAGGGATGATCGTATTAAAAGCAGAACTGAAATCCACGAACAGGATGCAGGCGTAGGTGTGAGCGCTGTCCAGGTGCTGCAGGATGTGGTGCAGAGCCAAGTTAATGGCATCATCTACAGACCTGTTGGCTCTATATGCAAACTGCTGGGGGTCCTGGAGGGCATCAGTCATGGCTTTGAGGTGATGTAGGATAAGTCTCTCAAAGCGCTTCATGATAACAGAGGTTAGGGCAACTGGTCTGTAATCATTCAGGCAGGAGATCTTTTGTTTTTTGGGGACCGGAATGATGATGGAGGTTTTAAAACAGGCAGGCACAGCACACTGGACCAGGGACTGGTTGAAGAGATCAGCGAGGATGGGAGAGAGCTGTTCAGCACAGTGCCTGAGTGTTGCTGGTGAGACACGGTCAGGGCCGGCCGCTTTCCTGGTCTTCTGTTTCCTGAGAGTGCAGCTGACTTGGTGTACGGTGATGGTGATAGGAGGTGGCGGGGGGGCGGGTGTCATAGGAGCAGTGCAGGTAAGGACTGGGAGGTGTGGGGCGGGGGAGGGGGCAGGCAGGCAGAGTGTCGTGGAGTGGCTATAGCTGGGCTGGGGGAAGGGGGGTGATGTAGAAGTCTTTTGTTTTCAAATCTTGAATAAAAGGTGTTAAGCTGGTTTGGAAGTAGGGGGTCGGCAGTAGCATTTACAGGTTTTGGTTTGTAGTTTGTAATGGTCTGGCGTCCCCTCCAGATGGAAGAACAGTCATTTGTTGAGAAACGCTGTTCAAGTTTAACTTTATATCGGCGTTTGGCAGTCTTGACTGCCTTGTTAAGTGCATATTTGGCCCTTTTATATGCATCCCGGTCTCCGCTCCTGTAGGCCTCCTCCTTGTTGGTGCGTAGTTTCCCCAGCTCAGCAGAGAACCAGGGTTTGCAGTTGTTGAACTTGTAGACAGCCCTTGTTGGGATGCAGGTCTCCTCGCAAAAGCTGATGTAGGAGGTGACTGCATCAGCATAATCATCCAGGTTATTGTTGTTGGTTTTGAATATGTCCCAATCTGTGGAATCCAAGCAGCCCCTCAGATTCTCTATGGCCTCAGTGGACCATGTTCTCACTGGTTTTTCCACAGGCTTGGCAGCTTTAAGCTTTTGTTCATGTTCAAGTTCCACGTAGCATGTAGCGATTGCCCAATGGCTGCAAAATGCTTCCAAGTATAAATGTGAATATCTTCTCTTGTGTAGAAAAATATTTAAATCGACTACTTTTATCCAGCAGATTTTCAGAGCTCTTTAAATTGAACTTTATTTGGTCAAATGTGTGTTGCACATTAACATTCTTCACTTGATCTTTGTATTTATGAATTTATTTTTGTAATAGTGTTAAGTGTATAATTTTTCCAATGGGTGGCTATACAAAAACTGAAATTGACCACCGAAGATGGCCAATTTTTTATGTAGTATTTGAAAATGTGCTTTGAAAGTTTAACTTTGGCATTTTTCCTCATAAATTGATTCTTTACAAGATTTGTTGTGTACATATCCCATACAAAGAAGCAGAGTTTTTGCTCAATTGAATGAAATCTTATATCCTATGTTCTCTAAATCAACATTCATCCACTGTGTTTTTAGCCAATCTGCTTTCAGTGATGGAAAATTGACCACAATTGACGACCGTGATGCATTCATACCGCGGGTTAAGCAGTTTTCGACAGACCGCATCTAAGCATGTCCATATTGGACTATTGTATATGCTGCTTATGAATGAAGTCAAGGTCAACACTCTTAAGATCTCACGTTATTGGCCACAGTCCACAGTACCATCTAGTGTAATGGTTAGGAAACTGGACTTGTAACTCAGAGGTTGCTGGTTCAATTACCAGGTGGAGCACTGCCACTTAGCACTGGAGCACTGCAACTTTACATTTCTTTACATACAATCCATTTATACAGCTGGATATTTTACTGAAGGCTAAGTACCTTTAGCTCAAGGGGACAACGGCAGTGCACCCACCTGGGAATCGAACCTATAACCTTTCGGTCCCAAGCCCAGTTCCTAACCATACACTGCCACCCTGCCACTGATTCTAACAAACAGGGATGATTTGGGGTTTCAATTAGGGGGGAAGTATTTTCACAGTATGTAAGTAAGTACGTTTCTTTGCATTCATTATGGCCAAAATGAGAATTTGAGAGCTTGGTTGTGGAGGCAGGGCATTGGCCCGGGTCAGAGGGATGTTCGAACTGTGGGTGTGGTTCTGTCTGCAGGCTGGCCAAGTCCACTCTGACCCTCATCCCCCTGCTGGGTATCCATGAGGTGGTGGACCTGATTGACAAGATTTGTCAATAGGTGTCTCACCTCTCTCTCTCCTGTCTTTCTCTCACTGTATCTCTATCTTGAGTGGTATCCCTCTCTATCTCTTTCTGTCTTCTGTCTCTCACTCGAACTTTCTCTTTCTCTCTCTCTCGTATAAAAAAACGTGCCTGTTTTTGTACCAAAAAACAGACCTTTCTGGGGTCACTGAGTTGATTTTCCTCCTGTCTTCCCCCCAAAGGGAGTGATCCTGTACTGCTTTGTCAATAAGGAGGTGAATGTTTGGAGAGGGTCTGCGTTTGAACCCAACGTCACCTCGACCTGACGGTGCACTTGCTTTCGCCACGGGATCCTTTCAGACCCACGACTGGACTCGACCGCCACTTGACCTCCCTGTGACCGCAGCTGGTCCATCGGTCCAAATCGACCCTGTCCCCTTGCGTTAGGCTGCTCCCGCCTGAGTGCGCTCAGTATCCGGAATACCAACGTTCCTGACGTGCAAGCTCAGCGGGCACCTTGAAGTCTCAAAGGAATTTCAAGTCAGATGATGCATTGCAGTTATTTGCAGGTGTCAGATATTGCAAATAACTCTTGCAAGCATCTCTTTGGGACATGAAAGGTCAAGTCATAGCCCTCAGGGTTGGGAGTGCTTTTCCATGTCAGAGTGTCTAATGACACAGCATTGTATAATAATAATACGTTTAATTTAAAGTACCTTTCTAGGAACCCAAGGACGCTGTACAGTAAAAAAAAAAAAAAAAAAAAAGACAATAAGCATTTGACACCATTTAAAAACAAGCAAAATTCCTAGAAATCAGGAGAACTAAACTACAAAAAAAGTTGGGTTTTTTGTTGTTGTTGTTTTTGCTACCTCTCGCTGTGCCCTTGGTAAACATGTCTTGGTTCTGCATTGCA
The DNA here is from genome assembly GCA_029706075.1 of Aldrovandia affinis. NCBI lineage: Eukaryota > Metazoa > Chordata > Actinopteri > Notacanthiformes > Halosauridae > Aldrovandia > Aldrovandia affinis. Next base: position 810,151 of record JAINUG010000283.1, on the reverse strand, counting down.
GTTGTAATGGTGTAATGGTGTGGGGAATGTTTTCTTGGCACACATTAGGCCCCTTAATACCAATTGAGCATTGTTGAAATGCCACAGCCTACCTGAGTCTTGTTGCTGACCATGTGCATCCCTTTATGGCCACAGTCGTCTACCCATCTTCTAATGGCTACTTCCAGCAGGATAATGCACCATGTCACAGAGCACACGTCATCTCAAGCTGGTTCCACGAACATGACAATGAGTTCAGTGCACTCCAATGGCCTCCACAGTCACCAGATCTCAGTCGAATAGAGCACCTTTGGGATGTGGTGGAACGGGAGATTTGCAACATGAATGTGCAGCCGACAAATCTGCAGCAACTGTGTGATGCTATCATGGCAACATGGACCAGAATCTCTGAGGAATGTTTCCAGAACCTTGTTGAATCCATGCCACAAAGAATTCAGGCTGTTCTGGGGGCAAATGGGGGTCCTACCCAGTATTAGAAAGATGCACCTAATAAAGTGGTCACTGAGTGTATATATATATACGTATAGCACCTTTCATACAAAAACATTATTTGCAACCTTTACAAAGGGCTTTACTAATTCAAGTTTATCACAACAGTATGGCTCTTTTGCCCTCCGGGGTATGTCCTCCCTCTAGTGGTGATGTCAGTAATAGCGTTTTTTTAAAAGGCATGAGAATCAGCAGGTGTAATATTGGGACAAAGATAATTACAAATAAATAATAATCATTTTTTTTAAAGTCAAGTGGTGAAACACTAGAAAATAAAAGGGGAAGTGATTGGTTTGGGACGGTGACTGATGTTGGGGTGTGTGCTGCTTTTGGGGGGACAGGCCAGTTGGAGGAGTCTGTCCGTCTGTACGAGGAACCCATGGCGATGTCTATAATGGTGTGTTGGGGGAGAGCGTTGGGGACGAGAGCCCCACCGCACTGCTGTGCCCTCTCAATCAATTTACTGCTGAGTATATTCCGTCCCCTAACAAGCCCCTTTTCATCAGTGATGGACAAAGTACACAAACCCTTTACTTGAGTAAACGAACAGATACCCTGATAAAATATTACTGCAGTAAAAGTAAAGGCCTACATTTAACCCCAATTGACCCTTCGCTAAACCACGCCCCGAAACACAGACTGGCCAATCACAGCGCAGCATAGGACAGGCTCCGACAGAGGTCCGACAGTTTATGGCGGCACTCCGTTGACTGTGACGGAAAGGTTTGAGATTTTCGAGCTGGTTTTGTGGACTTTTAGTTAGTTATGGTTAAATGTTGTGCCTGGGGCACTTGTAACAGTGACACTCATTACCCGGAGAGGTTGGAAGGAGATATAGGTTTTTTTCCCTTTCCAAAACCAAAATCAAATCCTGAAAAGTGTTAGCCAGCTAAGCTAACGTGGCTACGGTCTGGATATACAGCTCCGGGTTGCAACGTTGGTAAAGTTAGACTAAATGTTAGCTTTGTTATTCGTGATCCAGCCAGCTTGCTAACGTTAAGATGTTACAGTCAAGCTCTAGAAAACCAAGTGGGTAACGTTACCTTGATGTCAAAATGTAATACTATTTTTTCATTACTATTTCAGCACTTTGTCAATGGGAAGCCCAGTCCCGAGTACCCAAATCTTGTGGAGGACTGGGCTGACACACTGCTGATATTTTATGCTTTACAGAGGTCCAGGGTATGGATAAGTCCGATGAGATGGGCGCAGAAACCTGTGGAGCTAACCAGAGTAATGTCGTTACAGCACACACTAGGCTACTAATGTTACGTTAGTTAGCTAATGCTAGCTAACTTACTACTGAATGTAACGTTATATAGGCCTACTGCTTTTGCTTTTTAATGATTGTAATAGTGAATAGAGACCTACCCAGCTTTACAGGAACATGTAATGTCGTTGTCCTCTGTCTCAATCGCCAGGTGATGCAGTGTTTCACTTTTACTCTGTGATCTGTAGGCTTTCACTTCTATCTTAATTTTTTTTACGTCATTTTGTTGCTGAGTCAGTGTGATATCTTGAATATAACCTTCAAATGCATATTGTAGACCCTTCTGTCTGTTTCTATCTGAAATCGCTTTTTCTATTTTCCAAAAATTGGACAATATTTCTCCAGGGAGTGCATTTGGCATGCCAACTTTTAAATGAAAAGGTGATAAACTGTCAAAGAGTTTTAAAAACCAATAAAAGAACATTTTACTAAAGATTTCCGTGGAGAGGAACATCTACGAGTATCAACTAATTTTTTGATGCCCTGCTTCACAGCTGGGCTTCCTTTCTGTGTGGAAATGTAAGATATGAATTGAACAAGTTCAGGATCGTTCATGCTGAGAATTGTTGGCGAACAATTCGTTGTAATTGAACAACTCTCTACTGACTCGGGAGTAATGATTTGTTTTCTCAGTTGAGTCGTCTATGTTACTCCTCCGATTGACCGATAGGCTCCGCCTACATCGCACTCAGCTTCCAATCAACATGTTGCAGGACAGGACATGCAGGACATAAAATTGTTCACCCACGTCACCCCTCTACTCTCCTCTCTGCACTGGCTCCCCATCGCAGCACGCATCAGATTCAAATCACTGGTGCTGGCTTATCAAGCGGCTAGAGGAACTGCTCCCCCATACCCCCAGTCAATCATCACATCCTACACCCCAGCCAGACCCCTCCGCTCCGCCTCCTCTGGCAAACTGACTGTCCCAGCTAGCTAGCTATCTTCTGTCTGCTTCTATCTGAAATCTCTTTTTCTATTTTCCAAAAATTGGACAATATTTCTCCAGGGAGTGCAGTTAGCGACAGTGGGAGCGCCATGCTGGCTCCGAAAGCTTGACGGACTTAGCAACAGTAACTAAGGGGGGCGTGGTTTAGCGAAGGGTCAATTGTCTTGTAATTTGAATTGTGGAATGAAATTGGTTGATTTGGATACGTATGCAGTTCAGTAGTAATACATATTTGTAACGCCAGGCGGCAGTGTTGGTGCATATTGATGCCTGATTATACGGTTTCTCTCAAGTGGTTGTTTTCAGAATCAGAATTATTTATTCGCCAAGTACGATGTACAAGGAATTTGCCTTAGTGCAAGGGTGTCAACATACAACCAAACGATAACAAGAGCTTAGAAAAAATAACAAATTGTGTAATAAAAATACAATACAATACAATATAATATAATATGCAGTACAGTGCTAATATACAAATACAAATACAAATATACAAATATAGTACAGATAATGGTTATGTACACAGTTAAGGTGCAAGAGTGTGCAAAAGGGCAGAGTAGAAGTCACAGTTAACGGCACAGTTAAAGTGGGAGTGTGCAAGTGAACAGGGGGGGGATAGAGGAAGGGTCTTTGTTTAGGAGGATTATGGCTTGGGGAAAGAAGTTGTTCAGGTGGTGTTTAGTCCTAGTCTTTAAGGCTCTCACTCTCGGTCTCCGCTGAGAGGGGAAGCGCTGGAAGAGAGAGTGGCCGGGGTGTGAGGGGTCAGCCATGATTTTCCCTGCTCTCTTCCTCATCCTGGAGGTGTACAGATCTGTGAGGGGGGGGAGCTGGCAGCCAGTGATTTTCTCTGCATACCGACCTATGCGCTGTAGTTTCTGCTTAGAATGGGATGATGCAGAGCCGAACCACACAGAGATGGAGGATGTGATGACTGATTCAATTATGGCTGTGTAGAATTGGACCAGCAGTGCTTGCGACAGCTTGAATTTCTTAAGCTGTCGCAGAAAGTACATGCGCTGCTGGGCCTTCTTGGTTATTGTCTGCAGATTCCTGTCCCATTTGAGGTCCTTTTGGATGGTGGTACCTAGGAATTTGTACGACTCTTCTCTGCTCACCATGGTGCCGTGTATTTCCAAGGGAGGGAGTGGGGTGGGCTTCCTTCTGAAATCAATGACCATCTCCACAGTCTTTTGTGTGTTCAGCTCCAGGTTGTTGGCTCCACACCATGACACCAGCTGGCTTACTTCCTCCCGGTATCTGGACTCATCACCGTCTGGGATGAGACCGATCAGGGTAGTGTCGTCCGCAAACTTAAGAAGTTTAACGGATTCACTGTTGGAAGTACAGTCATTGGTGTAAAGTGAATAGAGTAAAGGAGACAGTACACAGCCCTGAGGGGCGCCAGTGCTGAGAAGGAGGGGGTCCGAAGTGAGGTCACCCACCTTGACGCACTGTTTCCTGTTGGTTAAGAAGTCATGGATCCAGTGGCAGAGAGGGGATGGGACATTGAGCAATCTAAAAGTAGGTCAGGGATGATCGTATTAAAAGCAGAACTGAAATCCACGAACAGGATGCGGGCGTAGGTGTGAGCGCTGTCCAGGTGCTGCAGGATGTGGTGCAGAGCCAAGTTAATGGCATCATCTACAGACCTGTTGGCTCTATATGCAAACTGCTGGGGGTCCTGGAGGGCATCAGTCATGGCTTTGAGGTGATGTAGAATAAGTCTCTCAAAGCGCTTCATGATAACAGAGGTTAGGGCAACTGGTCTGTAATCATTCAGGCAGGAGATCTTTTGTTTTTTGGGGACCGGAATGATGATGGAGGTTTTAAAACAGGCAGGCACAGCACACTGGACCAGGGACTGGTTGAAGAGATCAGCGAGGATGGGAGAGAGCTGTTCAGCACAGTGCCTGAGTGTTGCTGGTGAGACACGGTCAGGGCCGGCCGCTTTCCTGGTCTTCTGTTTCCTGAGAGTGCAGCTGACTTGGTGTACGGTGATGGTGATAGGAGGTGGCGGGGGGGGCGGGTGTCATAGGAGCAGTGCAGGTAAGGACTGGGAGGTGTGGGGGGGGGAGGGGGCAGGCAGAGTGTCGTGGAGTGGCTATAGCTGGGCTGGGGGAGGGGGTGATGTAGAAGTCTTTTGTTTTTCAAATCTTGAATAAAAGGTGTTAAGCTGGTTTGGAAGTAGGGGTCGGCAGTAGCATTTACAGGTTTTGGTTTGTAGTTTATAATGGTCTGGCGTCCCTCCAGATGGAAGAACAGTCATTTGTTGAGAAACGCTGTTCAAGTTTAACTTTATATCGGCGTTTGGGAGTCTTGACTGCCTTGTTAAGTGCATATTTGGCCCTTTTATATGCATCCCGGTCTCCGCTCCTGTAGGCCTCCTCCTTGTTGGTGCGTAGTTTCCCCAGCTCAGCAGAGAACCAGGGTTTGCAGTTGTTGAACTTGTAGACAGCCCTTGTTGGGATGCAGGTCTCCTCGCAAAAGCTGATGTAGGAGGTGACTGCATCAGCATAATCATCCAGGTTATTGTTGTTGGTTTTGAATATGTCCCAATCTGTGGAATCCAAGCAGCCCCTCAGATTCTCTATGGCCTCAGTGGGCCATGTTCTCACTGGTTTTTCCACAGGCTTGGCAGCTTTAAGCTTTTGTTCATGTTCAAGTTCCACGTAGCATGTAGCGATTGCCCAATGGCTGCAAAATGCTTCCAAGTATAAATGTGAATATTTTCTCTTGTGTAGAAAAATATTTAAATCGACTACTTTTATCCAGCAGATTTTCAGAGCTCTTTAAATTGAACTTTATTTGGTCAAATGTGTGTTGCACATTAACATTCTTCACTTGATCTTTGTATTTATGAATTTATTTTTGTAATAGTGTTAAGTGTATAATTTTTCCAATGGGTGGCTATACAAAAACTGAAATTGACCACGAAGATGGCCAATTTTTTATGTAGTATTTGAAAATGTGCTTTGAAAGTTTAACTTTGGCATTTTTCCTCATAAATTGATTCTTTACAAGATTTGTTGTGTACATATCCCATACAAAGAAGCAGAGTTTTTGCTCAATTGAATGAAATCTTATATCCTATGTTCTCTAAATCAACATTCATCCACTGTGTTTTTAGCCAATCTGCTTTCAGTGATGGAAAATTGACCACAATTGACGACCGTGATGCATTCATACCGCGGGTTAAGCAGTTTTAGACAGACCGCATCTAAGCATGTCCATATTGGACTATTGTATATGCTGCTTATGAATGAAGTCAAGGTCAACACTCTTAAGATCTCACGTTATTGGCCACAGTCCACAGTACCATCTAGTGTAATGGTTAGGAAACTGGACTTGTAACTCAGAGGTTGCTGGTTCAATTACCAGGTGGAGCACTGCCACTTAGCACTGGAGCACTGCAACTTTACATTTCTTTACATACAATCCATTTATACAGCTGGATATTTTACTGAAGGCTAAGTACCTTTAGCTCAAGGGGACAACGGCAGTGCACCCACCTGGGAATCGAACCTATAACCTTCCGGTCCCAAGCCCAGTTCCTAACCATACACTGCCACCCTGCCACTGATTCTAACAAACAGGGATGATTTGGGGTTTCAATTAGGGGGAAGTATTTTCACAGTATGTAAGTAAGTACGTTTCTTTGCATTCATTATGGCCAAAATGAGAATTTGAGAGCTTGGTTGTGGAGGCAGGGCATTGGCCCGGGTCAGAGGGATGTTCGAACTGTGGGTGTGGTTCTGTCTGCAGGCTGGCCAAGTCCACTCTGACCCTCATCCCCCTGCTGGGTATCCATGAGGTGGTGGACCTGATTGACAAGATTTGTCAATAGGTGTCTCACCTCTCTCTCTCCTGTCTTTCTCTCACTGTATCTCTATCTTGAGTGGTATCCCTCTCTATCTCTTTCTGTCTTCTGTCTCTCACTCGAACTTTCTCTTTCTCTCTCTCTCGTAAAAAACGTGCCTGTTTTTGTACCAAAAAACAGACCTTTCTGGGGGTCACTGAGTTGATTTTCCTCCTGTCTTCCCCCCAAAGGGAGTGATCCTGTACTGCTTTGTCAATAAGGAGGTGAATGTTTGGAGAGGGTCTGCGTTTGAACCCAACGTCACCTCGACCTGACGGTGCACTTGCTTTCGCCACGGGATCCTTTCAGACCCACGACTGGACTCGACCGCCACTTGACCTCCCTGTGACCGCAGCTGGTCCATCGGTCCAAATCGACCCTGTCCCCTTGCGTTAGGCTGCTCCCGCCTGAGTGCGCTCAGTATCCGGAATACCAACGTTCCTGACGTGCAAGCTCAGCGGGCACCTTGAAGTCTCAAAGGAATTTCAAGTCAGATGATGCATTGCAGTTATTTGCAGGTGTCAGATATTGCAAATAACTCTTGCAAGCATCTCTTTGGGACATGAAAGGTCAAGTCATAGCCCTCAGGGTTGGGAGTGCTTTTCCATGTCAGAGTGTCTAATGACACAGCATTGTATAATAATAATACGTTTAATTTAAAGTACCTTTCTAGGAACCCAAGGACGCTGTACAGTAAAAAAAAAAAAAAAAGACAATAAGCATTTGACACCATTTAAAAACAAGCAAAATTCCTAGAAATCAGGAGAACTAAACTACAAAAAAGTTGGGTTTTTTGTTGTTGTTTTTGCTACCTCTCGCTGTGCCCTTGGTAAACATGTCTTGGTTCTGCATTGCAGTTGTAATGGTGTAATGGTGTGGGGAATGTTTTCTTGGCACACATTAGGCCCCTTAATACCAATTGAGCATTGTTGAAATGCCACAGCCTACCTGAGTCTTGTTGCTGACCATGTGCATCCCTTTATGGCCACAGTCGTCTACCCATCTTCTAATGGCTACTTCCAGCAGGATAATGCACCATGTCACAGAGCACACGTCATCTCAAGCTGGTTCCACGAACATGACAATGAGTTCAGTGCACTCCAATGGCCTCCACAGTCACCAGATCTCAGTCGAATAGAGCACCTTTGGGATGTGGTGGAACGGGAGATTTGCAACATGAATGTGCAGCCGACAAATCTGCAGCAACTGTGTGATGCTATCATGGCAACATGGACCAGAATCTCTGAGGAATGTTTCCAGAACCTTGTTGAATCCATGCCACAAAGAATTCAGGCTGTTCTGGGGGCAAATGGGGGTCCTACCCAGTATTAGAAAGATGCACCTAATAAAGTGGTCACTGAGTGTATATATATATACGTATAGCACCTTTCATACAAAAACATTATTTGCAACCTTTACAAAGGGCTTTACTAATTCAAGTTTATCACAACAGTATGGCTCCAGTGCGGAGTGTACCATTCATTTCGGCAAGTGATACAGGAACTGGCAGAAGCTCGTGCTTTAGGACAGCTGGCAAGTCAACTGGACGACCTGCCTCATAGGCAGTAACAAGGCGTTGGAGGATGTTTCTGTCTGCCTTCAGGATAGTTCTCTTGTCCTTGTCTTTGACCACTTCATACAGAGATGCAAACGTTTTGGCATTACTCCTGTGTAGGGTCGCATGGATTGGGACATCTGGCTTGTCACCTTGCTCAGGGACAATCATCCTCTCCTCAACAAATCTATTCACTTCTTCTTGTCCGAGTTCTTAGGCACAAAGTAACGAGTTTTGGATTGCCTCTATTGCTAAGTCTTTTGCGGCGAGATTTTGCAATGATATTGCCATGACCCTGGTGAAACTGAATCAAACACCTTGAATCCCTGGAAGGCAAAGAGCAATGCCATTTTGTCGTTGTTGTCCCGCATCTGCAAAATCTCGCCACAAAAGACTTAGTGAATAGATTTGTTGAGAAGCACGAGCTTCTGCCAGTTCCTGTATTAGTTGCCAAAATGAATGGTAGACTCCGCACTGGAAACAAGTGACAGTAAAAATAATCAAATAACCACTTACCTGTGAAAAATTATCCCACGAGCCTTGCTTCTATGGTTCCTCCTATTTATACAGCCAAATACTGCACAACTTTTGACTTTTAGCATTTTTGCATAGGCTAATTTCTTTTTCGTATCGTGTTCTCAGACAGGTTCTGCGGAAAATCGTTGAGGAAACTCAACAATTGTGAAATTTGGAAACAAAGTAACCTGCTTGTTATCCAGACATTTCTCACGTTTATAACAAGCCAAATGTCAGGAGAATTAAGCGAGTTACAGTAGATTTTATCAGGGGAAGTCTGCATCTCTCGATGCACACACGTTTGTTTAGACGTGGATCTTGCCCGCCTCAATATGGCGGCCGTGCAGATGTATCTGAGCAGGGTGAATGAGGCATCTACGTTTATATATCTACGGAGAGGACAGCCATAAAACGGACCACTTCCCGTCCAAGATCCCTCCTGGAAAAGTAAGATTTCCATGCAATAAAATATTTTGTTTGTTTTAAAGTCTTTAAAAAACGTTTTTTCTCAATTTAACAACCAATGATCAACTTGCAATGTGCATTCTTCACAAAATTTGAAAAACGTTTTTAAATAGTAAACCCAAATTCTGCAAGAATTTGTTTTACGGGAGGGAGAAGGATTTAACTACTGAAGTGATTTATTCTATAGCCATTATGGCTAAAATGTATTCTGTATTTCAAGGGGCCAATAGATTTGCCAGAAATGTATACTGTCTTCTAAAAAATCGAAGTAGTTTGTGTCCCGTAGGTACCTGCTTTTGAAGAAAATGGCTTTCGCATCCAGGAGGCCAGGGCCATTGCTAATTGCGGTAAATGTACTGGGCTTCTGGCTCGGAAAGAACAACATCCAACAATCACTCTTGTTTTGGTGGAGGGGATTTGAAGTCTGTGTCACTTGTTTCACAAGCCTTTACGAGCGGAATTGACCCTTCGCTAAACCACGCCCCGAAACACAGACTGGCCAATCACAGCGCAGCATAGGACAGGCTCTGACAGAGGTCTGACAGTTTATGGCGGCACTCCGTTGACTCTAACGGAAAAGTTTGAGATTTTCTTCATTTTCGAGCTGGTTTTGTGGACTTTTAGCTAGTTATGGTTAAACGTTGTGCCTGGGGCACTTGTAACAGTGACACTCGTTACACGGAGAGGTTGGAAGGAGATATACGTTTTTTTCCATTTCAAAAACCAAAATCAAATCCTGAAAAGTGTTAGCCAGCTAAGCTAACATGGCTACGGTCTGGATATACAGCTCCGGGTTGCAACGTTGGTAAAGTTAGACTAAATGTTAGCTAAGATGTTACAGTCAAGCTCTAGAAAACCAAGTGGGTAACGTTACCTTGATGTCAAAATGTAATACTATTTTTTCATTACTATTTCAGCACTTTGTCAATGGGAAGCCCAGTCCCAAGTACCCAAATCTTGTGGAGGACTGGGCTGACACACTGCTGATATTTTATGCTTTACAGAGGTCCAGGGTATGGATAAGTCCGATGAGATGGGCGCAGAAACCTGTGGAGCTAACCAGAGTAATGTCGTTACAGCACACACTAGGCTACTAATGTTACATTAGTTAGCTAATGCTAGCTAACTTACTACTGAATGTAATGTTATATAGGCCTACTGCTTTTGCTTTTTAATGATTGTAATAGTGAATAGAGACCTACCCAGCTTTACAGGAACATGTAATGTCGTTGTCCTCTGTCTCAATCGCCAGGTGATGCAGTGTTTCACTTTTACTCTGTGATCTGTAGGCTTTCACTTCTATCTTAATTTTTTTTACGTCATTTTGTTGCTGAGTCAGTGTGATATCTTGAATATAACCTTCAAATGCATATTGTAGACCCTTCTGTCTGCTTCTATCTGAAATCGCTTTTTCTATTTTCCAAAAATTGGACAATATTTCTCCAGGGAGTGCATTTAGCGACCGTGGGAGCGCCATGCTGGCTCCGAAAGCTTGACGGACTTAGCAACAGTAACTAAGGGGGGCGTGGTTTAGCGAAGGGTCAATTGTCTTGTAATTTGAATTGTGGAATGAAATTGGTTGATTTGGATACGTATGCAGTTCAGTAGTAATACATATTTGTAACGCCAGGCGGCAGTGTTGGTGCATATTGATGCCTGATTATACGGTTTCTCTCAAGTGGTTGTTTTCAGAATCAGAATTATTTATTCGCCAAGTACGATGTACAAGGAATTTGCCTTAGTGCAAGGGTGTCAACATACAACCAAACGATAACAAGAGCTTAGAAAAAATAACAAATTGTGTAATAAAAATACAATACAATACAATATAATATAATATGCAGTACAGTGCTAATATACAAATACAAATACAAATATACAAATATAGTACAGATAATGGTTATGTACACAGTTAAGGTGCAAGAGTGTGCAAAAGGGCAGAGTAGAAGTCACAGTTAACGGCACAGTTAAAGTGGGAGTGTGCAAGTGAACAGGGGGGGGATAGAGGAAGGGTCTTTGTTTAGGAGGATTATGGCTTGGGGAAAGAAGTTGTTCAGGTGGTGTTTAGTCCTAGTCTTTAAGGCTCTCACTCTCGGTCTCCGCTGAGAGGGGAAGCGCTGGAAGAGAGAGTGGCCGGGGTGTGAGGGGTCAGCCATGATTTTCCCTGCTCTCTTCCTCATCCTGGAGGTGTACAGATCTGTGAGGGGGGGGAGCTGGCAGCCAGTGATTTTCTCTGCATACCGACCTATGCGCTGTAGTTTCTGCTTAGAATGGGATGATGCAGAGCCGAACCACACAGAGATGGAGGATGTGATGACTGATTCAATTATGGCTGTGTAGAATTGGACCAGCAGTGCTTGCGACAGCTTGAATTTCTTAAGCTGTCGCAGAAAGTACATGCGCTGCTGGGCCTTCTTGGTTATTGTCTGCAGATTCCTGTCCCATTTGAGGTCCTTTTGGATGGTGGTACCTAGGAATTTGTACGACTCTTCTCTGCTCACCATGGTGCCGTGTATTTCCAAAGGAGGGGTGGGGTGGGCTTCCTTCTGAAATCAATGACCATCTCCACAGTCTTTTGTGTGTTCAGCTCCAGGTTGTTGGCTCCACACCATGACACCAGCTGGCTTACTTCCTCCCGGTATCTGGACTCATCACCGTCTGGGATGAGACCGATCAGGGTAGTGTCGTCCGCAAACTTAAGAAGTTTAACGGATTCACTGTTGGAAGTACAGTCATTGGTGTAAAGTGAATAGAGTAAAGGAGACAGTACACAGCCCTGAGGGGCGCCAGTGCTGAGAAGGAGGGGGTCCGAAGTGAGGTCACCCACCTTGACGCACTGTTTCCTGTTGGTTAAGAAGTCATGGATCCAGTGGCAGAGAGGGGATGGGACATTGAGCAATCTAAAAGTAGGTCAGGGATGATCGTATTAAAAGCAGAACTGAAATCCACGAACAGGATGCGGGCGTAGGTGTGAGCGCTGTCCAGGTGCTGCAGGATGTGGTGCAGAGCCAAGTTAATGGCATCATCTACAGACCTGTTGGCTCTATATGCAAACTGCTGGGGGTCCTGGAGGGCATCAGTCATGGCTTTGAGGTGATGTAGAATAAGTCTCTCAAAGCGCTTCATGATAACAGAGGTTAGGGCAACTGGTCTGTAATCATTCAGGCAGGAGATCTTTTGTTTTTTGGGGACCGGAATGATGATGGAGGTTTTAAAACAGGCAGGCACAGCACACTGGACCAGGGACTGGTTGAAGAGATCAGCGAGGATGGGAGAGAGCTGTTCAGCACAGTGCCTGAGTGTTGCTGGTGAGACACGGTCAGGGCCGGCCGCTTTCCTGGTCTTCTGTTTCCTGAGAGTGCAGCTGACTTGGTGTACGGTGATGGTGATAGGAGGTGGCGGGGGGGCGGGTGTCATAGGAGCAGTGCAGGTAAGGACTGGGAGGTGTGGGGCGGGGGAGGGGGGCAGGCAGAGTGTCGTGGAGTGGCTATAGCTGGGCTGGGGGGGGGGGGGTGATGTAGAAGTCTTTTGTTTTTCAAATCTTGAATAAAAGGTGTTAAGCTGGTTTGGAAGTAGGGGGTCGGCAGTAGCATTTACAGGTTTTGGTTTGTAGTTTATAATGGTCTGGCGTCCCCTCCAGATGGAAGAACAGTCATTTGTTGAGAAACGCTGTTCAAGTTTAACTTTATATCGGCGTTTGGGAGTCTTGACTGCCTTGTTAAGTGCATATTTGGCCCTTTTATATGCATCCCGGTCTCCGCTCCCTGTAGGCCTCCTCCTTGTTGGTGCGTAGTTTCCCCAGCTCAGCAGAGAACCAGGGTTTGCAGTTGTTGAACTTGTAGACAGCCCTTGTTGGGATGCAGGTCTCCTCGCAAAAGCTGATGTAGGAGGTGACTGCATCAGCATAATCATCCAGGTTATTGTTGTTGGTTTTGAATATGTCCCAATCTGTGGAATCCAAGCAGCCCCTCAGATTCTCTATGGCCTCAGTGGGCCATGTTCTCACTGGTTTTTCCACAGGCTTGGCAGCTTTAAGCTTTTGTTCATGTTCAAGTTCCACGTAGCATGTAGCGATTGCCCAATGGCTGCAAAATGCTTCCAAGTATAAATGTGAATATTTTCTCTTGTGTAGAAAAATATTTAAATCGACTACTTTTATCCAGCAGATTTTCAGAGCTCTTTAAATTGAACTTTATTTGGTCAAATGTGTGTTGCACATTAACATTCTTCACTTGATCTTTGTATTTATGAATTTATTTTTGTAATAGTGTTAAGTGTATAATTTTTCCAATGGGTGGCTATACAAAAACTGAAATTGACCACCGAAGATGGCCAATTTTTTATGTAGTATTTGAAAATGTGCTTTGAAAGTTTAACTTTGGCATTTTCCTCATAAATTGATTCTTTACAAGATTTGTTGTGTACATATCCCATACAAAGAAGCAGAGTTTTTGCTCAATTGAATGAAATCTTATATCCTATGTTCTCTAAATCAACATTCATCCACTGTGTTTTTAGCCAATCTGCTTTCAGTGATGGAAAATTGACCACAATTGACGACCGTGATGCATTCATACCGCGGGTTAAGCAGTTTTAGACAGACCGCATCTAAGCATGTCCATATTGGACTATTGTATATGCTGCTTATGAATGAAGTCAAGGTCAACACTCTTAAGATCTCACGTTATTGGCCACAGTCCACAGTACCATCTAGTGTAATGGTTAGGAAACTGGACTTGTAACTCAGAGGTTGCTGGTTCAATTACCAGGTGAGCACTGCCACTTAGCACTGGAGCACTGCAACTTTACATTTCTTTACATACAATCCATTTATACAGCTGGATATTTTACTGAAGGCTAAGTACCTTTAGCTCAAGGGGACAACGGCAGTGCACCCACCTGGGAATCGAACCTATAACCTTCGGTCCCAAGCCCAGTTCCTAACCATACACTGCCACCCTGCCACTGATTCTAACAAACAGGGATGATTTGGGGTTTCAATTAGGGGGGAGTATTTTCACAGTATGTAAGTAAGTACGTTTCTTTGCATTCATTATGGCCAAAATGAGAATTTGAGAGCTTGGTTGTGGAGGCAGGGCATTGGCCCGGGTCAGAGGGATGTTCGAACTGTGGGTGTGGTTCTGTCTGCAGGCTGGCCAAGTCCACTCTGACCCTCATCCCCCTGCTGGGTATCCATGAGGTGGTGGACCTGATTGACAAGATTTGTCAATAGGTGTCTCACCTCTCTCTCTCCTGTCTTTCTCTCACTGTATCTCTATCTTGAGTGGTATCCCTCTCTATCTCTTTCTGTCTTCTGTCTCTCACTCGAACTTTCTCTTTCTCTCTCTCTCGTATAAAAAAACGTGCCTGTTTTTGTACCAAAAAACAGACCTTTCTGGGGGTCACTGAGTTGATTTTCCTCCTGTCTTCCCCCCAAAGGGAGTGATCCTGTACTGCTTTGTCAATAAGGAGGTGAATGTTTGGAGAGGGTCTGCGTTTGAACCCAACGTCACCTCGACCTGACGGTGCACTTGCTTTCGCCACGGGATCCTTTCAGACCCACGACTGGACTCGACCGCCACTTGACCTCCCTGTGACCGCAGCTGGTCCATCGGTCCAAATCGACCCTGTCCCCTTGCGTTAGGCTGCTCCCGCCTGAGTGCGCTCAGTATCCGAATACCAACGTTCTGACGTGCAAGCTCAGCGGGCACCTTGAAGTCTCAAAGGAATTTCAAGTCAGATGATGCATTGCAGTTATTTGCAGGTGTCAGATATTGCAAATAACTCTTGCAAGCATCTCTTTGGGACATGAAAGGTCAAGTCATAGCCCTCAGGGTTGGGAGTGCTTTTCCATGTCAGAGTGTCTAATGACACAGCATTGTATAATAATAATACGTTTAATTTAAAGTACCTTTCTAGGAACCCAAGGACGCTGTACAGTAAAAAAAAAAAAAAAAAAAAGACAATAAGCATTTGACACCATTTAAAAACAAGCAAAATTCCTAGAAATCAGGAGAACTAAACTACAAAAAAAGTTGGGTTTTTTGTTGTTGTTTTTTTACTACCTCTCGCTGTGCCTTGGTAAACATGTCTTGGTTCTGCATTGCAGTTGTAATGGTGTAATGGTGTGGGGAATGTTTTCTTGGCACACATTAGGCCCCTTAATACCAATTGAGCATTGTTGAAATGCCACAGCCTACCTGAGTCTTGTTGCTGACCATGTGCATCCCTTTATGGCCACAGTCGTCTACCCATCTTCTAATGGCTACTTCCAGCAGGATAATGCACCATGTCACAGAGCACACGTCATCTCAAGCTGGTTCCACGAACATGACAATGAGTTCAGTGCACTCCAATGGCCTCCACAGTCACCAGATCTCAGTCGAATAGAGCACCTTTGGGATGTGGTGGAACGGGAGATTTGCAACATGAATGTGCAGCCGACAAATCTGCAGCAACTTTGCTAATGTCCTGGAGAGATTCTGGAACCTCTTTAGAGAGGGGAAGGATAGGAGCCCCCTGAATAACTTTGACGTTGAGCCTCTGTCTGACACCGAGAGCAAAGTGGTCACTGTGCAGTTCTACAACGAAGCTGTACAGGACCACGATGTTGCAACGTGGTTGGGCAGGTCTGGCTCCGTCAAGTCCGAGGCAAGGAGAGTCCTCGATGAGGATGGGGTGTGGACTGGGGCCAGAAAGTGGCTGGTCCAATTACAGCCTGACCCAATGTCGGTTGGAGGGGTGAGACACATCCCCAGCACCATTACGCTGGGGAACAACCGGGGCGCAGTCTTTTACTACGGCATGCCCAAACTGTGCAGGCGATGTGGTGAGTTAGGCCACTTGGCTGCAGCCTGCACAGTGGTTAAGTGCAAGAGCTGTGGAGGAGAGCACGAGACCAGGGCATGCCGGGACCCTAGACCCTGTAACTTGTGTGGGGTAAGGGGGCACCTCTTTCGAGACTGCCCTCTCTCATATGCCAACAGGGCTAGGGGAACTGCGCCACAGTCTCACCCCCAACCTCCCCCCCCCCTCCATCAAATACAGCCACGACAACCCAGCCTGACCCACCTCAGTTTCCCTCACTACCTACCCAAACTACAGCACAACCAGACTCCCAGACACCCCCCACTACAGTTGAGGAGGAGGCGGACTCGGAAACCCTCAACACGGTGGAAGAGCCCGCCCTCTCCTCAGACAGCACAGAGTCAGACCCCCCCTCCGACTGGTCCAAAGTAAAAGGGAGAAAACGGAAAATTAAACAAAAACACCAATATGTCAATAAACCAGAAATGCCTACTCCCACCGTACCTAGCAATAGCCCTCAACCTCTCCCTTCATCAAAACCCATCCAGACAGTCTCAGACCCCCCCCAAACAACCACAATAATCCAAAAGCCTAAAATAACCCCCCGCTCCAAAAAATCACAATCCCCAACAAAAGCCCCCCAACAGATGGTCACAGTAATGCACCCGACCTTAACCTGCCCCAGTGGATACTGGCCGCTTCTGGTCCTCGGACACCCCCCGGACAGGGAACCAAAAGATCCACCCCAAGGGCCCTCCGCCTCTGGACAAAAGGGGGCCCCAGGGCCAAAATCCATCGGCCCTGTCTCTCCAGGGCGGACCTTGCCAGGCGGTGGTAGGGGAGAACAGGTGAGCAGACCTATCCAGGGGGCGGAGAGGCGCCCAGCAAAACCAGATACGGTCATTGACCGTTTAAACCAAATATGCAAAGACATCCGTCAACAGCAGTAAATCTGGTTCATGCCCATCCCTGTAATTTACCTTTCCCCGTATTTTATTTTTTTCATGGCAATTACAATCACAACAATCAACACCCGTAGCATTAAAGATCCCATCAAACGGCATGCAGTTTTCTCCATCCTGCAACAGCTGCCCTCAGACGTCATCCTCCTACAGGAGTGTGGGATTCCCTTCCGCTCCATGGATGACAGTCTGAGGGAGGGATGGAGAAGGGGAGACTCTCTCTGGTCGGGTTCCAATGTATCGCGAGCTGACGGGGTCGGCACGTTGATCAA
This sequence comes from Aldrovandia affinis, assembly GCA_029706075.1. Lineage (NCBI taxonomy): Eukaryota > Metazoa > Chordata > Actinopteri > Notacanthiformes > Halosauridae > Aldrovandia > Aldrovandia affinis. The sequence goes on along the minus strand of JAINUG010000283.1, from coordinate 793,010 downwards.
CAACCCTATGTCAGAATAACATCATCTGACATAGTAGAGAGTGGGCGAATCCTCGTCACCGACCTCGACGTCGGGGTTCCCCACTCCGGGTGATCAACGTGTATGGCCCTAACAGCCCGGCCGGGAGGGCCTCCTATTTCAAAAATCAGATCTCTTATCACCCCCATACGCCGGTGGTCGTGGGGGAGACTTCAACTGTGCCCTTAGGGATGAAGACCGCAGCAGACCAAGGAGGGACAAATCCAGCAGGGAGCTGCGGTCCATCATAGAAGATTTCTCCCTCCATGACGCTCGGGTGCCTCTCCCCCTCAATACACATGGGTGAGTTCCTCTGGCGCCTCCTTCTCCAGAATTGACATGTTTTTGCTCTCTTCAGGCCTGAGAGTGCGCTCCTATAGCATCGGAGCAGTGCACTTCTCAGACCACCACAGGGTGACCGTGTCCTTGGACTGGGAGAAGACCATCACGGTGGGTAGGGGTCCGTGGAGGATGAATACCAGCCATCTCCAGGACCCCAAAGTGCGCCTCTCCTTCTCGAGACGATACCTGGAGTGGGTCACACTAAAACCCCTCTTGACTCCCGATAGAGTGGTGGGAGATGGTGAAGGATCGGGTGCGGGGCTACTTCCGGGCAGTCGGACGGAGGAAGGCAAAGGAAAGGAGGGCAGCTTACAACCACCACAATGCTGCCCTCCAAAGACTGAGCCTCCTCCAGGCCCGAGGCTTGGAGGTCAGTACGGAGGTGGCCCAGACTAAACAGCATCTCTCTGCCCTCTGTCGGGAGGAGCGGAAAAAACATCTTCCGCTCCAAACTCCAGGGTCTCGAGGAGGACGAGAGATGCACTCGCCACTTCTTCCGCAAGGCACGGTCAAGGAAAACCGACATTCTCTCCCTGTATAATAACGCAGGGGTGGTGGTGTCTGAAGAGGCAGAGGTCCAGGAGGTGGCCAGGGAGTTCTACCTGGGTCTGTATGCCAGCAGGCCCACGGATGGGGCTCTCATGGACACCTTCCTGGACGGCCTGGACAGACGCCTGGAGGAACAGAGCATGGAGGGGAGCTGAGCGCCGAGGAACTCACCGGGCCGTGCGCTCCTTAACCTACATAAAGCTCCTGGTCCTGGACGGAATCCCAGCTGAGTTCTATCAGGCCTTCTGGGATCTCCTGAAGGGCGACGTGGCGGATGTCTTCAGAGCGGCTTTCAGGGAGGCGGCTGGGTGACTCGCTGCGACAGAGCTCAGTGGCCCTTGTCCCAAAGAAGGGGGACCTGAAGGACCTCGGAACTGGCGGCGATCAACCTCCTCTCAGTGGATTATAAGATCATGGCCAAATCACTGATGAGGAGGTTCCAGACCTGCTACCAGCGGTGATCGGCCGCAACCAAACATGCAGTGTACCTGGGAGGTCCATAAATGAAAATCTGCTCCTCGTGAGGGATATAATCATCCACTCCGGGAGCGCAGGTCCCCTTTTAGGCCTTCTCAGCCTTGATCAGGAGAAGGCCTTTGACAGGGTTAGCCATGTGTGCCTGGAGAGGGTGCTAGAGAGGTTTAACTTCCCAAATCCCCTCCGGCGCTGGACCAGAATGTGTTTGCGTGACATCTCGGGCAGAGTGGTTGTCAACAAGCACCTCTCTGCCCCATTTAACATCAGGTCCGAGCGTCAGGCAGGGTGCCCTCTAGCGTCCCTCCTGTACGTCATCTACCTCGAGCCGTTTCTGCAGGCCATCCGGCGAAACAAAGACATCAGGGGATACCTACTGCCGGGTGGCAGTGGGGAGCGGCTTGGGTGATGGCGTACATGGACGACATCACCATCGTTGGCACAGATAGTCGCTCCATCACCACCGCTACAAAGGTGGTGGACGACTTCTGTGCGCCACAGGCGCCCTGGTCAACCGGGGCAAGAGTGAACTGTACCTGTCGCCGTCATGGAGTGAGTCACTAACCTGTTCTTTCCCTGTACGCACAGAAGGCATAAAGCTCTTGGGGGTCACCTTCCAGAACGACGGGGGAGGGAACCGGAGCTGGGAGGAGGCCCTCCGCCACGTCCAGAAAAAAATCGGGAGCTGGAGCGCACGGCCCCTGACAATGACGGGTAAGATCCTGGTCCTGAAGGCAATAGTCCTTCCCAGTTTTCTTTACATAGGGCGAGTGTTTCCCCCGGACAGAGCCACTAGTAAACTTGTGGCCAGAATGGCCTTCGCTTGTCTGGGGGAGCAATATGGAGAGGCTGGGAAGGACAACCCTGATGAAAGAGGAGGAGAAAGGGGGCAGGGGGGTCCCAGACATAACATCAATAATATTGGCACAGGGTCTGGCCGCACTGGTCCAGAACACCCTGGGGGGGGAGTCGGCCTCTGGTAAATTTGCTAAATACTATGCCACTCCCTTCCTCAGATCTATGGGCCTGTGTGGGCTGAACCACAATGTGCCATATAGCTGGGACCCCCCATATGTATACAGGGCCCTGAGGGATTTTGCCTTTAGGACGGGATTGGTCGGGGCTGGGTTGCCCTCGTGGACATACCCAAATATCATGTCCTTTTTGAGATCGGGAGAGACCATGACGCTCCCGAGGGGCAACCCAGCCTTGAACCCTGAAATTGTATGGAAAAATGCAAATCACAAAACATTAAACAATAAACAGAAAGACATCACATGGATGTCTGCTCATGGCTGTCTCCCCACCAGGTCATTTCTGTTTAGACGGCACTTAACCCTGACCGAGAACTGCCCCCACGGATGCACTGACTCGGAACATGTACACCATCTGTTCTGGGAGTGCTCCGTGGCCAGACGGGTCTGGGGCCTTGTTGTGTCCTCTGTCTCCCAGAACAGGCTCCTGCCGAGATCCTCCCTGACGACTGAGAGGGTCCTGCACGGCCCCGTGAGGGATGTAGGACCCCGGAGCTGCAGCGCCAGTGGAGGATCATTAACACCGTTAAGCAGGTGCTGTGGGAGGCAAGGAACATCAAGGTCTTCCAAAAAATAACAGTGGACCTGTTCACTCTTCGGAGGAGGCTTCAAAACCTCCTCCAGGACGGTTTTGGTGGACTTTTGAAAGACGAGAGAGGGGCAAGGAGGAAGTGGGGGGTGAGCCACTGGAAAGAAGTAATTATATAGCTCACCCCCCTCTCCCAGAGGAGGTGCACTCTGGGCACTCAAGCCCAAGCACGAACCTTTGTTTTTTGTTACTTTTGTTTGTTATTTTTGTTTGTCTTGATTTAAGATTATATGTATTTCCAGTCTTGTCTGTTGTATAGTTTAGTCTGTCAAGTGGTTCCCCTGTCTTTGAAACCCTATTGTTCCCAAATATTGTTTTTTTGTTTTACCCCCCTTTAGTTGGCATGCCAACTTTTAAATGAAAAGCTGATAAATTGTTAGAGTTTTAAAAACCAATAAAAGAACATTTTACTAAAGATTTCCGTGGAGAGGAACATCTACGAGTATCAACTAATTTTTTGATGCCCTGCTTCACAGCTGGGCTTCCTTTCTGTGTGGAAATGTAAGATATGAATTGAACAAGTTCAGGATCGTTCATGCTGAGAATTGTTGGCGAACAATTCGTTGTAATTGAACAACTCTCTACTGACTCGGGAGTAATGATTTGTTTTCTCAGTTGAGTCGTCCATGTTACTCCTCCGATTGACCGATAGGCTCCGCCTACATCGCACTCAGCTTCCAATCAACATGTTGCAGGACAGGACATGCAGGACATAAAATTGTTCACCCACGTCACCCCTCTACTCTCCTCTCTGCACTGGCTCCCCATCGCAGCACGCATCAGATTCAAATCACTGGTGCTGGCTTATCAAGCGGCTAGAGGAACTGCTCCCCATACCCCCAGTCAATCATCACATCCTACACCCCAGCCAGACCCTCCGCTCCGCCTCCTCTGGCAAACTGACTGTCCCAGCTAGCTAGCTATCTTCTGTCTGCTTCTATCTGAAATCTCTTTTCTATTTTCCAAAAATTGACAATATTTCTCCAGGGAGTGCAGTTAGCGACAGTGGGAGCGCCATGCTGGCTCCGAAAGCTTGACGGACTTAGCAACAGTAACTAAGGGGGCGTGGTTTAGCGAAGGGTCAATTGTCTTGTAATTTGAATTGTGGAATGAAATTGGTTGATTTGGATACGTATGCAGTTCAGTAGTAATACATATTTGTAACGCCAGGCGGCAGTGTTGGTGCATATTGATGCCTGATTATACGGTTTCTCTCAAGTGGTTGTTTTCAGAATCAGAATTATTTATTCGCCAAGCACGATGTACAAGGAATTTGCCTTAGTGCAAGGGGTGTCAACATACAACCAAACGATAACAAGAGCTTAGAAAAAATAAACAAATTGTGTAATAAAAATACAATACAATACAATATAATATAATATGCAGTACAGTGCTAATATACAAATACAAATACAAATATACAAATATAGTACAGATAATGGTTATGTACACAGTTAAGGTGCAAGAGTGTGCAAAAGGGCAGAGTAGAAGTCACAGTTAACGGCACAGTTAAAGTGGAGTGTGCAAGAACAGGGGGATAGAGGAAGGGGTCTTGTTTAGGAGGATTATGGCTTGGGGAAAGAAGTTGTTCAGGTGGTGTTTAGTCCTAGTCTTTAAGGCTCTCACTCGGGTCTCCTGCTGAGAGGGAAGCGCTGGAAGAGAGAGTGGCCGGGGTGTGAGGGGTCAGCCATGATTTTCCCTGCTCTCTTCCTCATCCTGGAGGTGTACAGATCTGTGAGGGGGAGCTGGCAGCCAGTGATTTTCTGCATACCGACTCTATGCGCTGTAGTTTCTGCTTTAGAATGGGATGATGCAGAGCCGAACCACAGAGATGGAGGATGTGATGACTGATTCAATTATGGCTGTGTAGAATTGGACCAGCAGTGCTTGCGATAGCTTGAATTTTTAAGCTGTCGCAGAAAGTACATGCGCTGCTGGGCCTTCTTGGTTATTGTCTGCAGATTCCTGTCCCATTTGAGGTCCTTTGGATGGTGGTACCTAGAATTTGTACGACTCTTCTCTGCTCACCATGGTGCCGTGTATTTCCAGGGAGGAGTGGGGTGGGCTTCCTTCTGAAATCAATGACCATCTCCACAGTCTTTTGTGTGTTCAGCTCCAGGTTGGCTCCACACCATGACACCAGCTGGCTTACTTCCTCCTGGGTATCTGGACTCATCACCGCCTGGGATGAGACCGATCAGGGTAGTGTCGTCCGCAAACTTAAGAAGTTTAACGGATTCACTGTTGGAAGTACAGTCATTGGTGTAAAGTGAATAGAGTAAAGGAGACAGTACACAGCCCTGAGGGGCGCCAGTGCTGAGAAGGAGGGGGTCCGGCGAGGTCACCCACCTTGACGCACTGTTTCTGCTGGTTAAGAAGTCATGGATCCAGTGGCAGAGAGGGATGGGACATTGAGCAATCTAAAAGTAGGTCAGGGATGATCGTATTAAAAGCAGAACTGAAATCCACGAACAGGATGCGGGCGTAGGTGAGCGCTGTCCAGGTGCTGCAGGATGTGGTGCAGAGCCAAGTTAATGGCATCATCTACAGACCTGTTGGCTCTATATGCAAACTGCTGGGGTCCTGGAGGGCATCAGTCATGGCTTTGAGGTGATGTAGAATAAGTCTTCTCAAAGCGCTTCATGATAACAGAGGTTAGGGCAACTGGTCTGTAATCATTCAGGCAGGAGATCTTTTTGTTTTTGGGGACCGGAATGATGATGGAGGTTTTAAAACAGGCAGGCACAGCACACTGGACCAGGGACTGGTTGAAGAGATCAGCGAGGATGGGAGAGCTGTTCAGCACAGTGCCTGAGTGTTGCTGGTGAGACACGGTCAGGCCGGCCGCTTCCTGGTCTTCTGTTTCCTGAGAGTGCAGCTGACTTGGTGTACGGTGATGGTGATAGGAGGTGGCGGGGGGGGGTGTCATAGGAGCAGTGCAGGTAAGGACTGGGAGGTGTGGGGGGAGGGGGCAGGCAGAGCAAGATGGAGTGGCTATAGCTGGGCTGGGGGAGGGGGTGATGTAGAAGTCTTTTGTTTTTCAAATCTTGAATAAAAGGTGTTAAGCTGGTTTGGAAGTAGGGGTCGGCAGTAGCATTTACAGGTTTTGGTTTGTAGTTTATAATGGTCATGTCCCCTCCAGATGGAAGAACAGTCATTTGTTGAGAAACGCTGTTCAAGTTTAACTTTATATCGGCGTTTGGGAGTCTTGACTGCCTTGTTAAGTGCATATTTGGCCCTTTTATATGCATCCCGGTCTCCGCCTCCTGTAGGCCTCTCCTGTTGGTGCGTAGTTTCCCAGCTCAGCAGAGAACCAGGGTTTGCAGTTGTTGAACTTGTAGACAGCCCTTGTTGGGATGCAGGTCTCCCGCAAAAGCTGATGTAGGAGGTGACTGCATCAGCATAATCATCCAGGTTATTGTTGTTGTTTTTGGAATATGTCCCAATCTGTGGAATCCAAGCAGCCCCTCAGATTCTCTATGGCCTCAGTGGGCCATGTTCTCACTGGTTTTTCCACAGGCTTGGCAGCTTTTGCTTTTGTTCATGTTCAAGTTCCACGAGCATGTAGCGATTGCCCAATGGCTGCAAAATGCTTCCAAGTATAAATGTGAATATTTTCTCTTGTGTAGAAAAATATTTAAATCGACTACTTTTATCCAGCAGATTTTCAGAGCTCTTAAATTGAACTTTATTTGGTCAAATGTGTGTTGTACATTAACATTCTTCACTTGATCTTTGTATTTATGAATTTATTTTTGTAATAGTGTTAAGTGTATAATTTTTCCAATGGGTGGCTATATTAAAACTGAAATTGACCACCGAAGATGGCCAATTTTTTATGTAGTATTTGAAAATGTGCTTTGAAAGTTTAACTTTTGGCATTTTTCCTCATAAATTGATTCTTTACAAGATTTGTTGTGTACATATCCCATACAAAGAAGCAGAGTTTTTGCTCAATTGAATGAAATCTTATATCCTATGTTCTAAATCAACATTCATCCACTGTGTTTTTAGCCAATCTGCTTTCATCCACAATTGACGACCGTGATGCATTCATACCGCGGGTTAAGCAGTTTTCGACAGACCGCATCTAAGCATGTCCATATTGGACTATTGTATATGCTGCTTATGAATGAAGTCAAGGTCAACACTCTTAAGATCTCACGTTATTGGCCACAGTCCACAGTACCATCTAGTGTAATGGTTAGGAAACTGGACTTGTAACTCAGAGGTTGCTGGTTCAATTACCAGGTGGAGCACTGCCACTTAGCACTGGAGCACTGCAACTTTACATTTCTTTACATACAATCCATTTATACAGCTGGATATTTTACTGAAGGCTAAGTACCTTTAGCTCAAGGGGACAACGGCAGTGCCCCCATCTGGGAATCGAACCTATAACCTTTCGATCACAAGCCCAGTTCCTAACCATTCTAATACACTGCCACCCTGCCACCGATTCTAACAAACAGGGATGATTTGGGGTTTCAATTAGGGGGGGGGGGGGAATTAAAAGTATTTTCACAGTATGTAAGTAAGTACGTTTTTTGCATTCATTATGGCCAAATGAGAATTTGAGAGCTTGGTTGTGGAGGCAGGGCATTGGCCCGGGTCAGAGGATGAACTGTGGGTGTGGTTCTGTCTGCAGGCTGGCCAAGTCCACTCTGACCCTCATCCCCCTGCTGGGTATCCACGAGGTGGTGGACCTGATTGACAAGATTTGTCAATAGGTGTCTCACCTCTCTCTCTCCTGTCTTTCTCTCACTGTATCTCTATCTTGAGTGGTATCCCTCTCTATCTCTTTCTGTCTTCTGTCTCTCACTCGAACTTTCTCTTTCTCTCTCTCTCTCGTATAAAAAAACGTGCCTGTTTTTGTACCAAAAACAGACCTTTCTGGGGTCACTGAGTTGATTTTCCTCCTGTCTTCCCCCCAAAGGGAGTGATCCTGTACTGCTTTGTCAATAAGGAGGTGAGTGTTTGGAGAGGGTCTGCGTTTGAACCCAATGTCACCTCGACCTGACGGTGCACTTGCTTTCGCCACGGGATCCTTTCAGACCCACGACTGGACTCGACCGCCACTTGACCTCCCTGTGTGTGACCGCCACTTGACCTCCCTTGACCATTGGTCCAAATCGACCCTGCCCCCTTGCGTTAGGCTGCTCCCGCCTGAGTGCGCTCAGTATCCGGAATACCAACGTTCCTGACGTGCAAGCTCAGCGGGCACCTTGAAGTCTCAAAGGAATTTCAAGTCAGATGATGCATTGCAGTTATTTGCAGGTGTCAGGTATTGCAAATAACTCTTGCAAGCATCTCTTTGGGACATGAAAGGTCAAGTCATAGCCCTCAGGGTTGGGAGTGCTTTTCCATGTCAGAGTGTCTAATGACACAGCATTGTATAATAATAATCGTAATAATAATACGTTTAATTTAAAGCACCTTTCTAGGAACCCAAGGACGCTGTACAGTAAAAAAAAAAAAAAAAAAAAAAAAGACAATAAGCATTTGACACCATTTAAAAACAGGCAAAATTCCTAGAAATCAGGAGAACTAAACTACAAAAAAAGTTGGGTTTTTTGTTGTTGTTGTTTTTGCTACCTCTCGCTGTGCCCTTGGTAAACATGTCTTGGTTCTGCATTGCTGTACAAGGATGAAACCATTCACAAAAGCACAGCACACCCCACGGGCCGAGTGGATTACAAATGTTTGAGGCAATCGGACCGTTTCTTGGACGTGACTCCATGTGAGCCCCCATGTGAATAGACGTTGGGTGAAGGAGTAACAACGGCCCAGAGACTGCAGGTGAGTGGACTAATTGCCTGCAAATGTCAGCCACCGTAGCACTAACACCATCTGCACCAAATAAATCGCCAACAAGGAAACAGACCTGCAGTTTGGCAGGTTAGGATCAAAAAAAGGATGATCCAGTCTCCGTTGTCATGGCAATCAAGTCGAAGAGGGCAACATCGCGGACGTTCGTCACCCACCTCCCAACAAAGTGTACAATATATACACCTATAAATATGCCATAATCATACTTGTAGGTGTATATAGGAATATAAGATTTATATATAAACATCTCTTGTGAATTGTTGCTCCTGGATATCCCATATTGAAGCTGTATGCCACCTGCCTTCATGTTTTGTGTGCCATCTTTCATCCTCAGTTAAGTTTGACGTTGTCTGCATCGATGTCTCCAAGTGTAAAAAAATAAAGCTTCTGAATTCATAAACGAACATGCATTATTGGAATCTGATGCACTTAAAGGAGCATCTGGGATTTACCAAGACAAAATAAAATGCAAGGAATGTGATAAGAAGTGCCACCATTGGAGGGCTGTATACTAACTGTGGGCCTGGTGTGGCTAATTAAACATGTTCCCTGGGGTTCAAATTCAAATACTTATTGACATTTCTCCTCAGTAAACTTCAAATGAATTTCAAGATGCAATTACACACATCTTAAAAAGGTTGTTGGACACATTTATTTATTGGCACACATTTATTCTGACAAGCTCGATTCTCTAATCTGCAGAATCTATCGCAGGATTTATGGAGTGTGGAATTAAATGATTTCTCCTGATGTGGGCGAGGGTGAGCCGATCAGTCCAGAGCAGAATAATTATTTTTTGACGAGCTTGAAGTTCGACATGCGTTATGCAATTCGGGACTTCAGATGTTTTATCCATTTAATGCAGCCCTCAGACTTAGCGACCCCTCAGACTGGATTTAGACCCCTCATTTCTTGCTTCTGGATAATGAATCCGCACAGTCAGTTCAGCTGCAAAAGAATATCCAATTTATGGATAGTTTATACAATATTTATATTGTGTATTACTAATCTATAATTGACTACATACTATCAACAGTGCAAGCTTCTTGGCTGTACAATTGTTCGCACAGAACGGTATTTGAAAAATGTTGTGGAGGGTGTCGGTCTCGGCCACGTGGGAGTGGCATGGTTGCCTGTGTTGTTGCATGTGGCAGAGGCCTTTGGAGCAGTGAGACTTTCCGGGGGCAGGTTTGGCACTCTCACAGGGTGTGAGAGTGAACTGTCGCCCAGAAGGGAGCTCCAAAGGCCATAATTGGTTTAATTATTATTTAAGTATTTAATTGGTGTCAATCAGTCAATTGATATGGAAGTCAATTGGCTGATTGGGTGTCTGTGTGAGAATGTGAGTTGAGTGATTGTGATTGGGTGATTGCCTCACGAGTCCCACCTGAGCCAGGCAGAAACAGGTGGGGCGAGTGGGGAGTTAGTCAGTCTTGTTGAATGTTTGATGTTTGTGGAGTTTTGTGTGCGTTTGTCGAAAGTGACTGAGTAGAGTGCTTCTTGTGTGTGTGGGGAAGAGGGAGAGGGGGTGCACTGGGAGTATCCGCCTCTCGCCCTCGGTTTTATTGAAAGAGAGCTTGCACTCGGCAGTGGAGAGTGTTTCTGGGCAACTGGAAGAGTGGAGGGTGTCTCGGGGCTGGTTGCCAGAAAACTCCACTGTGGGGAGTGGCGAGTGTCTCTGTATGAATGGGTAAGAGAACTCGAACTACAAAGTTCGAGTGTCTCAGTATGAATGGGTGGGAAGCACTTGAAAGGTATCGTAGCGTATAGCACGTGTGTGCATGCGTGTGGAGAGAGATGACAAACAAATTGTCATTGATGAATCTCGACAATTTGGCAAACAAACCTAACAATCAATAGTGAAACTTTTGTTAGTCATTTCTAACAAGAATGCCACCAAAGAAAAATGTACACGAAGAAGAAATGGAGGAGATTAGGAAATCTCTGAATTTCATGTCGGAGGAAATTAGCAAGGTGGCTAACCAACAAACAAAGTTGCTTGGGCTAATGGAGGAAGTCCGGCAGCTCAAGCTTACAATCAAAGAGAAAGATAAAAAGTTATCAGATCTGGAGAGACGTGTTGATGATCTCGAACAATATTCGCGAATAGATGACCTGCTGATAAGCGGACTAGCAACAACACACCGAACCTACTCCCGAGTTGTAGACGGAGAGAAAGGAGAAGACGCTCAACCAAGTGAACAAATCTCCTTGGAAAAGCAGGTGATCCAGTTCTTTGCAAGCCATAGTATGAGCTTACAAGCAAACGAGATCTCAGCATGTCATACGATTCCAAGAAAGGACAGAAACACCAAACCAGTCACCGTTATGCGCTTTGTGAACCGAAAAGCCAAAATGGAATTACTGAGACAGGCCCGAAAGCTGAAGGGGACGGACGTGTTCCTGAACGACCAAGAATGCCGAACTTGCAAGGCAAGCACGTATCCTAAAAAAGCAAGGCAAAATTCTAGCCACTTGGACAAGGAACTGTAAAGTGTGGATTAAGTTGAATGGATCTCCCAAGGAAGCTAAAGCCATTATCGTAAGAGATCTCAGTGACTTGGACAAATATAAATGAGTAAGCCTGATAATGGCTCCTTTAGATGGCTAACGGGGCTTGTGTTTTTAACAATGGGAGGTAGCCTTCTCGACTGTGTCTGGCTAAAGGTTTTTGCATGGACTATTTTTTGTTTTTATGGCATGGGTTTTTTACATCTTTTTTGTTCCGGTCCAACTGCTTGCTGTGTGTGCGCGCGTGTGTGTGTGTGTGCGCGAGCGCTTGCATATGTGTGGAAGTGCGAAATTAGGACACTTGAACAATGACTAGTAGACAAAGGACAACTGAACTGGCTATAGCAAGAAATGTTGCCTTTCAACATGCATTTGGATGAAGATATTGACCCTGAGAGTAACTTCTTTAAGTATGGTAACAACTGCTGTTACTATACTGATGAACTGTTTAATAATAACATCAAATTAGATAATTGTATATCAATTATTCACTTTAACAGCAGAAGTCTATATGCGAACTTCCAAAGTATTAAAGATTATATAAGCCAGTTCAACACACCATTCAATGTGATTGCAATCTCAGAAACTTGGCTTAGCTTGGAGAAAGGGGTGTATTTTGAGTTGGAAGGTTATGAATTGAACTTCATGAACAGAGTAAACAAAATGGGAGGGGGGACGGCTCTGTATGTAGATAGAAGGTTAAAGTACAAGGTTGTAGAGGGTATGACTACTACTATTGATGATGTGTGTGAATGTATCACCATAGAGATTTCCATGGAAAAAAAGAAAAAAATTATTGTCAGCTGTGTTTACAGAGCTCCCAGCTCCAGTATTGAGGTATTCAAGAATTTGATGGAAGATATGTTTACAAAGACAGAGCATAAGGTCACGTTCATTTGCGGTGATTTTAATATAGATTTACTCAATCCTAACAACAAGCTTTTTATCGGCCGATGAGTTTATTGCTGCAATGTACAGCATGAGTTTATATCCTAGTATTACTAAGCCTAGTAGAATAACATCTCACTCTGCTACCCTAATTGATAATATATTTACTAATAACATGGAAAACAATACAGTGAGCGGATTACTAATGAATGATATCAGTGACCATTTGCCAGTGTTTGTGATCTATAGCTGTGGTTATAGGATGAAGAAGGATGGAAATATTACTAGCTACATGAGAGTGAGAACAGAAGAAGCACTAAATTAATTTAGAAGTGAATTTATATCCAATGACTGGAGAAATGTGTATGAAGCAGAGGACGTTGACTCAGCATATGATACTCATTCCTATTATTTTATGACAAAAACTGTCCAGTGCAACAAAGCAGGAAAAATTAAAGTGTCTGGATAAGCCTTGGATCACAAAGGGATTGTCAAATGCCTGTAAAAGAATACCCTATATAGAGAATTTATTAAATATAGAACTAGAGATATATAAAAATAAATTAAAAATTAAATAAATTATTAGGAAATGTAAGAAAGATTATTATTATAATATATTAGAAAAGAACAAAAGTAACATCAAGGGTACATGGAATATATTAAATAAAATCATTAGAAATCACGAGCTACACAGACCATTTTACTGACAATGAAAAGACAATTACTAACATGAATGATGTGGTTGAGGGGCTTAACAATTTCTTTGTGAATGTGGGACCCGGACTAGCAATAGAAATAAACCCTCCACAAGGGGGAGGTGTCACACAATATTTTGGTGAAAGAAATCCAGCTACAATTTTTTTGAGAAATACTGACAGAAACGAAATAATTAATATTGTCCACATGTTCAAGAATAAGACATCAACAGATTGGAATGATATTGATATGATGGTAATTAAGAAAGTAATTATTGCTATTGCAGATCCTTTAACATACATTTGTAACCTATCTTTTAAATTGGGCTCATTTCCTAGCAAAATGAAAACTGCTAAGGTGATCCCATTATTCAAAGCAGGAGACAAACATCTTTTCACCAATTACAGGCCAGTTTCCTTGCTTTCTCAGTTCTCTAAAATTCGGGAAAAGCCATTTGTTGCACGTTTGGATAGTTTCATGGAAATGCATCAGTTACTGATGGACAGCCAGTATGGATTTAGAACAAACCGATCAACTTCAATGGCCTTAATGGAATTAGTAGAAGAATTAACAAGTTCACTTGACAATAAGAAATATGCAGTAGGGGTTTTTATAGATTTAAAGAAAGCATTTGATACAATTGATCATGATATTTTACTGCAAAAGATGGAAAGGTATGGTATTAGAGGGGTGGGGTACGATTGGTTAAAAAGCTACATTGGTAACAGACAAGAGTTTGTACAAATGGGTGAATATAGATCAACTAGTCTAGACATTACCTGTGGTGTGCCGCAAGGTTCGATATTGGGACCAAAATTATTTATCTTATATATCAATGATATATGTAATGTTTCCAGTATTGTGAAATTGGTTGTTTTTGCCGATGACACTAATATCTTTTGTTCTGGGGAGAATCTACAGCAGCTGTTGGAGGTTGTCTCAGCAGAATTGGGTAAGCTGAAATTGTGGTTTGACGCAAACAAATTATCACTAAATTTAAAAAAAGAAAAATTCATAGTGTTTGGCAAACGGAGAAAAAAATTTGAACATACAAGTTGAGATAATGATTGACAATGTTAGATTAGAAAGAGTAAATGAGAATCTTTTTTTGGGAGTGATCATAGACCACAGTTTCAGCTGGAAACCCCATATAAATTATGTTCGATCTAAGTTAGCAAAAAGTATTGGAGTCCTAGGTAAAACAAGGCACATCCTGAACATTAAATCACTTTACACTCTGTACTGTACTCTTATACTACCTTATCTGACTTATTGTGTGGAGGTGTGGGGAAACACTTACAAAAGCACTCTACAGACATTATGCACAATGCAAAAAGAGCAATACGAGTAGTAAATAATGTAGCTTATTATGTTCACACAAATGCACTGGTTTTAAAGTTACAGACCTTGAAGTTCATGGACTTAGTAGAATTTAAAACGGCACAAATAATGTATAAAGCAAGAATTAATTTACTTCCTGGCAACATACAAAAATGTTCAGGGATAGAGAAGGAGGGTATGACTTGAGGGGCAACTTTAACTTAAAAACAACCTAGTGTACATACCACTCTGAAAAGCATGTGTATTTCTGTCTGTGGGGTGAAGCTGTGGAATAGTTTGCCTGAGGTAATTAAACAAAGTATAAATGTCGGACACTTTAAAAAAAAGTTAAAGCACTTTATTTGTCAGAAATACAGACTGGATTGAATGATAAGACCTAAAAATTGATATTTTGTTTGACGGATCGATAAATGGGCTATGTAGAAAAAGACTTCCGAATTTTTCTTTTTTGGATGTTAAATTCTCTTTGAGTGTTTGTTTGTACTAAATAGTACTAAATAATGAATGAACAATTTTCGAAAATATTAATAACCTCAATTCTTGGCAAAAAGGTATGCAGTTTCCATTTGCTGGCATTAAGACATCAGTGCACTCTTAACAAAAAAACATGAATTATAGAATTTTAGTGAGTGCCATGGCTGTCACGCTTTATTCCCTGACTTTGACGTAGCAGTCGTATATGCGTGGCAGCCGTCCAAAGCTGCAGCAGGCGGGGGTGACGTTGATCTCCTCTGGGGGCTGGACTCCCGTGAAAGTGAAATGTTGGAGGAGGGCGGAGAAGAAGAGGAAGAGCTCCACCCGGGCCAGCCCCTCTCCCACACAGGCCCGTTTCCCTGGAGACAAAGAGGAACAAACATCGTGGACATCAGGGTCAGCGACACTACATTTACATGTTAGGCATTTAGCAGACGCTCTTATTCAGAGCGACTTACAGTTTACATTTATTTTACATACAATACATTTATACAGCTGGATATTTTACTGAAGCAATTCACGTTAAGTACCTTTAGCTCAAGGTTACAACGGCAGTGCCCCACCTGGGAATCGAACCTGAAACCTTTGAGTTACAAGCACAGTTCCCTAACCATTACACTACACTGCCACCCTGACATCACTGACCATTCTCTCTGTGAACCACCATTCCCTTACAACAAAATCCCATCAGAAGATGTCAGCCTTTTATAGAATCTTATAGACTAAACTGGGCAAATCATAGAGTATGGTGCAACAGACAGTAATTGTAAAAGACTATTTTGTCCAGCCAGAAAAATAGTTAAGGAGCTCAAGACACCAAGGTGAGTTGGCTACACCTGAAATCTCCTTGAAGGAGACACACATGGAATACCTAGATATATTAACTCACTGAGATCAGACATATCACTAGGACGGTTCCCTCTTTCGATTAAGCTTATACCAGACACTCTTCATCTTCATTGATCTCATCTCCAGTGATCATAAATGTATAAGGAACAGAGGAACCACACCTAGTCCGAATGGCAGGAATGCTTCATTCTTCTTGAAACTCCCATTTTCATCCAGGAAGTTCTCTGGGTCAAACACGTCAGGGTTTTTCCACAGCTTTGGGTCAAAGTGAACTGAGCTCAAGAGAGGGAGGACCACTGTACCCTGGGACACCAAAAACATTTTAACAATTTTTACAGCAACATATCATTTCATGGGGGAATCGTAGTTTTCAGATTGGGAAAATGGCCCATTTGGCGTTACACGTGAATGAGGCAACTGAAGTTAGACTGAAGTCAATTCAGGAGACATCACCTGCACATTCACATTTTGGTGTGATTATGTCATTGTCAGATGTTCCATATATGGCTCCAAAACAGACCAAACTGTGCTTATTTTCTGCTAATAAGCCAGTCAAATGAACCAGGCCATAGCTGACCATGAATTTAATGTTGAGGTTTTTTTATATACTGGGTAATTATAATTGTCTTTTGGATTGCCTAATAGATTAATTTGCCATGTCTCTGAACTCCAGGAAAGTAGATTGCATCACCTTGGGAATGCAGTAGCCCTTAAACTCTGTGTCCCACATCATTTTGTGAGGAACAGAAGTAGGGGCGAGATCCATAGACCGCTGGACCTCGTGAATGACAGCATCGGTGTAGGGCATATTCTGCCTGTCCTGGACTGAGGGCATTCTCGAGGAGCCCACCACCTCATCGATCTCCTTCTGAATCCGCTCTGGAGAAACAAAGAGAACGTATTGAGCACATCCATACTGTGAAACAATGGGATGTAGGAAGGGAACTTCAACAAAGTGTCTTAACAGGGCATTGGGCCACCACAAGCTGCCAAAAACAGCTTCAATGCATCTTGGCGTAGATTCTACATGTGTGTGGAACTATTGGAGGGATGCAACATCATCCTTCCACACGGATCATAGCTTAAAGTTTCTTCCACATAAAAGCAAAGCAGTTAACATGAGAAATGTTCTTTCCAATCGTGATCCTGGTTTTTGTTTTCGCCTTAAAATCAGCAGCCAATTTAGACCCAAGAAGAGGCTAAGTTAACTGTGTAACTAACTGCTTCAATCGATCGATTAGGAGCTGACCACCAACAAAAAGCCACTACCACTGACATCAGTTAACTAATTGTCATCACCACTGCTTTCATGTTGAATACTGCATTTTGTAATATGTATCTATGTTGATGACTGTCCAAAAATGTTTGTATTTTTTTAATCTAACATTTATTTCCGTGTGTTACAGGTACGTTATGCAGCTGCCAACATTGATGTCTATTACTGTATTACTGCACTGATCTCTTGCGCAGACTATGATTGACCTTACCATGTATTAAAGCACATCTTGTAAGTCGCTCTGGATAAGAGCGTCTGCTAAATGCCAAAATGTAATGTAAAGCAGCAAGCCCTGTGGCTCTTCAGAATCAGGGTTGAGTACCACAGCCATGGTCTCCAGGACAGTGGTCAGACACCTTGGATGTGAGGATACTTCATCATGAGCAGCAGGCCTTGTCTCAGTGTGGAGGAAGTGGTTTCCGTTCCCGCAGAGAAGAGGCTCCAAACCGAACTCAACAGGTTGTCGTAGTGGAACTCGCTGCTAGGAGCATCTCCCTGCTGTGTAGAGATCAACACGGTGTCGATCAACACGACTCACAGTGGAATTAACACACTACGAAAGACATGTAGCTCTCCTATATGCTTTAAAAAAATATATATCCAAATTTAGTAGCCAATTACACCCTCTATTTACTTCGATTTTCCCTACCCAGACGAGTTGGCCGCTCGTCTCTACAAGGCAAGCTAATTCTCAGAGGGAATCAAAATCCGCTTCCTTCGAGACAGAATTCGCCCACCCACGTTCTGGAGACACCCTTACGCACTTCACGGCGGACCCGAGCCAGCTCACCCTCCCCCTGGGGCAGACAGCCAAATGCCGCCCCCAATTAGGGCTGACGACCAGTGCCGGCCTGGTAGAGACGATTTTCGAACTGCATCCCTGACAGGCAACGCACACCATCGGACCAGTCAAAATATGGTGCATTAGACCGTTGCGCTATCCGCAATAAATGAGGAAGGTTTGCTATCTTCCAGTTAATATCACCAAGCAGTTTTGCCAATTTGGTCCTGAAGGAAAAATATCGCTACATAAAAACTTGACTGTCTAGTACTGCATTAAGCAAAACAGCTGGCCAACTATTTTTTTTACATTTACCAATTGAAACCTCATGCAATTATACAATGAATATGCATTAGCTAGCTAGCTAGGTTGATGCTACAGCTCGTGGGGGAACCTGTGTTTGAAGGATTAGGTCATTTTTGAGAAAGCATTGTTAATTATATGAACAGATACAAGAACAAATGCGAGCCAATTGGTGGGCAACTAGCAGTATTGATGGGGTCTTGGAGTTAGCTAGTGAGTTTGCTAGCTAAGAATCAAACACATTGCTAGCTAGATAGCGAGCTTGCTAATTAACTGACTCTTTACAACAGGAAGGATACTAAAACATTAGCTACCTCGCTGATATAAGATTTTATTTTCTTCCATTTTCTCTTTCTGCTGTTTTTCCCCATTTTCCCCTCCCAATTTAGTAGCCAATTATACCCTATTTTTTCATGTCATTTATCCCTCTCCCTCATATAGAGAGCTCGCTGCCGGGAGGGAGGCGGCGATTGGCTGTCCGCCCCAGGGGGATGGAGGCAGCATTTGTTTTCACCTTAAGATCAGCAGGCAATTTAGACCCAAGAAGAGGCGAAGTTAACTGTGTAACTAACTGCTTCAATCGAAAGGTAAAAGTTATGATGACAGACTTAAGGCACTCAATCTATTTAAGCTTAGCAAACAGAGACTTAGGGGGGATTTGATTGAGGTTTTTAAATTCCTAAAAGGGATTAACAAAGTGGAATACCAAAGATTTTTTAAGATAAGTGGGGTCAGCAGAACAAGGGGCCACAGGTGGAAATTAGGTCAAGGCTAATTCCACACAGATATTAGGAAGTTTTTCTTTACATAGAGAGTTGTCAATGCCTGGAACAGCTTGCCAGGTCGGGTAGTAGAGGCAGAAACACTTGGGCTATTCAAGTCCGGGCTAGATGTAGTACTAGATACTCTTTAGATTAGGACATGACGAACCTAGATGGGCCGAAAGGCCCATTCTCGTCATTATGTACTCTTACGTTTTATGAGCTCGCTGCAGGCACAGAAAGGTTCTCGGTGTGTTGGAAATACAGTCGACAGCTTGGCGTGTTCTGTCTTAGGTTGTGGGTTCAATTCCCACTGGGACCACATATATTGAAAAATGCATGCATTCACTACTGTAAGTCGCTTTGGATAAAAGCGCCTGCTAAATGGCATATATATATATATATGTTTCCTAGATTTCTTTGTTTGTTTTTCATGAAATTACCTCCTGCATTCGAACCAGGAAAGCTTCTATGTAGTCCCGAGGGCAGTCAGTGTCGAGATTGTTCATTCGTCGGTCAGCCTCCAGTTTGAAGTACTCTCTAATCTTCTGAAGATGCTGAAACAGCTCGTGGTGAGGACCAGGCAGGCACTGCACCAGTCTGGGAAAGATGTTGTAGAGCTGCAGGAGGAGCAAGGCAGGATATACCAACATTGTTCCACATGTTGTCACGCTGTCATACAGCTCCATGGTAAATTTCATCAGTGACTTCCAAAACTATGCAAATTAATAAACACTGTACATTTACATTTTAGGCATTTATCAGACACTCTTATCCAGAGAGACTTACACAGTTTACATTTCTTTACATACTGTACAGTATATTTATACAGCTGGATATAAATGATAAGGCTAAACACTGTAAGGCTAAACACACACTTCCTTCAGAATGCAGGAAAACATGTGCTTCTAATTCAGCAAGTGTGATGAGCACAGAAGAAATGGTGATAATATTTGAAGAGCTGTGTTAGGGATTCAGAGGTCTTGAGGAACATGGGATAGAAAAACCATGATTGAACTTCAGTAGCTACTACAGGCACGCATGGCAAGGAATTAAAGTCCATGTTTTTGGCACAGTGGTTCTAAATAATCTACGGATAAAGGAAAACATTTCTAAACTATTATGTAATTAAATATAGGTTATATTCATCCGAACATTATCAGAACAATCATACAGAGAACATAAGCGTTAAAACGTGTGAGATGCACCTGTCCTTTGGAGCTGCTGATAAAACTAAAATAAGCATCAATGCCATGCTGGAGGAACTCAAACTGCTGGTCATTGTATTCGAACCTCTGGCCAAAGACAATGGAGCAGATGACATTGGAGACAGCATTACACAAGAACGGATTTGGGTTGAAGGCAGAATCTGTAAAATAAGGCGTGCTCAAAATGAATGACCAAACACAATTGTACAGATGATGTAAACAATATCAAACCAAATTAAGGAGAGATACATAGTTCTTACAAAAATGTACATAATGCATAATGTTTAAAATAATGAACTGCATATTAGTCATGTAACATGCAATAAACTACAACTCCCAAAACTCCTGGTAGCATGTGTATTGGCTTTCAGCAACAGTAGTATTATGTTAGCTTTCAGTGTCCAAGCTTTCAAGCTTAGAAATGTTCCTGAACAAAAAAAGTTCCGTCAGTGGGGTCGTGACAGTGGGGAAGTTCACTAATTTTGACAATCCCTCAGCATTTACACAAAAAGATTGAATCCTTTGGAATTTACAACATAATTCTTGCCACAAATCTTATCTGGAATCTAACACCCTGCGCTGGCCTCCTCCCCCAAAATAAAGAGAGATTTAACTACAGGGTCACACATAAAACAACTGGGGTAGTAATGAATGAATGATTGGAAACTGAGTGATCTATTTATTACACTCAAGTTCAATGGACCATCCAAGAGTCTACCTACCTCCAAATTCACTGAAGGCTTTGACCAAAAACCTGGACTCCTCTTGGACCCTCTCTTCAATGCTCCTGCGCCCCATCCCGAAATTCTTCAGGGTCATGATGGAGAACCTCCGGAGATCCTTCCACCGGTTCCCGCTGCTTGCCAGCACCCCTGAGGGAGGAAAGCAACTCAACAAATGTAATGTCACTCCGGCATGTTTTCAGCATATGTGTGTGTGTGCTTGTGGTCCATTCAATACATTACTTAAATGAATGCTCACCCTCCCATTCAGTCACAGGGATTACAAAAAGAAAAAAAGCTCTGCTAATCTATTCTCCTGGATCTCAACATTAATATAGAACAAAAATCAGAGTAGAAAATTGAGAGGCAGCAATGACATTAATAACCTGTAACTGACAATACAGGTAATTGACAATACAACAGGAAGAGGTTTTTTTAGGGGTTGTTTTTCTTGCTCACCGTAGCCTTTGGTCACTTTTTGGAGCATAGGGTAGATGTACCGGCCACTGAACTCCTCGCCCTGGTTCACGAGAGCTTCCTTGATAGTCTGATATCCAGAGAGCACAACCACTGGTTTTGGGCCCAGCCACACAGTGAAGACTGAGCCATACTTCTTACTGAACTGGAAGATGGGAGAAACGCTGTCAGTGCATCATTGTTGTAGTCAATACTGCCTCAGTCGAGTCTGAGTCGAGACCAAGACCAATGTGGGGTCGAGTCCGAGTTGAGACCAGCGCAGTGCAAGTCCAAATTCATGGCCATGGCCTGGAATATGGAATGTGAGATCTTTTTAGATTGCCTCAACGATGAGGGAACAAGATGGGGGAAGAAGTTAAGACAACTGAAGTTTATTACTACCTCTATAGCAAATTGGTGTCATACTTGACAGACTTCAATAAATAGGGTCTTGTACTTATTACTGTGTACAAGTAATATATTTAGAAGTAATAAATATTTACAATATACAAGTAATAAGTACTTATTATACTGTGTTTAGCCTCTTGGCCAGGCCGTTATTGTAAACGAGAATTTGTTCTCACTGTCACCAACCGGCTCAAAGGTAGTGACAAAAATGGGAGACAAGCCAAGGGTAAAGTAATTAATGTTTTTATTTAACTAATAAGGTAAAGTATATGATTAAAGTGAGGTATGTTAATCAGTGATATCAGTGGTGTAGGATGTGGATGCGTGAACAGTAGAATGATGCAGTGTTGTAAGTGCAAAACCAAACAGAAGGATAACACATAATGACCACAAACCAGCTGCTCCAACACGGCGTCTCTGGCATCGAGAGAGAGAGCGAGAGCCCTCAACAGCACAACCTAAATAAGCTTGACACAGCTGTGCTGCATTATTCCAATCAGGTCTCCTCTCCCCTCCGCCGCCCCCTACAGGACAACCGAGGAGAGGAGACCGTCACACCCCCCATAAAAATCGGGACCGAACAAGGACCCGATAACCCAGAGACACCACTCCACGGCACGACAAAACAAAACAATTCAAAAACAAAATCAAAATGTGTGGTACCCCTACCACCCGATCACACAGGCGCCAGCGACAACGCATCCGCCACAATGTTATCCGTGCCCTTGATGTGACGGATGTCTAGATGGAACGCCTGCAAGAAAAGACACCAGCGCATTATGCGCTGGTTTGGGCACTGCATAGACCGTAAAAACGTAAGGGGGTTATGGTCTGTAAAAACCACTAATGGTCTACCCCCCGAACCCACATACACCTCGAAATGTACGAGAGCCCAGATCAAGGCAAGGGCCTCCTTTTCAATCACTGCATAATTTAACTGATAGGTATTACATTTTTTGGAGAAAAAACAAACAGGCCGCTCCACGCCAGCACCATCCTCCTGCAATAGGACAGCACCAGCGCCCACATTACTGGCGTCCACCTGTAAAGAAAAAGGTTCCTGGAACCGAGGAGTGGCCAGAACCGGGTCAGAAGTCAGCAGCTGCTTGACATTCTCAAAAGCGCTCTGGCTACCAGTCGTCCAGTCAAAAACAACTGTCGCTTTGAGGAGGTTCGTTAGAGGGGCCACCACCGTAGAAAAGTTTCTGCAAAACCCCCGATAATACCCCACCAACCCAAGAAAGCGCTGAAGCTCCTTTTTAGTTGATGGGGCAGGATAAAGGTCTATAGCAGTAACTTTAGCACGCACAGGCCGCACTTGCCCCTGCCCAACCACTTTTCCAAGGTACGTCACTGTAGCTTTAGCAAACTCACACTTAGCCAAGTTTACAGTTAAACGTGCCTCAGCCAAACGGTCAAACAGGCTACGGACACGGGCCAGATGTTGCTCCCAGGTGTCACTAAAAATTACCACATCATCCAAATAGACAGCGCAACCCTCCAAACCAGTCACCACACGATTCATCAACCTTTGAAAAGTGGCTGGGGCATTACGCAACCCAAAACTCATGACTGAGTAAGCATATAACCCAGATGGGGTGATAAAAGCAGAAATCTCTCTCGCCCTAGCTGACAATGGCACCTGCCAGTAACCCTTCAAAGGTCAAATTTGCTGACAAATGCCGCAGACCCCACCTGGTCCACACAATCCTCCATACGAGGAAGGGGGTAGGAATCAGGCTTAGTGACGTTGTTCACCTTCCTATAATCGGTGCAAAATCTGAACGTGCCATCTGGCTTATTAACCAACAAGCATGGAGAAGCCCAACTAGACAAGGATGGCTCAGCGATGTTATTATCCAGCATGTACTGAATCTCCCTGTCTAAATGGCAACGCTTTTCCAACGAAGTACGATAAAAAGCGCTGACGAATGGGCTCTGCATTCCCAACATCAATATCATGTTCTATCAAGGACGTACGGAGGGTGTGTCAGCAAATAAGGAGGTATAATCACAAATTAACTTGGCCAATTCCACGTGCTCAGATGTAGGCAAGTGGGCTAGCAACACATCCAGGTGGGCAAGAGACTCTGAGTTTTTCAGTCTACCTAATAACACACCATCATCCGGTCTAACTACACCTTCCTCACCATCCTGCGCTGCCCCCACCGGACCGGGAGAGAGCCAGACACTTCCACACCACCCACCAACAGGACAGATTTACAGTCAAGATCCTGACCCGGCTCAACAGCTGACATAGCTGGGCGAATATAGTATGGCTTCAACAAGTTAATGTGACAACATTGAGTTTCCTTTCTCCTATCGGGAGTTGAAACTATATAGGTTCGGTCAGAAACTTTCCTGACGACACTATAGGGACCAGAAAACTTGGCCTGAAAAGGGGACCCGGACAGAGGCAACAAAGCTAGAACTTGATCACCTGGACTGAAGTCACGTTGCTCCGCCCGGCGATCGTACAACCTCTTCATTTTCCCCTGGGAGGCTGTTAACTTTTCCCTTGCCAACATACCGGCCACATACAACCGCTGTCTAAAACCACTGACATAAGAAAGTAGATTCTGAGGAGGCTCAGACATCTTCCAGTCATCCATCAACACTGCCAAAGGGCCCCGCACTGTATGACCAAAAACCAAATCATTTGGACTAAACCCAAGGCTCTCCTGAGAGACTTCTCTTGCGGCTAAAAGTAACCAAGGCAATCCCTCCTCCCAGTCACCAGCCAGCTCACTGCAGTAGGAACGCAACAAAGACTTCAAAGTCTGATGGAAACGCTCAAACGCCCCTGACTTTGTGGATGGTAAGCACTGGCTCGATTATGTTTAACCTTAAGTTGCTGCAGTACTTGTGCAAACATATGGGATGTAAAATTGGACCCTTGATCACTCTGGATAACCTTAGGTATGCCAAACACGGACATAAACTGAGTCAGAGCCTTTACAATAGACCTGGTAGTGACAGTACGTAACGCATAGGCTGCTGGGTATCTGGTGGTCTGACACATCACAGTCAGCAAGTAGACACAGCCCGACTTCGACCGAGGCAGTGGGCCCACACAATCCACAATCAAGTGCTCAAAAGGTGTGCTAATGGCAGGAATAGGATACAATGGTGCAGGCTTTATAACCTGATTTGGCTTACCTGTCAACTGACATGTATGGCACGTCTAATGTAAGCTGAAATATCTTTCTTTAAACGGGGCCAATAAAAATGACGCAAAAATGCGATCATAGGTCTTTTGGACCCCGAAATGACCAGCCACATCATGGGAAACCCTCACGATCCTCTCACGTAAAGGGTGGGGACCACAATCTGAATGATTGGGTCACCGGCGAAACAATCTCCCTGTGGAACCCACCTCCTTACCAACAGCTGATCCTGAAGGTAGTAACCAGCAACATCACTCTCCACCTCCTCCTCCGAGAGAAGCTGTTTAAATAGATCTTTCAGCACAGGGTCGGCTCTCTGCTCCCTCACTAGGTCATCTCGGTGACTACACTAGGAAATCTGGACAACAGATCACCTGCCCGATTAGTGTCCCCAGTTACCGGGTCCGATGTAGGCAAAGCATCAGCACGGCTCATAGCACGTGTCACTGCACAGGATGGAAACACCTCAGGAAACACCGTTTTCGAATCGGCCACTGGTAAAGGGACTGGATGAAACCACCAAAGGTGGGGATACGTCACCCCAGACACGTCCACCCGCCAAATTATTCCCCAAAATAACCTCCACACCCTTTACAGGCAGCGAAGGCCGCACCCCCATCACAACTTCACCCTGTACCAACTCTGAAAAAAAAATCTAGTTTATGCAACGGGACCGACAAGGTGTTAAGTCCAATTCCCCTGATTAAGACATTGTCCCCTGTATAAGACAAGGGAGAAAAAGGTAAGACAGATTCCAAGACAAAAGACTCTGACGCACCGGTGTCACGCAATATCCTTACCGGAACCTTCTCCCCAGTCCCAACAATAGACACAAAACCATCCGTAACAAATGGTGCATAATCCGAATCAATCAGAGGTTTCTCAACTGCCTGCACACAAGACAAATTGGGATTAGATCAAACGTCTGCAGTAACTGCTAGCGCAGCGGGTTTTACCTTAGGCCCAGACTGAGATTTAGTTTTAGCCTGAAGGACAGGACACTCACGCATCCAATGACCCCCACTCCGACAGTAGTGACAGACTCCACTTCCTCGTGGGTCTCTATCAACTTCATAAAACGGGGTCTCATTTCTTGCCTCAACGTTAACAGGGCGAAATCCAGTTGAGCTCCGCTTCCTGCTGCGGCCCCAGTCAAAAGCCGGTAGCTCTCCGAACTGTCCCTTGTGTGTTAAAACAAACTTGTCGACTAGAACCGCTGCCTCAGAAGCTGTTCGCACATTGTGTTCACTATGATATACAGCGAGGCGCTCAGGAATAGACTCGCTGAATTGTTCTAAAATAATCAACTGACACAACTCCTCATAGGTGGTAACAGATGAGGCAGAACACCATCTCTCAAACTGCAACGTCAAATCACGGACAAAGTGAAGATGGGATTGCTTGTCACCCCGTTTTATAGCTCTAAAACGCTGGCGGTAAGCCTCCGGAACCAAGTCATAAGCACGCAAGATTGCCTCTTTAACTAAAGTATAATCCCCACTATCAACGCGACTCAGAGCAGAATAGGCCACCTGGGCTTTACCTGTAAGCACGCTCTGCAAGAGCAGCGTGCGGTCTGAATCAGACCAATTTCTCGACTCAGCAACCCGCTCAAATAGCACAAAAAACGTGTCAGGGTCTTCCTCATTGAATTTAGGCACCAGCCGTAAGTTGCCAGAAATATCAAAACTGGGATACGCATGTCCTGATGGTAACGGGGGTACCTGTTTACCTTCTTTAATCAATGCAAGATGCTCCCGCTGTATTTCTAATTTAGCGAGTTCTGTAATCTGACGCATCCTTTCCATCTCCAATTTATCTTTATCTCTAGATTTATCATGGTCCAACTGTAACAACAACAACTCCTTCTGTTGTTCATATGTCAAATTACTAGTTACAGGAGTTGAGACGGGTGCTCGGGGTATAGATTCCTCCAGGACCCCCTCTTGAACCAGTTGGTCTACCACAACCGCTTTAATAGTCTCCTTGAGACGACCAACAGCTTTACTTATTTGAATCTTATAGATATCAGCAATTTTCAAAAGCTGGTCCTTACTACATTTCTCCAATAAAGCCTCCGATGGCTTCTGTATAAACTCTTCGACCAGCGGATCCATGACGAATGTGCCTTTCTACCCTAAAAAAACGCTCCCTCCCCACCTATTTAGGCACCATAAAACAGTAGCAGTCACAACAATAGAGATGAGATAATCGGAGTTTCCCCAATCTTATGTAACTCAACCCTAGCCTTCGTGTGATGTCATGGTGGGTAATTATGCACTCAAGCCCGCTAACACCGAACAAATAACCAGCAAGCTGGCGTACCCCCCGATGTTACGGAAATGCTCCCGAGACAACTGCTCTGACCATGTTTACCACACAAAAATAACAAGGTAAAATAACCAAGCAAAATAACAAAAGCCCAACGAACTCCCACACGGAAGCCGTCGCTATGCCTACATGGGGAAAAAAGGCATCAGCTCCCAAATCTCTCACTACTGTCGTACCGAACAAATAGGTGCCCAAATAAGCAGTAGCGCAAATCCCTCTCTCCACCGAAACACAACCAAAACAACCACAAAGATAACAGCTGGCACAAACCACAACCGAAAGAAATAACTACGATGCCACAGCATCAACAAAACAATACCCCAAACTCATCTCCTATATAAAAGTTATTAGCAAAGAACCAACCAAAACCCACAACTCAAACAAAGAACGCTAACCAACTACCAACAAGGGTTCTATCAAATAGGACGAGCCCCATTTGTCACCAACCGGCTCAAAGGTAGTGACAAAAATGGGAGACAAGCCAAGGGTAAAGTAATTAATGTTTTTATTTAACTAATAAGGTAAAGTATATGATTAAAGTGAGGTATGTTAATCAGTGATATCAGTGGTGTAGGATGTGGATGCGTGAACAGTAGAATGATGCAGTGTTGTAAGTGCAAAACCAAACAGAAGGATAACACATAATGACCACAAACCAGCTGCTCCAACACGGCGTCTCTGGCATCGAGAGAGAGAGCGAGAGCCCTCAACAGCACAACCTAAATAAGCTTGACACAGCTGTGCTGCATTATTCCAATCAGGTCTCCTCTCCTCACCGCCGCCCCCTACAGGACAACCGAGGAGAGGAGACCGTCACATCACTGAAAAATAGATCTTGCTCAATTTAAGGTTTGAACTTCTGTACTGACAGCGAAATAACAAATCAAATAATGACATGAACTATATCATTTGACTACACTGATACATCTGATTTTTAATTTATATACAGTCAGGTCCATAAGTATTTGGACAGTGACACAATTTATATCATTTTGGCTCTGTACGCCAGCACAATGGATTTGAAATGAAACACTCAAGATGTGCTTTAAGTGTAGACTTTCAGCTTTAATTTAAGGGTTTTGTAAAAAATATTGTATGAACCGTGTAGGAATTACAACCATTTTTATACATAGCCCCCCCAATTTTAGGGGCTCAAAGGTAATTGGACAACCTAACATAATCATATATTAAATTGTTATTTTTAATACTTGGTTGCAAATCCTTTGCAGTCAATGACTGCCTGAAGTCTGGAACCCATAGACATCACCAGACACTGGGTTTCTTCCTGGTGATGCTCTGCCAGGCCTTTACTGCCGTTGTCTTCAGTTCCTGCTTGTTCTTGGGGCGTTTTGCCTTCAGCGAGTGAAATGCATGCTCAGTTGGATTCAGGTCAGGTGATTGACTTAGCCATTGCAGAACATTACACTTCTTTGCCTTAAAAAAGTATTGGGTTGCTTTCACAGTATGCTTCAGGTCATTGTCCATCTGCACTGTGAAACGCCGTCCAATGAGTTTTGAAGCATTTGGCTGAATCTGAGCAGATAATATAGCCCTATACACTTCAGAATTCATCCTGCTGCTTTTGTCAGCAGTCACATCATCAATAAATACAAGGGAACCAGTTCCATTAGCAGCCATTCCTTTCAGTCGAAATTGACTGAGTAGGGTGCTTCTTGTGTGTGTGGGAAAGAGGGAGAGGGGGTGTGAAGGAGAAAATATTCCCTCCACTGACAAAATTGAGTCTGACTGTGGTGGGCCAGGGCCTAGTAGCCGACCTGAAACCCAGGGGTCAACCACAGGACTGCTTATGTCTCTTTATGAAACAATGGAGAAAGCTGGATGTAATGATCCAAAGAGTGTGATATCATTAGGCCTATACAGAGCCAGGCTGTGTGCAGGGAATGTGATCATGTGATCCAGCACAGAAAACCCATGACAAAAAGCACCTGCAATTTCAGAACTGATGTAGCCGTATTCACAGCTGTATTCCTGATCAAACGCTTTATGAGCTCTAAACTATTATTTATCCAAGAACAACTGTACACTATTTAGCCAAGAATAAATGTCAAAGTATATTAAAAGATAGTGAAGGAGTGACTGCACCCGGGTTTTGCACTCTGAGCCACCCCAAGCTGAGCGAGGCAGGGGGGAATGACTAGAGCCGGCTGTGGGAACTCAAAATAGTACAGTATAGTCGGTAGGATAGGAGCCACTTAAATGTCGACACGGGTGTATGACATATTAAGCACTTCTATCATTGTGTTGTTAGAATTCACTGTTAAAGATGAAACTAGGTAGAGAATGTAATCTTGCATTTACTCACACAAATATACTGGAAAGTAATGTTGTATAAACTCACAATCACTTACACACATACACTGAAAGGTGATGTGTGTAATTATATACGGTCACAAGATGTTTGTGTAATTATATGCGGTTACAAGATGTTTCTAGAAATATACGTGGTCACAGGATATATTACAGAATGTATTGAGTTATTTTGTGTCACTGTTTCTATTGAGATACTATTGCTTAATAGTAAGATAAAATTCCATATAAGGTGCTTGGATAAATCATTATTTTTTGCCTTGCGGAACCACCATTAGAAAAGCGATGAGTAAAGCACTTGGCAAAATGCCAATATGGTGTAAAAGTCAGCTGAGAAGGGACCACCCCCAGGGGAGGGATGGAAAAATGGGAATAGCCATTTATGGATAAAACCACCATTATTTTTGAGTGATTAATGTTACGCATAACTAAAAGACCAATTAAAATGACCAGAAAAGTAAAACAATAAGGTAAACCAATGAGGTAAACGAATGAAGTGACCAATCATGTAACTATTAAGAAAAGTATGTAAACTTTTGCAGGGCTGGACTGGGAGAAAAAATCGGCCCTGCCATTTCGCGCTCAGACCGGCCCGGCACCGGTGCGGCGCCGCATTTTCTGTCGACCGGGGGAGCTGCGCGAATAAATCTGTCGACGGGCGGGGGTGCTGCGAAAAGAAGCTGAGACCAGTTCGTTTATATGCGCGAAAAATTTATTGCGCCCTCGGAACACCCGGTCCGTGGTATAATATATATAAAATGATTCTACCGGCCCTACCGAGGCCCTACCGGCCCAAAACTAGACCGGCCCACCGGGCATTTGCCCGGTAGACTATATAGCCAGTCCAGCCCTGCCCCCAAGTGAAGTGGATTAACTGTGTAATCAACTGCTGCTTAATTGATCACTGAAGTGCTGCGTAATAACCTAAAAACGAAAACCATCACACCCTGCAGCACTCCAGGACCAGGGTTCCCTATCCCTGCTTTAAACGTGTGGCACTACTCTATGTAAATAATCTAATTTTATACGACTCACCTCTAAATAGGAATTATACGGTTGTTTTAAATCCAGCTGGAAAATGTTTCCAAGGATCGGAACCGGAGAGGGACCTGGTGGCAGTCTTGCGGTTTTGCTGTCTTTTCCCCAATTCTTCCAAATTAAGAAGGCGACAACGAGACCTATCACAAGAGACGGGAAATTGTTCTGCAGAAGCGTTAAACTATCCATTTTCTAGCACATCCCGGAACGGCGAAGTTGCAATCCTGTTCTTTGTTGTGACCTTGCTTTGACTTGCCCAATTATTAAGGCGTGTCTTAAACGTGACAGGCTGGAGGCGTGAACTCTCTACCGGAGCTGGAGGAGGCGGGTTTACGCCGGTTTAAAACGTTTGATGAGTGTCATTTACATTTACATTTTAAGCATTTAGCAGACGCTCTTATCCAGAGCGACTTACAAGATGTGCATTAATACAAGGTAAGAACAATCATGGTTAGCGCACAAGATCAGTGCAGTAATACAGCAATAGACATCATTGCAGGCGTCTGCGTATCATACCTGTAACACTGGGAAAGAAAGGGTTAGTGTTTTGTTTTTTGTTTTTTTGTCAAACTGTTTATTTACGGGCGTAAGTTTAGTGCAAATACAGCTAGTCAGAGCTTGTCATATATCGTTTAATATCAAATAACGCCAAATTATTTAATCTACAACTGAACAATTCGTTTCGCGCAACCCCCGTTTTAAATGCTAGATAACACATGACATGGCCGAAGCTTATAAAACACGCGGATCACAAGCGGTAACAATGAACACAAATGCATAGCTTTCATATTCCAGGACATCACGTTCTGTGGAATGTATCCCAGCTATGTGTACAATCCTGTTCTTTGTTGTGACCTTGCTTTGACTTGCCCAATTATTAAGGCGTGTCTTAAACGTGACAGGCTGGAGGCGTGAACTCTCTACCGGAGCTGGAGGAGGCGGGTTTACGCCGGTTTAAAACGTTTGATGAGTGTCATTTACATTTACATTTTAAGCATTTAGCAGACGCTCTTATCCAGAGCGACTTACAAGATGTGCATTAATACAAGGTAAGAACAATCATGGTTAGCGCACAAGATCAGTGCAGTAATACAGCAATAGACATCATTGCAGGCGTCTGCGTATCATACCTGTAACACTGGGAAAGAAAGGGTTAGTGTTTTGTTTTTTGTTTTTTTGTCAAACTGTTTATTTACGGGCGTAAGTTTAGTGCAAATACAGCTAGTCAGAGCTTGTCATATATCGTTTAATATCAAATAACGCCAAATTATTTAATCTACAACTGAACAATTCGTTTCGCGCAACCCCCGTTTTAAATGCTAGATAACACATGACATGGCCGAAGCTTATAAAACACGCGGATCACAAGCGGTAACAATGAACACAAATGCATAGCTTTCATATTCCAGGACATCACGTTCTGTGGAATGTATCCCAGCTATGTGTACAAAATTAACTCATTCTTAGAGCAGGTTAAAGGTATTTGTCATTAGTGTTGGGCTGGAACAAAAGCCTGCACACCCAGTAGATCTATAGAACCGAACCTGGGTAGCCTACCCCTGCTTTAAGTTTTTACATAATTTTTTTCCTTAAACCTATTTTAACACAATGTAAAGTTTAAGTCATTGCCAGTTGCTCTGTGTTACGACCCCAGTTGGTCTAGGGCAGTGGTGGGCCGTCAGGGCCTGCAAGGCCTTCTCTGCTGGCCTAAAAAATATCTGAATCACAGACTGATGTTAATTATATTTTGTCCATGAATACTTATTAAATAATTCCAAATGGTCTGTCCGCTTCCTTTCATAGCTTTTCCCCTGGTTGCGCTGCTTCCAGACGTGTATTTTCATATTAAAGCATTTAACCAATCACATTTCAGCCATCATTTGTTGCCAGGGTCAAATAAATCTGCCTGGAGGCCTTCACAATCAATTCTGAAGGCCCTGTAGCATAAAATAAGTGTTGATCAAACTGTTGCTTCAACCAATCAAATTTTGAGCTGGAGACACCAAGGCCTTCTAGAAGGCCTAGGTACGTCAGCGTATTCACACCCTTTGACTGGATAGTCAGAGAGTGTCTGACTATGATGTAATGTGATTGGTTAAATGCTTTAATATGAAAATACACGTCTGGAAGCAGCGCAGCCAGGGGAAAAGCTATGAAAGGAAGCGGACAGACCATTTGGAATTATTTAATAAGTATTCATGGACAAAATATAATTAACATCAGTCTGTGATTCAGACATTTGAGCGGACATTTTCAGCCCGAAAGCGAAGTAAAACTTATGCCAGAAATACATCAGGGCAGGCTCGACATTCAGCATTAGCTTCGATGGCGATAGAAAAGGACTTCTTGATGGAACTGAAACACACGGATAATCTGTACGACAGAGTAATTGAACTCTTTTTGAGGAAAGAAAGGAGGATGGATTTTGTGTACAAATAATAAGGATTTTTGGTGAATAAAATGTTGCTATTTTCCTAAATAATATTGCAATTTTATGAGGTTATTATTGATGTTTTTGTATGTGTGTCGCAGCTGTAGCACCCCGGGTTTGTTTCTTCACTGAAGGCCAGTTATTCTGGCTACACGAGTTATCTATCTGCGATGCAACGGCTCTTTATACTGCATTTCTGCATAATAAGAATAAGATGGTTTTTATAGCCATAAAATAGTTATTGAGGGGTGGATCGATTCAGACGGAGCCATAGGCGTAGCGTGGGGGGTGCTACTTTCTCTCGCGTGTACCACCCCCGTCCGCGGAAAATGAAACCGGTGAAAGGTTGGGCACCGTTACGTTACTGCGCTACGCCACTGGGCGGAGCACTACTGAAGGCCTAGGTGTGAAATGCACGGCCCGCCACTTGTCTAGGGGTATGTGGGGAGGGGTGTAACAATGTTTTAATAATAATACCGGAAAATGGAATTTAATGATGAGACGTAGGGTGCAGAAATGGAACGGAGGCAGAGAATACGGTGCAATCAAATGTATTTACAGTGTCTATTTACATATTAACAATAGGCCTATATACAACCACACTTAAACACATAACAGGACGCAAGACCAGGGAAAAGAGTGTTGCCAAATCGAACATAAAAGAACAAACCCAAATAAGGCTAACTAAAGGGGAAGATGGCTATCTTACTTAAAAATAAAGTAAACAGAAAACAAAAGCCTTTCTACCTGGGGGGTATTTCACGAAGCGCGATTAAGCTGTAAACCCGATTTATTTCAGCAAGTCTGGATAAATTCTCGGATAAATTCTCGGATAACTCAGTTTTACGAAGCAAGCTTGACTAGATGCCAGTAAAGTTACTACGGCTGTAGTAGATGGGGCTAAAATGGTTTACCCCGCCACCCCTATGGTTGCGTAATGTTGGGCTGATCCGGGGTCGCGGTGGTTGTGGTTTCTGCGGACTTCCGGGTGCTAGGGGCTGGCTGGTACTAGCCGGCTAATGTGAAGTGAAGTGGCAGTTGCCGTTGCACTGAACCTACCGTCTCAGTCGTTTATTCAAGACGCGACATGGTGACAGAAGTGGAAGTGCATTCGGTTTCATCTTCATAATTACGGTGATGTAAAATAGTAAAAAAATAAAAATAAAAAATAAAATAAAAATGTATCTCTCGTAGTTACTGATATTAACGTATTAACTAGCTAGCCACAATGGAGTCACTCACCCCGCCTCCACCGTTGTCGTTGAGTGGAAATCTGCCCAATAAGTGGGAGCAGAGACTTAATTTGTATTGTGTAGCTACAAATCGGAGGAGAGGAAGATCGCTGTTATGCTGCACTGTGTGGGTGAGGATGCACTCGAAATTTACAAAACCTTGAACATTCAGTATGCTGATGCTCAGGCTAAGAAAATGGAGGAAGTTTTAACCGCATTCAGGCAATACTGCGCACCGCGCAAGAACACAGTCTTTGAGAGACATCAATTCTGAGCGTACAAGCACAATGAGGAGGCTGGAATTGAGGCTGAGAGCACGGGACTGTATTTGGTGAGTCAGAGGACCTCATGCTGAGGGCCAAAATTGTGTTTAGCATCACAGACCATAGGCTTAGAGAGAGGTTGTTCTCCACTGCAGACTTCCCCTTGCATAAAGCCATAGACATTTGTAGAGCTAAGGAAGCAGCTACAATGCAAGCGAGGGCCATGGCAACTAACAGCAGCACAGAAGAGCAGCTTGTGCATGCAGTGAGTAACACAGGCCGCTTTGCGAAATACGCAAAACCCCAGCCTAACAGCACGCGTGTAGCAATTCAGGAGGAGTGGCGAACCAGAGCATGTAGAAACTGCGGCAGACTTCACAAACCCAGGCAATGTCCCGCTTATAATGTGGACTGTAGGAAATGTGGCAAGAAAAACCACTTTGCAGCTGTATGCAGGTCGAACCCTGACGTAGCACTGGTGGAAGCGGAAGCACCAGATGTGAACACGCTGTACATTGCAGGCATCACTCGGGCACACAAGAAAAACTCTAGAGACACTGGCTGGAGCACATCCCTGCGTGTAGGAGGCACCTTAGTCACCTTCAAACTAGACACGGGGGCTGAAGCAAACGTGCTACCACTGGCAGTGGCAGAAGGGCTTCCCATGCCACTCAACATGCAGCGCACGGACACGGTGCTCGTTGCCTATGGCGGTGCCCGTATTCAGCCAAAGCTGCTAGTGCAGGCACAGCATAAACAGGCACAGCTCTATTTTTTTGTCACTGATGCATCAGATACACCCCTCAGCACTTCTCTATACCTACTCCAGAGGACGTACAGGGCAAACTGGCCGGCAAGACCATCTTTACAATCCTTGATGAGAAGGATGGCTACTACCAAATCAAGTTGGATGACGAGTCGGCCGACCTTTGCACCTTCAACATGCCGTGGGGGAGGTACCGCTTTCACCGACTTCCCTTTAGCATTAAATCAGCAAGTGAAGTATTCCAGCCGACCAACTCAGAGGCGTTTGGGGACATAGAGGGCGTTTCTGTGATCGCTGACGACATGATCATAGCCGCAGCCACCAAAACAGAGCATGACAGCATACTGCAGAAAGTGATGGACAGGGCCATCCAACTCAATGTCAAGTTCAACAAGGACAAAATACAATACATGGTGGGGGAGGTCAGATACATGGGCCACATCATTGGTGCTGCTGGAGTGAAACCTGACGGGTTTTAGGTGGCGGCGATCCAGCAGTTGGCCCCACCTACTGACAGAAAAGCGTTCCAGAGGTTACTGGGCATGACGAGGTATCTGGCTCAGTACCTGCCAGATGAGTCCACACTGACCGCCCCACTCAGACAGCTGCTCCGAAAGGACATAGACTGGCAATGGCATCCTGAGCATCAGATGGCGTTTGACAAGCTTAAGAAAGCTGTCTCCGGGGCCTCCCACGTGGTCCAGTGGTTACAACGTCCGACGCTGGCCACGGAGACCGGGGTTCAATTCCCCGTCTCGCCAAGTGTCGGCTCTGGCCGGGAGCGCCACCAGGGGGCGGCGATTGGCTGTCCGCCCCAGGGAGGGGGAGGGGAGCCGACGTGACGTTCGCTGCGTATAAGAGTAGCCCTGTAGTACCGGGTTACGGTCGACGGGCTGCGGGTGCCGTCTCGTAAGAGGCGTCACTTTGCTTCGTCACTACCGGTCGCAGGACTACGGCAGCAAACTCACATTACTAGGGGGGGATTGACGTAAAAATAGCGGGTCTAATTGGCTACCAAATTGGGAGAAAATGGGATAAAATCAGAAACAAATTTAAAAAAAAGAAAGCTGTCTCCTCTGCTCCATTGCTGAGATTCTTCAACCCCAAAGAGGAGATAGTGATCCAGGCGGATGCTTCCAAGGATGGGCTTGGCGCCTGCCTCATGCAAAATGAACAACCAGTTGCCTATGCATCGAGGGCACTTTCTAGAGCAGAACAAAATTATGCTCAAATTGAGAAGAAACTGCTGGCTATTGTCTTCGCACTCAAAAAATTCCACCAGTATATTTATGGTGCTGAGGTGAGAGTCCAGTCCAACCACGAGCCCCTCGAGGCAATCATCTCAAAGCCCATCGGGCAAGCCCCCGCTCGTCTGCAGAGGATGCTCCTCCAAATCCAAAAGTATGACATCCACATCAGCTACACACCTGGGACGGACATGCTCATAGCAGATACCCTCTCCAGGGCCCATCCTCTCACTGGGAGCTCAGAAGAAGGTGACCTAGGTGACGAAAAAGTCATTTATGCAGCCACAACAGACCCCCCCCATGGGGGCAGCATTACACAGCTGGTGCAGGCAGCGTCGGAGACGGACGAGGAAATGCTGCTGTTGAAGGACCTACACACAGGTGGGTGGCCTGACCGGAGAAAGAGTGTGCCGCCCAGGGCCCAACCGTACTGGCCAGTGAGACACTCATTATACATTGATGATGGACTGGTCATGGTCAACAAAATAATTGTTGTTCCTAAAAGCCTCAGAGCTGAGGTGTTTCAGCGGCTGCACACCAGGGCATTCAGCGCTCACTTGCACACGCCAGGGCAATCATGTACTGGCCGGGTCTTAGCAATGATGTACGTGTGCTGGTCAATTCATGCTCTTCCTGCCAGGAACAACTGCCCAGCAATCAGAGAGAACCGCTTCTGCCGCACCCGGTCCCTGATGCTCCATGGCAGAGGATCACGGCTGACATCTTTGAGCTCCATGGCAGGCCGTTTCTACTGATCACGGATTACTACTCCAAATTCCCAGAAGTGTTGCAGCTGCCAGACAAAACTGCCAGTTCTGTGATAGCGAGGTTCAAAGCTGTATTCCCCTTCACACTGATTGCAGATCATATGCCTTTCGCGAGTGCGGAGATGGCTCGGTTTGCCAGTAAATGGGGCTTCGAAATCATCCACTCAAGCCCTGCATTTTCGCAGTCGAACGGGATGGCGGAAAGGGCAATTAAAACTGTGAAAGCCATGCTGACAGCTGCTGCGCGGAACGGGGTTGACCCGCACCTGGCGAAGCTGAACCTGAGGAACACGCCAGTCACAGGTATGGCTTACTCCGCAACAGGGGGCGATACTAGGCGAATAAATCTAGCGTGGGCGTTCCCCGCGCTTGAATGGCTTCCTCAAAAATGCTTCCGACGTGCTTTGCATGGTAAACGAATAGTTCATCATAGATTTTGAGAATCTTTATTATAAATATTAGTTGGCTAGCAGTATTGTTTCCTTCAATCATGAACCGCAAACTCAAACTCAGAAGGCTTTTTACAATTGCGGCCATTTACTTGCGCTGGAAACGGCTCGCAATTTGTCTCGATACGTTTTTCCAAACGTACCCATGCGATAAAAAATTGCCTTTTAACCAACACAAACATTAAATAAGATGTATGTAGGCCATATAAGTCTAGCTAGCTATAACTATGTATGCTTTTAGGATTAAATAACGTATGGCGGTACTGCAGACCGCTGTTATCAGTTTCTCCTCATTCATGTTGAAGTGTCGGAACTAGGAACCAAATTTCGGTGTTGTGTTGGTTCCGCGTGGAAGGTAAAAACAGCAACACATGAATTTGATTGGCTCTTACCGGGCGATATCGCCCGAAAGTTCAGAATTTTCAACTTTTCTGTGTCGCCGCCATGCCCACAAATCGGCCAATTGGTCAATCACCGGAAGTCGCCCTCTCTCATAGACAATCAATGCATTTCGGGCAACTCGTTGCCGAATCGCCCCCTGTTAGAATCAGGGGTAACTCACCGGCTCAGCTCCTGATGGGTCGGGTGCTGCGCTCCAACCTACTAATAAGCAACGCCGCCCTACAGCCTTCCACCCCAGTGAATGTGCAGGAGGGCCTGGCACATTGTCAGTGGAGGCAAAAGGAGTCCTATGACAAAACGGCGGCACCGCTCCTTCCATTCCGGACGGGCGAGAGAGTCAGGATGGAGACTGCCCAGGGATGGCAGCCAGCATCCATTGTGAGAGCCAGGGAAGAGCCCAGGTCCTACGACATCATCACTCCATCTGGCGCTACCTATCGCAGGAACAGGAAGCATCTCAGGCCTGATAGGGCAGCTAGGCACGACGACCAGCAGGATGACATTGATGCGCCCGACAGTGACACAGAGCAGGGTGCTACACCGGTCGAGGCCCCGGAGCCAGGTGCAAATGCTCCAGAGTCTCAAAGTGCCCCATGCACCAGATCGGGTCGGCGTATCAAGCCCTCTGTAAGGCTGAAAGACTATGACACTGCTTCTGACTAAAGTCCCCTATGCCTGTCACTTGTAATAGCCTGGGAGTTTTGCCACTGAGAGCCATATATTGTGTTTGTCCTCATTAACTGTCTTGTATTAACCGGTTGGTAATGACAGGCTTAAGAAAGGTGGATGTAGTAGATGGGGCTAAAATGGTTTACCCCGCCACCCCTATGGTTGTGTAATGTGGAGGAAGAAAATTTGTATCAAGTTGGGATGCTAGACCACATCCACAGGGGAAGCAGACACTAATTAACTCAGTGTGACACAAGTTCGGAGTGGTCCAGTCAGAGACAAAAGGCTTTTCGCGCCACAACTTCAAAGGAACATTTGTTCTTTTGTAACGTTTCCCCCACGGCAGGAAACCTCCTTCCCATTGGTTTAAGACCCTTGGAGGGCTGTTCTAACAACCTGTTATATCTTCATGTTAGCCCATAGCTCCATTTACCTGTAAGTTAACGCCCTTGTGATTGTTCCCTCCCCTTCCGTTGTGTTGGATATAAATATCCATTTGAATTTGAAGGCGGGAGATTCGCTGTCCTGTGTGACACGGGTCTCCGTGCAGCTGTTCGTAATTAAAGCTTTAATACTGTTTAAAGAAATTCTCTCTGATCCTGCTGAGTTTTAATTTCCACAACAATTTTGGTTCCGAATCCCGGGACTGCAGACACTCAACAGAACGGCCTCGTTTCCACTGACGGGGACCAGACATGCACCACTGCGCAATAGAGAGAAAGGTTGGGGCCTTATTCAAAACCCATTATAGTGGCATTTGACTGTTCCCGTCAGTGAAGGTGAGTAACGCAACAGAGTCTCGCATTCCGCAATTACAGGGACACAGGAGAGAGTTTTTTTAAACAGTAGCTAACATGTTTGAGGAGGTTAACCGATAACAGAGCAACTTTGACGAAAGTTTAGCTATGGTTATAGTCGGAAAAGGCGGATCATTTATTGGATTAGGTATTGAGAATGCATAGCTGATAAACGTATTGATCAGGACTTGGTAAGCGTTGATGTGAGGGAACAGTACAGTTAAAGGAACAAGCTATGGTAATAGTAGGACCGGTGGATCAGTCCGGGGATTAGGTATTTAAAATATTTAGCTTCGGATACGAATGATCGCGTAAATGTGGTGATGCGGTAGGCGAAACGAACGGGCAGTTTAGGTTGAAAAGAGGTCGTTGTCGTTGTGGGTGTCTGTTATATCTGGGAAAGTAAAATATTCCATTGGCCTTGCGCATTGTAAAAGAGAATATTTTTTGTACTATTTTATATTATTTGTATTATTTTTGTTGTACAACATGGAAAACTAGGTCTAGTTGGAACTCCGCGGAGAGAGATATGTTCATAGGCTTTGCGTATACTGTGACTCCAGTAGCTTTAGCGTTAGGTATGCCTTAGTTACGCATATATAGGGCCATCAAGTTATTGTCTAGGAGGGCAATGGACTATTGTCGGTGCGGTGGGTCAATTATTGGATTAGGTATTTAAAATATCTAGCTGATAATACGCAGAAAAGGACCAAAGAGTAGACCGTATAATTACGTGTGGCAAGACGCAGCCAATAACTTGGATGAGTTGCTATTAATACCCGGGATGGAACTGAACAATGTCACGTGAATGTTGTGTTGTTTGTCTTGTCGCGCATATGCACTGTGATTGGGCACATTCTGTGATTGCTTCGGGCAATGGACTATTGTCGGTGCGGTGGATCAATTATTGGATTAGGTATTTAAAATATTTCGCTGATAATACGCATAAAAGGATCAGAGCGTTAGACTGGTTTTATTACGGTGGCAAGAAGAAAAGCGATTCACAGAATTGTGTGCTTGTGTGTACCCGGGAATGTTGTTTGTTTGCATATGCTAAGTTAATAAGATGGGCCTATTGATACGAAACGCAGGACGCTGTGAGGTGGACACGTGGTGTGAGCGCTTGTCCAGCTGTTAGATAAAAACCAACAAACCAAAGTGATTTGTTTAGAGCGAAATGGTTCTCCACTCACCCCGAAAGTAATTCCAGTCATTTGGCCGTGTTGCAATTTTTTAAAACTCAGGAAATATTGCACGCTGGATATTTGCAGTCTCTGGAATAACTATCTATAACAATAGGACGGGAGGAGTGAGAAGCCGTTTGCAAACAATTTGCGTATTGTAGTGGCAGAATCGGAGTTTATAGATAATTCACGGTTCTGTTAGCTAGTAATCTGCATATTATAAGGTATAGGCCTAAAGTAATAATAGCTATAATAACTAGAAAATAGAAATAGGAGAAAAATAGTCAATTCCCAGGATAGATTTAACACATGCTGTGGGGTGAACACGTGGTGTTCAATTAGACGGGATATGCTATTTTTGCTTACACTCCACATTTCAAAGGTAAATGGGGTTAAATGTAGGACCTTTTTATCATCTACTGGAGTGAGCAGCTGTATTTTATTCAAAATATTTTATTCAAAAAGCTTCAAAGGAAACTCCGACAAAAGGGATTCCCCTCCCAGGAGATTCGCTGTCCTGTGTGACACGGGTCTCCGTGCAGCTGTTCGTAATTAAAGCTTTAATACTGTTTAAATAAATTCTCTCTGATCCTGCTGAGTTTTAATTTCCACGACAGTAATGTTGGGCTGATCCTGGGTCGCGGGTGGTTGTGGTTTCTGGGGACTTCCGGGTGCTCGGGGCTGGCTGGTGCTAGCCGGCTAATGTGAAGTAAAGTGGCAGTTGCCGTTGCACTGAACCTACCGTCTCAGTCATTTATTAAAGACGCGACAACGGCAACATATGCATTCGGGCTAGCCTGGTCGGGAGCAGGGTTACCGGGGTTCAAGCTGGACTTATTCGCAAATATCCAAATATCTTCGGACGGAAGACGTTCCAGACTATTTTGTCAAGTAATTATTTTGTGTTGTCAAATTATTAAAACATTTACAATTCAGGTTTGACTTTTTTCAAGTTTTTATTTGCAGTTTATGTTAAAATAAAATCATTTTATGTCATATTATTAAACCATTTACAATGCATGTTTTTGTCTGGTTTTTATGTAGCCTACATTATACAGTATGTCAAAAAAGCCACTCTGAAACAGTATAAAAAACGAATGTTTGTTTCTTTCATGGCGTGTCCGTTCTTAGACAATCCCGTTGATAAGGGGGATAGAGAGGGTGTTCCGAGATAGAGTTGATCCACTCAGTTTCTCAGAAGAGCACCCGTACGAACTTCGGCCTCAAGCAAATCGCAAATATAGATTATTCCTGGCTCGAGGCCGAAGTTGCAAACAACACGCATTGCAGCAAACAACCCGTAGTGTGCATTGGCTTGCGTTTTTGGCAAGTGGCACCTTTCTGTACACTGTAGGGGATGCCGAGAACCTCAGCAAAGCCACTGTGTGCCGCCCTGTGCGTAAAGCGTGCCTTGCCCTGAAAATACTTCTAAATGTCTTTATTACATTTGGGGGTTCCCCCACTGGAACCCATAGAAGAGTTGCCGCCGCTCAATCCTATGCATTTGGACCACAGAAATGGCTTTAGTTTAGTGTGATCTAATTGCGATTAATCACTTCCAATAAGTTATTTCTTGTCTTCCACTTTTTGTTTTGTCTTGTTAAGGGGAGGTACCACAGGTGAATAGAAAAAACATTTTCCTTTCTTCCTATCTGAATGAAATTTGACCAGTTGAATATACACACAAATACAAGATATCTTTGAACAGCCTGCCCTTGCATATTAGATCTGCCCGAACCTTAGAGGTCTTTAAGTCCGTATTGAAGACTTACCTTTTCTCCCTGGCTTTCAACTCCGGTTGAGCTAGACACTTTTATGGTACTTTTATGTGAATTATTTTTTTCTTCTTCTTTTTCTTATTGTATTGTATTACATGTACTGTTTTTATTACTGTTTATTTATTACTGTTTATTTATTACTGTACAGCACTTTGGTCGACTGTTGGTTGTTTAAAGGTGCTTTATAAATAAAGTTTGAGTTGAGTTTGAGTTGAGTATTATGACTGAATTTCTTTGTATTAAAATATGCAAACAAGGTACACATTAAATATGCGCTAATTTGCATGTTACTGCAAAAATGTTTTGGACTCAGTGGATTAAGTCAGAATTAATTTCTGTTTTAATGTGATAAATAAATCAATGGCTGGTAATTGTCAGAGTATAGTTTAAATTAATTAGTTATTAAATTGAGGAAAGCACATACTGTAGCACTGATTGCGCAATAGTACTAATATAATAATATACGCCATTTAGCAGATGCTTTTATCCAAAGCTACTTACAGTAGTGAATGCATACATTTTCAGTATGTGTGGCCCCAGTGGGGATTGAACCCACAACCTAAGCGTTGCCAACGCTGTGCTCTACGAACTGAGCCACAGAGAACTACATACAATATTCCCTCCGCGGAGAATCTGTATCTTTGCAAGCTTCTAGAGCTGCATGTCAGAAATGCCACTTGTTGAAGCCATGCGATCACTGTGCAGCAAACTGTATGTATTGCCCTACATTTTCTAGCCACCGGTACATATACGTATTCCGTTGGTGATGTGGAGAACCTGAGCAAACATACAGTTCATGTAGTTATATATATGTAGTTATCAATAATGAATGAAATTTGCTGTTGCATATTAAGTGCAGTGTAATAGGATTCCCAAGAGAAATTGGTGCAATAGATTGCATTCACATTCCCATCACATAACATATGCCATTTAGCAGATGCTTTTATCCAAAGCGACTTACAGTAATGAATACATACATTTTCTTTCAGTATATGT
Organism: Aldrovandia affinis; assembly: GCA_029706075.1. NCBI lineage: Eukaryota > Metazoa > Chordata > Actinopteri > Notacanthiformes > Halosauridae > Aldrovandia > Aldrovandia affinis. The sequence goes on along the minus strand of JAINUG010000283.1, from coordinate 749,656 downwards.
GGTCCCAGTGGGAATTGAACCCACAACCTAAGCGTTGCAAACACCATGCTCTACCAACTGAGCCACACAGAACCACGCAATTCTGCATCACTGCAGCCCTAGGTGAGCCACAGTCTTGAGACCGAAAACCCAGGGTTAAGCCCAAAGCTAGCTCGCTAACCCACTAATCCTGCTTCGTGAGACAAGCTTGCCTTCATACAGATAAACAGAATTGCGCAATTAAAAAAATGTGCAGTGGTCAAGCCGTCCTGCCCATCCTTAAAAAACCTAACCTAGATACCTCTGTTAATAATTACAGACCCATTTCAAAGTTACCATTTATTTCTAAAATTCTGGAAAAAGCTGTTTCCAAGTAACTCTTATCTGCAATAAACAACAATATTCTTTTTGAAAAATTCCAGTCAGGTTTTTGGACACATCATAGCAGAGACAGCCCTTCTTCTATCAAAGCTCCTAGCCTTCCAGTAGATATTAGAACAGCTGTTTCAGTGTCTTTTAAAACCCTAGACTTACTTTTACAACCGTTTAACCTTTGTTTTGTATTTTCAAGAGTTTTTATTGTTTTTATATTCTCGCTTGTTTTATGCTCTCTCTATTTTTGTGTTTTATTTTGATCCCTTTTTTTGTGAAGCACTTTGTGTATCACAGAGCAGTATTCCTGTTTTTGTTCCTGACAATGCAATGTTGAGCAATGCCGTAACCAGCAGATTACGATCTGTCCCTTGTGATCATGGGGGCGTTTTCCCACAGATATCAGGTATGCTTTGTCTGTGTGTTTGTGTCTGAGACACCATGAGGACATTCACCTGACACGCTCTGTGTCCACCGGAACCCTGTAAGGGCTTAAATATACTTCACTCGAGCACGCTGGCGCGCATGCGAACCCAACGCGAGCAGCATTGTTCACATACTCCACTGCATACTTTTTGTCTGTCTGGATGTTTAAAAGCTATATCCACGAGGGGGCAGGTCAGAACTGCGGGGCCGAAACGAAGTTGTCTTTGGCCGGCATACTTCGACAACTACTTCCGATTCTGCACAACAAGGTTGTTTTAATGTATATCTGGAGAAGACGGCAGAAACAGCGTCAGCGGCGCCCACTCACTCATTCTACTCGATGAGATAAATTTACGATGAAAAGCATCATCAGTATTTCTGTATGTCCGCCAGGACATTTGATGACTTGCTTCGTCGGGTGTCCCAGCTTGTTACACATCAAAACACACACAGTGAGCTAGTGGGTGAAGCAGAGTGGCTTGCCATCACCCTCCGCTTTCTTGCCTGCCCCCACGATTTATGTCGGTATTGCACCTCGCGTACGCATAACGTTAATTCTTGAGGACGTGCACAAAGTACGCTCCCAGTGACCGCAGGATACGCATGATTGCCATTTTACGTACGCGTAGCCTACGCATATTTAAAGTGAAGAATATTTAGGCCTTAACCGTAATGGCCGCTGTCTTTTAAGGTGCTGACGTGCGAAAAGTCAACTCCAAAGGGGGTTGACTTTTGGTGCTGTACACCAAGTTCTGGGTGGTGGATAAGAAGCACGTCTACATTGGAAGATGGACTGGAGGTCCCCGACCCAGGTGAGCCAAGCTGTGGGCACATCCACACAACCTATCTATGGATCTGTGTCACATGGTAGCGTAACATAGTAACTACAAACATACATACATTAGATAATGGTTAGGGAACTGGGCTTGTAACTGAGAGGTTGCTGGTTCAATTCCCAGGTGGGGGGTGTTGTACCCTTGAGCTAAAGGTACTTAGTCTGAATTGCTGTATTTTATGTAAAGAAATGTAAACTGAAAGTTGCTCTGGATAAGAGCATCTGCTAAATGCCTAAAATGTAACCTATATTCAGAACTATCGCAAAGGAGTACTGATCACTGGATCATTGTCACTGGTGTTTTGGAGAAACTCAATGTCTGATTGGTGGGCAGAACAGCCAAGCTACAGTGGGAAAAGCACAGTCGTTGGGTCACATGACCTTAAATGCTCAGAAATAGACATTTACACTCATTTTACTCCACTCTTCAGGAAATGTAAAGTGACCGTAACGTGACTTTAACTTTATTATATTCTTGCTCACAGTTACAAACTGAATAAAAAGCAGAACTTACAGTGTCTGTTAGAGCTATATAAAAACAGATCACAGAGTAGAGTTAGGGAGCACAGCAGATTTAAAAACAATGGGCACAGTTTGGTTAGTTTTTAAAGAGAAGCATTAAAGAGTCTGATGGCAGTGAGCAGTGTGGTGTTTCTCAGGCAGTTTGTTCTAAATTTACAACACATAAGTTAATTGCTGTACCTCAGCAGCCTGTGTGAACAGTTTATACGTTTATAATTACTGTTGACAGGATAAGTAGAGTGGGCTGCCCCCGTCCCTGTCCTTTGGCTGTTGTCAGGTGCTCCTGTTCCCTCCCACAGCCTGGGAGCAGCAGCGGCCTCATGTACAGACGACAGTAGTGATCGTTCGATCCCCCATTTCCCCCATTTTCCCAATTTTCCCCCCACTGTTCGTATCCAATTATACCCCCCTCTCTTTTTTCGTGCCAATCATCCCCTCCCTTGTATGAGAACTCACTGCCGTAGTCCGGCCAGGAGCGAGCACTGCACCGCCTCCTCCGAGCCAGTACCCGCTTAAGCCGAAGCTCAGTCAGGGAGCTTTTATTCCCCCTCCCTGGGGAGAGACAGCCAATTACCACCCCCTGGCAGCACTCCCAGCCAGAGCCGAAACTGGTGCGACCAGTTGGAACCGAACCCCGGTTGCTGTGGCTAGCGTTGAACGCTCTTACCGCTAGATGGCCCATCCCTCACCTGAGTGCAGTCCCATTTAAGGCCTCATATGTAGTCATTTCAACATTGATAATTGGTACGCTGTTTAACAGGCCACCAATGTAGTGATCATAGGACAGGTGTGGGCAAAGAGGAGCGTCTCAGCTGCTGTCGCCCCCTGGTGTCCAGGTGCAGAATTGCCCAGATTTCGCTGTTATTTGCATCAGCAGGACCGTGTCATCAGTAACCCGTGCTAAGACGCATGTCCGTCCGCCACAGCAATATTAAAACGCTACACCCCTCTCCTGTGGACACGCCCAACTGCTACAACCCTCTGCTGTGGACACGCCCAACTGCTGTACTTGCTCGCCACTCAAAGCTTACACTGTAGTAAAGAAGGTTGCTCTCACATTTATTTGATGCTTCATTCATCGCATCACGTCCTCTCTCTCTCTCTCTCTCTCTCTCTCTCTCTCTCTCTCTCTCTCTCTCTCTCTCTCTCTCTCTCTCTCTCTCTCTCTGTGGTGAGTCTTGGGTGGGGGGACATGCAGACCCCTCCTCCTGGCTCCCTGCCCTCCTCCCAGTAAGTGATGCCGTTTTATCACCCGTGTTCCTCATAAATCAGCAGTGGGGATGGCAACAGGGTGGGGAGGGACCAGCTGGCGGGATAACCACCGGGCTGACATGGAAGGCCAACGATGGGAATGACTTTGGCGTGTGGAGGAGGACACATGCATTATCCTCAGCCCAATGGGAATTCCGACCCCCGTCTCCACAGTTTTTTAACAAAAACAGAACTTGGTCCAGGTCACGATCCACCCGTCATGGCCTTGTGGACCCTAGTTGAGTTACACACCCTTACGTTAGCTCCCCCCCCCCAGCCTAGCTCTCAGCCCCCTCCGAACCGCTGTGGTTTGACCTTGCTGGTGCGGGTGCTCTGTGGGGTTGGCTGTCTCCAGGCGGCCTGCCCATCCACACTGCAACCTGTTCCAATTCCACCTCAGTCCTGCACTGCCCCCTCGTGTCCAATGCAGGAAACAGCACCCACAGCCTGGGGAGAACCTGGAGTGTGGTGAACAACCAGCAGTATTTCAAATTCTTCATTTGAAATATTTAAACGCCTTTAGACACCAGTAAAATTCTGGCAGATTACTGACAGTTTTAAACGAAACATCTGTTTTTTCACGAATATTAAGGACAAAACTCTTCTTTCATGTCACTGTTCATGTTTGTTAGTGACATGTTTCATTGAAAATTCAAAGGGATCAGCAGGAGTGTTTTAACGACATCTACAGTGTTAAACTATTTCAAATATGTATATGACCCAGGGGTTGATCTTTTTTAAAGTTACCCAGGTTAGGGTTCCTCTTGTATATGCTTGTCCTGGCACAGTTTTTTTTCCTTTTCACTGAAGCGCGTCTGGTGCTACTTCTTGTACTTATGTATTTGACCCAGGCCTGACCCAGGTAAACGCAGAGCGGGACAGAGTTGTATGACTGGAAAGATTGTAGCTTCTACTCTTCCCCTTTCTGCCTGGATCGTGATCAATGGGGCAGTGTTCTGTTTTTTAAAGATTTATTTCTGATTCTTTCCCATTTTTCTCCCAGTTTGGTGGTCACTTGTACCCTCTAAACCAGGGGTGTCCAAACTACGGCCCGCGGGCCAACTGCGGCCCGCGGTCCATTTTTAATTGGCCCGCGGCCGCATTCCAATATAAGGAATATGGCCCGCGCATGAAACTTGCACTTGACTGAGTTGTAATTCTTAGTTTCACCACTAGTGGAGCCACCCGTATTCATTGAAAACTCCGCGAAATAAACGAACTGGTCTCAACTGGTCTCAGGGGTAGCAGGAACCACCCCCCCCCCCGTCGACAGAAAATCCGAGGGGCGCAAGATTTTTTTCGCGTAGCACCCCATATTTATTTATTTTAATGTACGCTTTATTTATCCTGAAAAAAACCCCATTGAGATCGTCATTTCTGGGGCCCCCAGATGGCGCAACTGGTTACCCACTGCGGCTGGGGTTCGATCCCTGGCTGCGACAGCAGGAGCTCGCTGCATACAAAAGCGGCTCTGTGTGTATCGGAGCTACAGCCGATGACTTGGCAAGTTCTGTCTTGGAGGAGATGGATCGGCAACTACATCACCGGCTGTCCCAGAGAGCGTAGTATGAGGGAAGGATATTTGAATTAGAAAGAGGGTACAATTGGCTACCAAATAGATTTTATTTTTTATTTTTTATTTTATCTGTTCTCTAGAGGATAAAGGTGGCACTGCACACAAGAACGTATCGTTGGCTAGAAGTTCCTAACCCTGCGATCAGGACTGGGGAAAACATTAGGTCAGACCAATTAAAAAGAATGAAAATTATAATTAAAAGAAAATATTGTTTTATTCCAGGTAGTTATTTTTATTGCCATGTTTAAGACACTTAAAAAAACTTCAAATGAATGGAAAGCATGATTATTTTATGATATAGTTTATTCAGAATTCTATAATCATGATAATCAAATGTTTAATCTTGACAAGCCACCACGAGCCACCAGAACAGCTTCAATGCACCTTGGCATAGATTCAACAAGTGTCTGGAACTATTGGAGGGATACAGCACCATTCTTCCATAAGAAATTCCATAGTTTCGTGTTTTGTACAATTTGACTCACAAACTTTGCACCACTTCACTCACAAATAGATTTTTATTATTTTTATTTTATCGGAAACAAAATAAGAGATTGTCATCTCTTTTTCAAGGGGGACCTGGTTAAGAGAGTAGCATACACAAATATAAATGCACAAGACAACATTTAAAATGACAATGCAGTTAAATAAAATCTAATAAACATGAGGCAGTCATGGATGAAAACAGGTACACTGCCCAGTTATTGTAGTATGAATTATGCCTTTAAGATGTAATGAAATCCTGTAAAGTGTGTATGTAATAATGCAGACACTGCCTTACCGAGGTCAGAACCTGGGCAGGGCACTATGAGAATTAACAGATTGGTATATTATCAATTTACACAGTTTACATTTACAGTTTAAGCATATAGCAGACGCTCTTATCCAGAGCAATTTACAAGATGTGCATTTATTTAATCAATTCATATTCTGTTTTCTACAACAGCAGCAGCCTTCCAAAATATCTAAACATATAACCTTCTGGTTTCTTGTCTAGATCCCTAACCACACTGGTTACACTTCTGCATCCCGTTCACTCTTCTCTGTAAGCTGACTGCAAATAACCTGCACTGGAATACGTACAAGTGCTTCAGATGTGCAGCTCCAGATTTTACCCAGAGTAAAATATGTATTCAGTTTGTCATGGGAAGGTTGTCTAGCTTTGTACTCTTTCTCTTAAAATTTCTTAAAAATGGTTTTCATAGTATTTTATTGTAGGATGAAAATAATTCTGTCATATTTGGTGTTAGATGGGATTTGCATTTTTAACTGCTTAACTGGTTCTCTGTGGCTCAGTTGGTAGAGCACAGCGTTGGCAACGCTTAGGTTGTGGGTTCAATCCCCACTGGGGCCACATGTACTGAAAATGTATGCATTCACTACTGTAAATCGCTTTGGATAAAAGCGTCTGTTAAATGGCGTATATTAACTGGCTATATATATTGGCTCGTATTTCATTAGGCCTATCTCCGAGGTGCCAACAATCATTTAACGACGTCTGGGAAAAAGCAGGAGTCATCCGTGAAATGTCTTCATTTCTCTAATCCCTTTGAGCACTGTGAATGCGCGCGGTGACCAGCGGCCGGTGTGTTCTGGATTAACACAATGCACTGGCTGTGTTTGCGTCGATTTGTCATCCGTCTACTATGTCGTGGGTGCGTAGCCGCTCGCGCCCTTTGTGAACGCTGGCGAACTTGAGAGCGTGCCTGCAGCACAGGTAACCAGAAGTAAGTAAGTAAACAGGTGACTCACTGATGTCTACAACCTTACTTTTATATGGGGCTGGTCGGAATGTATGTTCTTGTCCGATTAACGCGCAGGTATATTTTTTCCAGTTGGCACAGACAGGTGAGCGGAGGGAAAAAATGTAACGGAGGCGGGACGGCCCGTGGCAGGGACGTCATCGCCGACTTAACGAGTACAAGCCGTGCCAAGGTTTTGGGTGAGTCACGGTTGTAAATTGTTTGTAAACTGTGTGAAAAGTCACTCTTACCGTCTGTGTGTTTGTCTTGGCACATGTACACCACTGATATGTGTGGATGTAGAGGTCCACAGTGCAATTGAACTACTGTACGTCACTGGTCACTGTGTCCAGAAAAAGCGCCGTTTCAGCAAAATATGGTGGTGGGTTTCTGCCCTCTAGAGGATAAAGGTGGCACTGCACACAAGAACGTATCGTTGGCTAGAAGTTCCTAACCCTGCGATCAGGACTGGGGGAAACATTAGGTCAGACCAATTAAAAAGAATGAAAATCATCATTAAAAGAAAATATTGTTTTATTCCAGGTAGTTATTTTTATTGGCATGTTTAAGACACTTAAAAAAACTTCAAATGAATGGAAAGCATGATTCTTTTATGATATAGTTTATTCTGAATTCTATAATCATGATAATCAAATGTTTAATCTTGACAAGCCACCGCGAGCCACCAGAACAGCTTCAATGCACCTTGGCATAGATTCTGCAAGTGTCTGGAACTATTGGAGGGATACAGCACCATTCTTCCATAAGAAATTCCATAGTTTCGTGTTTTGTACCACTTGACTCACAAACTTTGCACCACTCCACTCACAAACATGCATTTTAGGTGTAAAAAAATAGGTTTATGCACTGTAACCCGACTATAGTATCCTTCTCTGTGAAGTTCTCAATGGACTGTTCTTGACTGTTCAATGATGACTGTCAACTGATTCAGCGTTGCTCATCTGTTTTGCCTTGCATCTCAAACCAATGCACAGACATCACAGTCAAGGAGAATGTGCTTTCGACCACAGTTTCCCCTAGCTGATGATGGCTTTCCCTCAGACTTCCATGCCAACATCGCCTTAGCCACTGTTCCTCATTAAACATCAGCAAGTTGAGCAGCCTTCGTTACTTAAGCTCCTGCCTTAAGTCATTGAGACCTCTTCTCCTAACCATGGTAGCCAAAATAATAGGCAACTGGTCTTGCCTAGCATTGTTATAAATTATCCTAAGCATGATGGGATGTTAATTGCTTAATTTACTCCGGAACCACACCTGTGTGTAAGCACATTCTTTAAGTATACTTTGTATCCCTCATTTACTCATTACATTACATACATTTTGGCATTTAGCAGACGCTCTTATCCAGAGTGACTTACAAGATGTGCATTAATTCATGGTAAGATCAACCTTAGTCCACACAAGAGATCAGTGTAGTAATACAGTAATAGACATCAAGGTTGGCAGCTGCATACCATACCTGTAGTACAAGGAAGGAAAAAGTCTTTTTTTTATTTTTTATTCTTTTTACTGAAGTGTTTCCTTTATTTTGTTACCTGTATGTGCTTTGTTACCTGTATGTCCTTAAAATCAGCAAAGCAATTTAATGAACTGTATCACTTACTTTGCTTTGAGTTTATATATACTGTATAGTATAGTTTTCCCATATATATATACATATATATATATCAGTATTGGTTTTGTTGAGAGTGTTATGATCCCTCCACCCATGTTACCCCTCTAATCTCCTCTCTGCACTGGCTCCCCATTGCAGCACGCATCAGATTCAAATCACTGGTGCTTGCTTTTCAAGCGACTAGAGGAACTGCTCCCCCTTAACTCCAGTCACTCATCACACCCTGCACCCCAGCCAGACCCCTCCGCTCCGCCTCCTCTGGCAAACTGACTGTCCCATCCCTCCGGGTGCCCGGCAGCCGCTCCTCGCAGTCTCGCCTCTTCTCTGTCCTGACCCCTCAGTGGTGGAGTGATCTTCCGCACTCGGTCAGGACCGCGGAATCACTTGCGATCTTCTAGCCAATTGTCATCACCACTGCCTACTTGTTCAATAGTTTTTGTATATGTATTCCTGCTTACTCCTCATTTAAAAAAATAAATAAATACAAATAAAATTACTAGCCTTTTCCTTCCCAGTGTTACAGGTATGGTATGCAGCTGCCTACAATGATGTCTATCGCTGTATTACTGCACTGATCTCTTGCGCGAACTATGATTCTTCCTACCATCTATTAATGCACATCTTGTAAGTCGCTCTGGATAAGAGCGTCTGCTAAATGCTTAAAATGTAAATGTAAAAGTAAATGTCATTAGAGCAGTGACTGTTTTCTACAGTAAAGCTGTAAAGTTCTGAGCCCATGTCTCTAGTTCACATGAATGCAAGTGATATATTTTCAGACTTGTGACACAAGATATTGGTAATTATCTCTGAGGTAAACAGGTGTTTTTTTAAATTGTGGCTTACTGTTAATTAGCCAAATTAGCCCATTTGTAGCCACAGAAAAACAAACTGGCCTTGTGATTTGACCCAGAATTGCAGTGCTCTTGTTGCACGTTCTGAAATGCAGCTCTATTAAAGACAAACAATTCCAGCTACTCTTGAAGTCGAAAGGAAGTGTGGCTGAAATTCTTTATCTGTACGGCTGCCGTTTCCTGTTCCGTACGTCTTGACAGTTTGGCGAAGTGGCACTGTAGCTCTCCCTTGTTTTTCTGAAATACAGGTCTCACAGACATGATAGTAAAGGACACAGTGCAGGACTTGCGGACGGAGACAGACGGACGTACAGACTGCCTGCAGACAAGGTTGGCAGAGAGTTCACCCGCAGCAGGCAGGAAGGGAGACGTGTCGTCATGTCTGTTAAAGTTTTTAATAGGTGGTAAGAGACGTACCTGGCAGCCTTCCTCCCCTTTGTCTGTCTGTCTGTATGTCTGTCTGTCAGTCAGTCTGTCTGTCTGTCTGTCTGCTGGGGGAGGGATGTATGTGTGAGACAGGGAATGCAGTGATTCACACTCCACAAAAGGAGGGAAGGAGAGAAAGAAAAAACTTGAAAGTATTAAACAAATAAAGAAATTCTGTCATTGTTTGTTAAAATACTTAATGTTACATTCTTTAAATAATTCATTAATTATTTTACTTATCTGAGATAGACAAACAGACAGAGGCAGAATTATACCTGTGCTTCTGAAACAAGACTCTTATTAGCGTGGTGTCTGACAGCTGAAACTGCTGACCTATGCACAAACATTCTAAAAGATTCAATGGTTATAGCAGAATCCGGGCTTCCCCCTTCTCCTCCTCTTCCTCTTCCTCCCCCTTCTCAACATCCCCTCCCCCTCCTCTTCCTCCTCCCTCCCCCCCCCCCCCTCTTCTCCCGGATTACCGGAATCTCCTCGCTCTGTGGGTGTTGATGGGACAGGTCTTGACTGTTGGGGATCTGATGTGCCCCCTGAGCCAGCACCTTTCAACAGCAGAAGAGCAGAGCTGTCCCTGCCCCCAGAGAGACCTCCGCCATGATCAAACAACTTCCCCATTTCATAAAACCTGCGCCAGAGAGGGGAATTCTGGGACTGTGGATGGTGCATTCATCCTCCTCCCTTCCTCTCTAGCTGTCTTCATCCCCCTTTCTCTCTTTCTCTGTCTCTGGCAGTCTTCATCCCCACTCTCTCTCTCTCTCTCTCTCTCTCTCTCTCTCTCTCTCCCCCTCTCTCTCTCTCTCTCTCTTTTGCCTCAGCTGCTGTGTTATGCTTTCAAAGAGATTAAAGAGATATCAAACCCATCAAGGGATATCGATATGTGTTTTAGCCCTCTCTACACATTCTTAGAGCTGTTTTAAACTGCACTTTTAAAGAGATATCAGTCCTGTCAAGGGATATCAAAGAATATTGAGTGATATCGATATTGGTTCATTTGTCTAGATCTACATCGTCTATTTCTACATTCTTACAGGTGCCTGAGAGCACTGAGCCTTAAACGGAGCGTTTGAAGAGATATCAAACCTGGGACATGGATGGCATGGTCAAAATGACACTGATGCAGTATCTGTCTTTTTTTTTTTTTGGGGCATTGTCTCCCATTTAACAACAGGGCAAAACAAACCTTTGAAAATCTGGCAAATGATGGAACAATAATAATAATAATTGTAAAAGCTTAAATAACCATTTAAGCTTTTACAATGTTTGTACATTCAAACGATGGTTGAAGAGCATACTGTATTTTTAAGATATTAGTCAACCTACTAGACAGATTATTGTAAATATTTGTGCCAGTTATTTTTCATAAAATATGGGGCTTCAGATATCCCAGTTAATATTTCCACCCCTGTTGGGTTTTTCCTCGCTGTTGTTGAACTCCTTCCATTGACCACCATTTTTCTTTTTTGTCTCTATTTTTCAATTCTCCTTAAATTAAAGACAGCAACAAGAATAGCTACGTATTTAAGTGTCTCATATTTATTATTACAGTTTAAATACAATTTTTTTTATAATCGCTTAAACACAATTCTTGAAACGGTATCCACATTCTCAAAACAATTAGTGCAAACCCCACAACAGCAACATGTTTCCCCAAAACACTATATCATTTATGATTGCTTACACACAACATGCTAATGTAAATCAAAACAGTAAACACAAACCTCTACAATTGACACGAAAACTAATGGGATAAGTAAGCACTGTTAACCAAACTGTATTATATTGTTCTCCGTTGAATGCTATTTCTCCCAAATTAATTTATTCATATGCTCGTTGTGCAAACACTCACTTGCAAGTAGTGGGGTTTGCACTTACTATTTTGAGAATGTAGACACTGTTTCAAGAAATGTGTTTAAGCGATTGAGAAAAACTAATATCCAACAATGGCAATAGGAAGCCGTCCATCTTTACCTGCTTGTGTTTGCACAGCATTTGGTAGGTGTGCTGCGTGCTTGGAACGTGGGGCATTGTTGTTCGGGCGACTGTGTGAGAGTACGGGCAGGTGTGTGTGTGTGTGTGTGTGAGTGTGTGAGTGGGTGTGCAGGTTTGAGCGTGTGCAAGTGTGCGTGTGTGCGTGTGTTGAGGGGGTGTGATTGTGTGTGAGTGAGCGTGCGAGCGGGTGCGAGTGTGTGAGTGTGCAAACATATGAGTGTGCAAGCCGGTGTACTTGTGTCTCTTGCACAATAGCCCTGGTCAGAGTTCACTCTCTCACGCTCCTGCCACTCCAGTGTTTTTGTTTCCTCCAGCACCCTCTCACACTCAGAGGACAGGAATCTGCTACAGCAACCACATTCCAGGAGGGGCTGAAACTGTGCTCCACACAGCCATAAACACACACACACAAATACACAGCCATAAAAACACATATACAGACACACACACACACACACAGGTACACACACATAAAAACACATATAGACAGACACACACACACACACACACACACACACACACACACACAGGTACACACACAGCCATAAAAACACATGGACAGACACACACACACACACAGGTACTCATACAGCCATAAAAACACACACAGCCATAAACACACACACTTTGGACCATTCTCTAGTTTATTATGCTACAAGTTTTCCATATAGTTATTCATATTTTCAGTAAGTATTTGGACTTGCAATGCACACGCACACACACACGACCATAAGAACATGCACACACAGACATGTGCATGCACGTGTGCGTGTGAGTGAGTGTGTGTGTGTCTGTGTGTTTGTGAGGGCCTGTGTGTGCGGGTCTGTGTGTGGGTGTGTGCATGTGCGTGTGCGTGTGTGTGTGCATGTGCAGGTCTGTGTGCGTGTGTGTACGTGTGGGTCTGTGTGTGTACGAGTGTGTGTGTGCAGGCCTGTGCGTGTGTCTGTGCGTGCGTGCGTGTGCGTGCGTGTGTGTGTGTGTGTGTTGCAGGAGTTATTTCATTCATTACACTCTGGTGCTGACAGGCATTCCTTGACAAAATAAGAATGTTGCCACTGACGGTAATTATGGGATGGAGGGGAGATTGCAGCAAGCGGTGTCTCTGGAAAGGCCAAAGGTGTTGTGCTGTAACACACAAATACTTCACACGCCTGTCACACTGAGTTATAGAGAGCAAGGCCCAATTTCCATAACTCATATTCACAACAACATGATGTACCCCTCCCCCTGTGCAACACTTAATAGACTAACTAAGGCTAATTCATTTACACAAGAGTGCACGTTTAATATTGGACAGAGGACAAACACAGCGCATTTGGCATTAATGGCGGCGCAAACCCCTGGCTAATCCTTTACCAAGTCTGACGAACGCACAGGCTTCAAGTATCAATCCCAAAAGCCTTATATTATGATTAAAACCTTAAACCTGTGACTCCATGAGCACCCGTCCTTCACTCTGACTTACAAACAAATCCAGGTGTTACTTTTTGTCCCCCAGTGTGAACACATTCACCTCTAGTCATTCATTTCACTGAACGCTGGGTTTGCCGAACTGTAAACATGTCCCTTTTAACTGTGAGTGAAAGTTGAGTGGATCCATACTCAAGAGTCAGATTAAATAAAGGGCAACTCTAAAGCTACCCTTTTTCCTGACTGATTATACTTGGATACAGCATACAGCGAGCTTAAAGTGAGCTGGATTCATTATTTCATTGTGTCTGTATGATTGTGTTGATAGTGTTGTCAGTGTGTAGCAAGGCATGTCTAGCAAACATAAAGTGTAGGGGTAGTGGCAGGATCATTTCAGTAAACCCATGCATGCAGATTTGTACTGTGCAACTTTAGTGGGCAACTTTAAATACCCTTTAAATTCACAACAAGAAGCAAAAAAATGTTAAATATCCCAATGGTTTGAGGCAGAGAGCACGTTCCACTCTCAGAGTCTCAGAGCGAACAGAGGGAAGCACGTTCCAGAGCAATTCTTAAGAAGAACAGAGGGAAGCACGTTTGCGGTTCAGAAATGCTTTTATTAGCTGAGGCAGTACACCTTTCAGGAACCAGTCATTAAAAAATAATAATTTTTTAATCAGGATTGCAATAAAAAAAAGTGTTTTTCGAGTGAAGGTGCTGTGAGCACAAGTGAGCCTGTCTCCCTCAGGTTCACCTCGATCGCCGACCCGCATTCCCACCTCACCTGCGTCACTTCCCAACAGCATTCCGGCCGATGACATTTCTTTCACAATTGAAATCGGAGCGCATACCACATCTAGGAGCCCATTTCGACACCTGCAAGTCGCTCACACACACACACACGCAGGAGTGTAAACAAATCCTCCAGCGGCCCTGCGCCTCCTTCAGCACTGTCTCAGACAGCGGTCTGACAGTCTTTGATGGTGAAAACCTCCACACCTCTGCTTTCATTCGCTTTCCTTTCTTCTTCTTTTTTCCACACTCGTACCGATTTACTATTTTCTCGCTACGCATTATTTCAGAAGGAGTACGACACGCAAAAGCGTGAGCATGTTTAGAGTACATTCACAGCAGGATCTGTCCCTGAACTGCTCAAAGCAAAAAAAGTTATGCGTTTGTCCCCCTGAGAGAGACGGAGAGATAGAAAGAGAGAGAGAGAGAGAGAGAGAGAAAGGGAGAGTTGAAAGAGTTGAAAGAGGGATGAAGAATGAAGAATGAGAGAGAGAGAGACTTTTGTTGAACTTTTTGTTCAGACGTCAGGTGAGTTCTTGTAGAGCACGCTCTGTCCCTGGTCCCTCTGCTCTGGGGTGTCTCTGTCATTTTGGGGGCCCCCCCGGATGTCTCTGTGGAACTCTCCGGGCTGGCGGGGGGTGTCAGTGAATGCTGAGGGACTGTTGATACCCCGACCCCCCCTGCAGGTAGCTCAGCTGCCAGGTGAGGGGGAGCGCGGGGGGGCAGTCTGGGAAGGCGTCCATGTGATTCTGGTGACAGGTGGCCCGCACCCCAAACTGGTACCCGGCCCCCGCCCCGCCACAGCCCCCCCCACCGTAGAGGGGGGGGCTGTGGAGTTCGTCCCGGGCGCCGGGGTAGTGTTCGTGGGGCAGGAAGCGGTGCGCGTCGCCGGGGTAGTGGAGGTAGTGAGGAGAGGGGGGCCCCAGCTGCCCCGAGGGGTCTGTGTAGAGCTGGGGCTCCCCGGGCAGGAAGTGGGCGTGGCCGTGGGCATGGGCGTGGCCGGGGGGATGCTGTCGCTGCAGGTAGCTCTCGGCCGGCGCCTGGAAGCCCCTCTCCTTCCGGGGCTCGGAGCCGGGGTCGTCGTGGGCGCAGGGCTGGCGCTGCGGTGGGGGGGCGATGGCCACAGGGGCGGCGGGAGCGGCGGGGTTGGCGCGCAGGAAGACGGACAGCGAGGAGATGCGGTTGATGGCGCGGCGCAGCGTGGCGATCTTGGACAGCCGCTTGCCGCTCAGGTCGTGCTTGAGCGCCATGCGCAGCGCGTTGAAGGCCTGGTTGTAGTCCAGGATGCGCTTCCGCTCGCGCACGTTGGCCGCCACCCGCCGGGCCTTGGAGCGCGCCGGCCGGCTCCGCCTCTTGCCGCCGGCCTTGGCGTCCTCGGGTTCGCCGGCGGGACCCCCGTGCCCGGCCTCGCCCAGCGGTGACGCCTTCCTGCCGTCCTCGCTGCCGCTGTCGCCGTCGCCGTCCTCCTCCAGGCCCAGCGGGCTCGCCTCCAGCTCCTCCTCGGAGACGTCCGACTCCGTGAAGCTGGTCGGCTCGTCATGGTTACGTCCGCGCGCGCGTGTGTGTGCGGTTCTCCCGGGGGCTGCTGGGAATTCTGCAGTAAGCGCCGAAGAGAAGAAGGGGGAGACGGGGAGAGCTACTCCTGTTTGGCTTCGCGAAACCTTTCGGCAAAAAAACGGCCCAAAAAATTCCCTGTTCCCTCTGCCCTTCCCCTGGTGCGACTGTGTGGCTCTGTGCGCTCCCGTGCAGGCGCCACGCTCTTTTAAAGCCTGCTCTTTATTGTGTCACATGGTGCAGGCCCCTGCCTCTGAGGGAAGGTGTGCTCTCGCGCTTTACGGGCGCCCTCGGGGGGGAAACGCAGGCGAACATCACTCAGCTCCCTGGCGACGCCCACACTCAGGATCTCCGCGACTACGTTTTCTTTTTTTTTTTCCCTCTTCCCTTCGTTCTGCCGGAGTGCGTTATTATTACCTGGATCCGTGTCAAGACCGAGCCCGTGTGAACGATGATGAACACGTACTAAAAGTTCCCAGCATCGAAAAGGGCCCGCCAAGTTCTTTTAAAACACAAATTCCGCCGCAATTATGACAGGAAGGCATTTGTGTCGTGATCGTGTTTGTGCTGGTTCGAATGTGTCAAGGCGCTTTCTTTCTCTCTCTCTCTATCTCTCTCCCCCTCTCACCTGTTAAACTAAAATATTTAAAAGCTGCCTTAGAAGGGTTGAAAATCTGTGTTAATTCCCCATGTACCACCTTCATGAAACATGGCATCAATAGTGAGCTATATTTCATATATATATAATATATGCCATTTAGCAGACACTTTTATCCAAAGCGACTTACAGTAGTGAATGCATAAATTGTTCAGTATATGTGGTCCCAATGGGAATCGAACCCCCAACCTAAGCGTTGTCAGCGCCGTGCTCTACCTCCTGAGCCACTAATATATATATATATATATTTCATAACTCATTTTCATAGCCCTGACTCGAGAGCTGGTGACGTTGCAGGTATAAAGTCGTATTTGGGTACCAGCGTAAATTTGCTAATTCCACAGTGATGTTAATCTTGCCAGCGAAACCTGCATTTGACTGTAGTGCTACTCAACGCAATGGGTTTCAGGAGCTGGGCCAGTACATCAGTTCTCAAATGGGGAAGAGGTACTTAACCCAAAATTGCTTCAGTAAATATTAAGCTTATATACTGTATAAGCAAAACATCTCATCAAGTGCAAAGCTGTCAGTCT
The DNA here is from genome assembly GCA_029706075.1 of Aldrovandia affinis. Classification (NCBI taxonomy): domain Eukaryota; kingdom Metazoa; phylum Chordata; class Actinopteri; order Notacanthiformes; family Halosauridae; genus Aldrovandia; species Aldrovandia affinis. The sequence continues at coordinate 733,086 of JAINUG010000283.1, read as the reverse complement.
GGTTAGGGGAATCATCTACATAAATAAATATTGTAAATGATGCAAAGACAGTACCACTCCCCGAAGGAAGAAAATGTAAAAACAGAATCAATTACGCCTACCACATATTCAGTGGCTCTTAAATTCCCTCTAGTATTTTAGTTTTGTTTGTTTTTGCTTATTTCTTACCTTTTGTATTGGCTGGTGTGCTGGTAGATGTTGGGTGTTCTGTGAAAAATTGACCTTCATGACAAATTGTGGCTTTATGAGATAACCACCTTTTAATGCATTTACCTCTACACAAAAAAGGGGGCACACTTATCTTCCTGTCGTTTACACTGAACATATCTCCATGGCGACAATTAGCCAGGGTGCTGTGGAGCACGGCTATCCCTTCCCCATAGCTGCGGTGAGGGACAGCATAATTTTGGGTGTCTGTGCCGGGATCGGCCCATAAATCAGCACCCCCGAAACACCCCCCTGGGACAGGAACAGACAAGGGCTAGCACTTCAAAGCCGAGGAAGAGGAACACAAATATTTTACAATTATCACCTGTGATGGCTGTTGGCTCAAGCGTTCAGCCCCTCCGCGTTACTCCTCCCCCCTCTGTCAGTGCAGGAGAGCGGAACTCTGTGTCCAAATTAATGGAGTACAATACGGGTTAAATAATAGGACACTTTCTAGGTATGATTTAGTAGGACAAGCCAGCCTCTGGAAGGTGCCACTTATCTCTTTAAGATCTGTCATTTTCTCTCAAATTCTTGTGCTGATATACACACACACACACATGTATATAGTATATACATTTTTTGGTCCTCAACTTTTTTGTTTTCCAGCAGCACACTTTTGTGTCAGTGTTCTTGTGAGAATGACATTTTGGCAGCATGCCCAAGAGCAATGCGTTTTAAACCGTTTCCTTTTTCCCCCCTCAAGTCGGTCGTGACATTTTACATTGACATTTTAAGCATTTAGCAGACGCTCTTATCCAGAGCAACTTACAAGATGTGCATAAATACATGGTAGGAACAATCACAGTTCGCGCAATAAATCAGTGCAATAATAAAGCGATAGACATCATTGTAGGCAGCTGCATACCATACCTGTAACACTGGGAAGGAAAAGGTTAGTAAATATTTTATTTTATTTATTTTTTGAGGAGTAAGCAAGGATAGCTATACAAGAAGTATTGAACAAGTAGGCAGTAGTGATGACAATTAGCTAGATGTGCAGAATTCAAAAGAAACAATCTCCGTGTTCTCATTACTGAGCAAGAAAAGAAAATAATCAGGAAAAGGGTGAATGAATGAGCACTAATACAGGTGTTTAATCCCTGTACACAGCAGCTTATTTACTGAAAGTGCGTCAGGTTAAGGGCATAGCACCAGCACCGGCGTTTCACCAGGGATTGGAACTTGCAAGCACTTGGTTACAAGTTCAGTTCACCAAACCACAAAGCCACACTGCCACCGCTCAGGGAAGGAGCAGAATAATGGCAACACCTGCAGTCCCCTTTTCTCCTGACTTCATGACGTTTTACACGGACACTGGGTGCTGTACATTTTACATTTACATTTTAAGCATTTAGCAGACGCTCTTATCCAGAGCGACTTACAAGATGTGCATAAATACATGGTAGGAACAATCATAGTTCGCGCAAGAGATCAGTGCAGTAATGCTGTAATACGCATGATGTTGTAATGCATTTTACAAAACAAAACAAAAAAAGGCTTGTCTTCTTTTCTCTCCATTTTATTTTTTCGTTCTTTCACTTCTAAGGTACTGTCATTAAAGTGGGGATTACTGCTTTCAGGTACATTTAGAAAAAAATATATATATAAATTACAGCCGCGACTGTAAAAATGTGGCTCCGAGCCATTTTTCTGGGAAACAACCCATCACCCTCAAGACTGAGGTTAAACCATTATCTTATCTTGACTGCTATTGCCCCCAACCTCCATGTGAAGTGCGATTGGCGGTTGGCAGTTGGCTGCCATTTTGTAGTGCACAGAGGACCCTCAAGACGGGACCCTCAAGACGGAACAGAGCTCACTACGCTGATTGTATCAGCTGAAAGGGCGGCGGTGTCGTTACCGTGACACGGTGAACGAGAGGTCATCGAGGCCGTCGTTTCCTTCCTGACCCAGGTTTATGGCGGCACGCTGAGCAAGCCTTAGCGCAAACACAATTATAGGGTGTCTGTTCCACTTATTCCCATTCACAAAATCTCACCCGAAATAGGGGGAAAAACTATCCCGATGGTTGCTTTTAATCTAGAGCAAACATAATCTAAGCACAATCTCACTGATATCAGCCATTACTGAGGGACACTTGAAGTGACTTTAAGGCAAATGAGGAGGTGTTTTGTGGGTTTTTCTTTTTTTTTTAGTTGGTCTTATTTTCTGGTTTGCTATGTTAATTTGAATTTTCTAATTTCGCTTATTACGTAGGATCTACGTTTCAGTAGTTTGTAAATCTGTCTCAACCAGCACGCTCCAAGTAACTCCACTCAGCCAAGTCTCCAAGCCTGCTATGGCTGAAGACCCAGGTCTCTCAGATCAGCGTAGCCTGTAAACACTTTGACTCACTCATGCTGTGGCGTGTGGGGTGGAGGGTGGGGGGAGGGTGACATCATTACAATGGGCTGGTCATACCTGATCACTTGTCACAGGTGTGGGGTGACAAAAAGGCCACTTCCTGGTGACGAGGCTGAGTGACACACACACTGAGTGACCAGTGAAAAATTCAACATACTAGTGCCCATAAAAGGGGATTACAGATCTCTCCACAGATAAGGCTTGCACTAATCGCGATAACATGGAAACCACTTGTTTTATAGCATGCCTGACATTATACCCACTTTTTATTTGAAAAAACAAGTGGTTATTTTGTCTTTTAGGTAGTGCAGTTTTTTCTTCCAGAGGTTTCTGTGACTTTTTTGCATCCTTTATCGGTTAAATATAAACTATTTACAAATTATTGATTTATTGAGCCCCTTCGTTTTAAATGTTTTTTTTGGTGATTTGTTAAACGGGGATGCCAGACTGTACATGAAAGGGAAGGAGGCAACCGGGAACGGGCCTGGATCTCAGACCGCCACCCAGGAGGTTATGGGTTCAAATCCCAGGACGAATCCTTGTGGGAATAAAGGGACAAGGCATAAATCACTATGTATGAGGGTGTTTGCTCAGCAAATAAATAATGTAACGTAAAAAAAAAACAGGTCTCTCTCTTTTAACTTTTATAGCACGGTAAGCATTTTATATAGTTTCCGTTCACACCCGAAGCGGCGTTATTTGCATTTCAAAAAATGCTTTTGAAATATTAAAAAGCAGTGTTTACAGCAATGTCAGCACACGTTCTTCGGTTGAGCTCTCTACTGCACACAAATGTGTGTATGTTTGGCGGTTATGTGAGTGAAAAAAACCTTACTGAGAGCTACATTTACATTTACATTTTAAGCATTTAGCAGATGCTCTTATCCAGAGCGACTTACAAGATGTGCATAAATACATGGTAGGAACAATCATAGTTCGCGCAAGAGATCAGTGCAGTAATACAGCGATAGACATCATTGCAGGCAGCTGCGTACCATACCTGCAACACTGGGAAGGAAAAGGTTAGTAGTTTTTATTTTGTTTGTTTTTTTATTGAGTAAGTAGGCAGTGGTGAGGACAAATAGCTAGATGTACAGAATTCAGTGGTAGTGGAGTCTGAAAAGGTGGGTTTTGAGTCTCTTGCGGAAGTGGCAGAGGAGCTCTCTTTGAGTGGCAGAGGAACCCTAATGTAGCGATCGCACGCCTCTCTCGGAAATGTGGTGGCACGGATCTGAAATAAGGTGTTTTCCACATTCTAACATGGCAGTAAAAGACAAATGGCTTTTTTTTTGTTGATGGAAAAAAAGGAGTTGTTTAAGTGAGCATTACAACACTGCTCTTCCTTTTTTTTGTGTAACACAATTAGAACGTAATTAGTAGGTTGGCTAAACACAGTGCCCTGCATTCCGTCATGGGGGTTTCTCTCTATAATTTGAAATTAGCTGTAAAAACCATAACCCTTGCATGCTAATTGCAGGTTGTCTTTTCTGAGGCATGGGGGGTGAAGGGAATAGGAGGGGGTAGAAAATATAAACACAGTTTGAAATAATCTGTTTTTCCCCAGAGGTAGGACATGCACAGACCAACACATGCATGCTCATCGCTCAACCCACTTTAAACTGTGCTTGATACCAATATAAAACGTGTCATTTTTTACTTTTTATTGTGCAGTGAAGCAACATTACAGTACTGGACTATACTAAAAGGAGTGCACATATCCCTCTGATTCCAACAGCATCCAAATTGTGAAGTATTTAACCCCCAAAGGTAAAAATGAGACAAAATGAAAGTAAGAGAGAGTCTGAAAACGAAGCACATTGGACTGCTAAGCTCTATTGCATGTAGGGTGGAACAGTGAATGCACTATTGCACATAGGGTGGAACAGACATTTCCTGTCAGATCGTGTTTTATGAATATGATTGGCTGATCCAGGGTGACTTGCATGCAAGGCCTTACATTTTTCCCCCAATATTCAGATATGGTCCCCCCAATATATAGCCTAGCTGATATATTTTTTTAAATGTCCCCCAATGTTGACTCCACTGCCTTGCTTGCATGCCTTACATTTTTACACATGGCCCGTTCGCACTGCTGTAAAGCATTATTATTGTTTTTGTTGTTGATCCTGGCCTTCAGCCCCCACCCCACGCTCTCTGGGCCTGTCACTGACACCCTGTCCCAAACCCTGTAAACTGAGTTCGAGGCCCTGGCCGGGGCGGGACAGGCCGGGCTAGATCACAGGAGAGCTGCGGGCCCCAGGGCCAGCGTGCCTGTGTAATTACCTGTGCTGAAAGGTCTTTTCCTTGGCCAGGAGGGGGGAGGGCGCCTGTCTGCTGGTCAGGTACACTGATTGAGGGCTTGGTTCAGGGGGCTGCCAGCGTGGGAACCCCAGGGCCTCTGTGAGCAAGAGAGAGTGGGACCCCGCCCCCTCCACGAGCTTCCCACCCCCCCTCCAAAAGCCCCACCCCTGAGCCATACCAGACCAAGAGTTGGATTCTACAGATCCCCCCCCCCCACGAGCCCCCCTCCAAACACCACCAAGCCATTCAAGGTACAGGAGTGTTGAGAGTTGATAAAGTGTCAAGAAATGTCTCCTCCTTTAGTCCTTGGTGTTAAGGCAATATCATCTTTCAGCTGTGGCAAGAGATTATTTGGTCTCTGCTGCGACTGGAAATCCTAATGCAATGGCAGCAGCAGCTCATTAATAATTTCACTGGAAATGTCTGAAATATTCCCTGATCTAAAAAACATCACCGAATAAGAACATAGACCTTGCTAAATAATCTGAAACTGCAGAAAATGTATGTATGTATATATATATATGTATATATATATATATATATATACAGTATATATATTTTTTTTAAATGTATTTATGTATTTATTTTTACTTAACCAATAGTTCTCTGAGCACAAGAGGGCAGTCATTTCAGAACTACGGTTTTCATTTTTTGCCAAAAATGTTTTGCGAAAGCAGGAGAACCGAAAGCAGGTGAAAGCAGGTGATCCTTTACTTGCGTCGCTGTGCTAAATGTGCAAAGGAGGTCAGCAAAGAAACAATGCAGCAGCCTCCTGACATATCCTTACACAACATTTTTGTTAGGAATAGATTTGGGTGCGCTAACCCAAAACAGGAATATTGTGGTGCAATCCAGCACAAAACATAGACATGAAATGAACCTCGAGGTAGAGCACATTTAACTTTACCAAAGAACATGGGAAGCAGGGACAAACCGCAATAGGATTGCATTTGTTTTAAGGCAAAGTCAACTTTGCAGACAGACAATGCGTGCAAGCGAATATAAAGTAATGTTCATAAACGTTCATTCAGCAGCCAAAGGACTTGTGAGAACCTGAATTAATGGAAATAGTGAAATAATTGCTTGTACGCTACTACTCAAAATTAAGGGCTGAGCAAAGCAAACCGGTTTGATTATTACGGCTGAAATTTACCTGTGCTTAAGATCTTTGACTACCTGTGCCAAATCCACTTTATTTTAATTTTGTTTCATATGTTGCCTTGAGCAGTACAGCGGGGTGGAGTTGTGGCCAAATACTTTGACCTGCTGACGGAGAGGTCAAAGGTTAAAAGCGCTACCCCAGAGCAAGGCACTTTACCTGGATTAGCCCACTTAAAAAACACTGTAAAACAAATGGCTTCCAAACGGAGAGTCAATTTGGATGAAAGCGGCAGTCAAATGCACGATTAACAATAATAACGGTTCATCGTCTGTGCCCGTTCGAAATTAAGGGGCAAGAGAAGAACAAAAAAAAAAAAACACCCACGCGAGTTTACAACAGGAAACGTTTGTACAATGATGTCCTGCTTGAAAGGGCAGCCCGAGGTACAGTCGCGCGGCTTTTGAAGCGTTTACCGGAGCTCCAGTCACAAGCGATTACCTCAAATTCCGCAAAACCCGCGGTCGGATCCCCCAGCCGGGTTCACGGGGAGGTTTCGGATACACGGTTAAAAAAAAATGTTTCATGTGGTTTTTGGTGCGCGCTGCGTCACTTTATTTTAATTGGCACTTTTTTCCCCTATCATAACCGCGAGCCGTTCTCTGTGTGTGTGTGCGCGCGCGTCTCTCGTCTTGTGTAAACGTCCACCGCGACGACGCTTCGGATTCGCAAACGCCAACGCAGCAGCACAATTGTTGGCATCGATAACGCCATTTTTCTTCGCTTTGATTAATTTATAATGGAAAGGATTTCGCATCTCGAGCCCATACCACAGTATTGAGTAATGCGGCCTGGTGAGCAAGCTGCCTTCTTTCGGCAAGCGGTGATTTACGACCGGGCTTGGCAGATTTATGCCTCTGCTGCAGAAAGCTTGAAGTGTGTAGTTAGGGGCATCCAAACCCCGGTCTTTTGACAGACGACAAGACACTAGTAATTATCAGTCGCCACGAATAAATCACAATAAAGGCCTTTATTGTGCCCTCGGTGACTTCCTTCAAGGTATAACCATTTTTAAAAAGACAGCGCAACCTGCCCGACCGCACTTTCCCGAGATTTTCGAAATCTCCAGCCCAAGCGCCAATAATGAGGGGTTGTTAGCTGGTGGTTATTAGAGGTCTCTACCTTATTTTATAGATACATATTTCCACGGGGCCAATTAGGGTAATAAGTAAGGAGACTCGCGGTCCAGCGTGTTGGCCTTTGCTTTGCGGTGGTATGTTAATACATGTTCTCCGTGCAGGGGGAAAAAAGGTGGAATTTTCTCACCTCGCTGAAAGCACCTAATTACAACGCGCCTCTTTCCCTATGAGGTGTTTTTCCCTCGCCATTACAATCGATAGTGTTCCAATGGGGTTATGAAACTCGTGTCTCGGTTGTGCAAGTTAAAATGTATATTAAAACCAGCAACTGTGTGGTTTTCCATTTAATAATTATTTTTAACTGTGAAAAGTGGTGGACACGTTATACTTTAATTTGTTGCCTAATCGTAAAGAATCCGAACTGTGGCAGTGTGAATCCATCGCAAACATGTCTTCACCAGCAGGAACGGAAAGGAAATGACGTTGATAGGCTACTGTTGTGAAGGGGAATGTTTGTGTAAATGTATAGATCAGTCCGATCAATAGATCAGATCAGACTTTCTACATATTAAAATACCTACGCGCACTGCTTGTAAAGGCACAGCCACTAGGTTGCACATGTGGTAGGTGAAGTTTATTTTAAAATGATAACACCAGGTGTTATAGTAGTACAACAGTCTTGACCCCAGACCCTGTGCCTCTACACTGCACAGTAAGGGGAGTGTGTAGATATATGCAATATGAATATGAATATACAGCTCTGGGGAAAAAAATAAGAGACCACTGCAAAATTATCAGTTTTACTATTGGTTTTACTATTTATAGGTATGTGTTTGAGTAAAAATGAACATTCAGTATTTATTTGCAGAAAATGACAACTGGTCAAAATAACAAAAAAGATGCAGTGTTTTCAGACCTTTAATAATGCAAAGAAAACAAGTTCATATTCATTTTTAAACAACACAATACTAATGTTTTAACTTAGGGTTAAGAAATCAATATTTTGTGGATTAACCCTGATTTGCAATCACAGCTTTCATGCATCTTGGCATGCTCTCCACCAGTCTTTCACATTACTGTTGGGTGACTTTATGCCACTCCTGGCGCAAAAATTCAAGCAGCTCAGCTTTGTTTGATGGCTTGTGACCATCCATCTTCCTCTTGATCACATTCCAGAGGTTTTCAGTGGAGTTCAGGTCTGGAGATTGGGCTGGCCATGACAGGGTCTTGATCTGGTGGTCCTCCATCCATACCTTAGAGAGTAGTTTTCGCCCTCTGCTGGTCTGCTGCTTGACCTTGTTCTTATGAACCGCCTTGTTAAATAAGATTTGGTTCAGGTGATCACCTAATCAGTACTTCATTAAGTAGAATGAGGTGTGCTTGTGTTGGAATTCAACAGACACTGGAATGTAATGGCTGCCATACATGTAGAGATGCTGATTTAAGAAACATTTGGAGTGGTCTCTTAATTTTTTCCAGAGCTGTATATATCATGCAATATGAATGGTTCTAGCCAGTTTTAGCCAGCGTTACATTACAGGTCATGGTATGGTTATGGTAGAGTTGACTTGAATCATGATTTGTCAGAAGTAAACTGACCGTTTATTAACAAAGCATGTTGCCCCGAAGTTTGTCAGGCTTGTCTCACATCCGCGTGTCAAACTGGTCAGGCCCATCGTACTAGAAGGTTAACATCCTGACGTAGCATTACTCAGTCACCAAAGACACTTACCCTGAGTGTAGACTGGGCAGGGGAGGTTCAACGCGCCTCTCCTCTGATTAGGGTCACCTAGTAGTCCTGTTTTTTTGTCTCAGAATGGCGAGTTCCTTATGGCAGTGGTTCCCAGACCTCTGCTCAGGGACCCCCAACTGGTCCACATATTTGTTCAATACCACCACCACCGCACCTGATTCACCATGGTAACTAGTTAACGAGCCCTTGATTAGTTCAATCAGGTGTGCTGGTGGTGGAATTTAACAAATACATGGAGCAGGTGGGGGTCCCCGAGGAGAGGTTTGGGAACCACTATCTTATGGGACGCCCTTTGTCCCTTATTTTACGCTGTTGTGAAAAACCTACCAAATTTCTGGGTCGCTGCATGGTTACCATGTGCCACACGTGTAAGTAATTTGATCAAACTTACTATTACAATTACTTGCTTATAAAACCTGCCCCTCCCTTTCTTTTCTTTATTTTGTTTTGGTGTGTTTGGACCACCATTATGGATCTTGTTGTTCTGTTTTGTGCTTTAACGTCCTGTGTGTATCTACAGTGGGCGACACAGAGCGGAGAATGACAGGAGCAGGACACTGTGTGCGGTGTACAGTGCTTCTCGTTGAGAAGGCACTTGGTTTTACTGCTTACTAACCGTGGTTTGTAATAGCATCTGACTAAATAAGGGGTCTTCAACCTTTTCTTGCCCGGGGACCTCCAACTGGGAAAAGTTGAAGACCTGGGACCCCTTATGATAAGTTTGTGTGTAAGTTTTGTGTATTTTAATTGATTGCGTAAGTATTCTCCCCCTTTTCTATGACACACCTAAATAAACAATCAATTGCAATGCAATACAATCAGAGGTCACAAAATTATTTGATTGGAGTTCACTTGTGTACAATTCATTTGAAATCATTTGAAACACCTTGTCTATGAGAGATCCCGCAGTTGGTGAGTGCATTTCCAAACAAGAGCTTCATCATGAAGACCATGAATAGAACAGAACAGAACATTCAAAGCAAATCCGAGAAAGGTTTTTTCAAAAGCACCAATCAAGGGAAAGATATAAGATTTCCAAGACCTTCAATATCCCCCGGAGCACCGTTAAGCACTGTCTGCAAGAGACCTGGGACTTATATACCTGTCTGCCCTGACCTCAGTTCCATTGAGAATCTGTGGAAAGATTTGAAAATTGCTGTTCACCACCAGTACTCATCCAACCTGATGTGGCTTGAGAAATTTTGTGAAGAAGAAGGTGAAAATTGCAGTGTCCAGATGTGCAAAGCTGGTTGAGACTTACCCAAATAGACTCACAGCTGTAGCTACCAACAAGGGGGGTGAATACTTATGGAATTAATTGTCTTATTTTTTATTTGTAATTAATTAAGAAAAAGCTTGAGTTGTTTTTTTATTTTACATTATAGAGTATTTTGTGTTGATCAGGGGCAAGAAATCCCGAATACATCCATTTTGATTCCAGGAAGTAAGAAAATAAAACGTGAAAAATGCCTGTGTGTGTGTGTGTGTGTGTGTGTGTGTGTGTGTACGCAGACGTCACTAGTGCAGGCATACTAGGGGTACTGCTCCCTCCCACCTTCAGACATTCATCACACCTTACACCCCAGCTAGACTTCTGCCTCTTCTGGCCAACTGGCTGTCTGTCCCTTCGGGCACCCGGCAGCCGTTCCTCGCAGTCTCGCCTCTTCTCTGCCCTATCCCCCCGGTGGTGGAATGACCTTCCACACTCGGTCAGTACCATGGAATCACCGGCCATCTTCCGCAAGAGACTGAAAACCCACCTCTTCAGACTACGCTTCCACTGAATAAATATTTTTTAAATAAATACTAACTTTTCTCTCCCTGTTCTAGAGTACGGTGTGCAGCTGTTGTATTGTTACTGGACTGAGCTCTTGCGCTAGCTGTGATTATTGTTGCCATTTAAATGTACCCATTGTAAGTCGCTCTGGATAAGAGCATCTGCTAGATGCCTAAAATGTAAATGTAATATATTTTAAGCCCTGCCAGGGACCCGCTACAGTACCCCCAAGGGGCCGTGGACCCACGGTTGAAGACCCCTGATCTAAGTGCACAAAAGCTGCCTTCTTTTAATCTCATGACTTTGAGGAGCTATGACTGAACCTGACGGAACAGAACTTGAAAATTGTCTCACTTCCCTTATAAAGCATAAATATACTTACTAGGCAAGAAGGCAGGTCACAAATATTCTCCTTGAAAGAATATTAGTTGAATATTATTGAAAGAATAACTGATGAGTTGCAATAAATAACACCTAGTGCCTTTCAAACTGCTTTCACACAGAGCAGTCCTTAAAAATGATTATTCTGAAAAATGTATGGCATGCTTCCAGAGTGCTGTAAACCTCTCAAGAGTAAGCCAGCTGTCAGGTCTATTATATAACGGCTCTATGATTTTTCACCTTTCTTTCTTTAAAAAAAACGTTTTTTAGACCCACCCAAATGAAGATGCATAAGGCGTCAGGAAGGCGACAGTGGATTTAAACCCACTTTTAAATGAGCCGAGGTCCCTTTGCTTCTCGAACTGCTGTGTAGCTGGCCCGTAATCAACGTTACGAGGGGAAGCATCCCTTGCGAAACGCTGAGAGAATGTTGCCCGTTCCTCTCTCTCACCTCCTCTTGTGGCTTGGGTTGTAGACCCTGCAGGGAGGCACTTCTGTAACGTACAGTTAAGGCCTCGTTTCCTTAGCTGCCATTCATATACATCGATGAACAAAAAGCTTATAGAGTTGTTTTTTTAATTATTTGACATTATAGAATATTTTGTGTTGATCAGTGGCAAGAAATCCCTATTAAGGGCCTCCCGCGTGGTCTAGTGGTTTCAACGTCCGATGCTGGCCACGGGCCCGGGGTTCAATTCCCCATTGCGCGAGAGTCGGCTCTGGCCGGGAGTGCCACCAGGGGCGGCAATGGGCTGTCTGCCCCAGGGAGGGGGGAGGGAAGCCAACACAGTTCTCTGCGCACAGGAGTGGTTCTGGGGTGCCGGAGTTACAGTCAGTGCTTCGCCATTGTCACTGCCGGTCACAGGGCTACGGCAGCGAACTACGAGGGAGGGGATTGACCTAAGAATAGCGGAAGTAATTGGCTACTAAATTGGGAGAAAAACTGGAGAAAATCAGAAAATACATTTATTGAAAAAAATAAAAATAAATCCCAATTAAATCCATTTCGATTCCATGAAGTAAAATAAATTGTGAAAAGTGCCAAAGGGGGTAAATACTTTTTATACTCACTGTATGCCTATGCCTATAGCCTACCTATATAAAGGGTACATAGGTGTAGTTTATACTTTATACTTTTTTGGTGTTTATTTTGCAGTGGGCAGCTTTAGTTCTGTATTTGCCTTTTATTGTTTTGTGATAGAGAGCATTAGCAATAGAACTGAAGATAACAGGAATGTAAGTTTCATGGAAGGCGTTGTGAAAACGGTTTAGAACCTTTCACTGTCTCCCTGCCTGGTGCTCTTCACTGATGGTATCAAAACACTGGATCACTGGATTTACTCATTTATTATACGCTATTATTATAAGTATTTTTCATATAAACTGATTCTGAAAGTAACAGTTATCTGAGGAAATGATCACTTTGGGAGCTGAACCTTGTGTTGATCCCCCAAAACTGCAGAGGAGAGATGGAGGCCAAGGGGGAGGATGTGGAAACGACACTTAAAATCCCAAGTCCTGGCTGCCCGAGATCTTCTGTCTGCCTCCTCTTTGTTTGGGCAGTGAATCTGGGGAAGGACCCTGTCAGCACACGCTCCCCCCAGCCCCGGACCAGCATTGTTGGCAGCGCTGATTCTGCACTGGCTGGGGCAATGGTGTCATCGTTTGGACCCGAGGCCTATCCTGTCGGGCAGGGGTGGCGTGGGGGGGGGGGAACCTCCCAGCTCCGCCAACCCGCCCACCCTGACTCACCCCCCCAGGGCTGTCTGAGCTCAAGGCCTCTGCCAGTGGAAAGAGAGAGTGAGTGGGGCGATGTGGTGGTGAGTCACTCACTGATTGGCTGACAGTGTCTATATTTCTCTCTTTTTCCCCCCTCTCCCTCTCTCTTTCTCTCTCTCCCCCTCTTGCCTGCTCCAAACCTGAATCAATAAAGAGTTGTTCAAATTTAATTTGAAATTAAAATGTAATTTCTCTCCTGCTCCAAACAAACTGAGCGGAGCCTCCGCACCAGTGTCATGGCGACCGGCCCGTGCTCAACCCGTGCCCGTGTCAGGTTTATGTTGCAGAATGCACATTTTCATATATTATGCACACATTTTTAAGATATAATTTAGAATGATATACATATACAATTGGATATATAAAATTATAGCAACAATTTTTACATTTTATAATGAGTCCGTGAAATGCTTTTAAAATGTATTTCATGTAAATATATTTTGGATTTGTTTTTACGTAATTGTATTACATATATGGCATTACAACACGAGGGACATTTTTTACATTTCAAATTGGGGGTATTTTGCATGAGAACATGTGAAATTACAACTGTGATCTGATCATTTAAAATGTAATAATCCGCTTCCTTTCATGTGAGACTGAAATTGTGAACTATACGGCGCTGATGATGTGACGTGTTGACGTTTCTATATTACAGAGACGTGAGAACGTTCACATTTCCACCAAGCCGCGCTTCACAACAGTGGTGCAGAATCATCAGTGACAGAAAGTCATTTTGTCAATAAATTATTGATCTAAATGATTGATATTTAATCAATTACATGATCTGTTGACTGTGTTCTCGTCTTCCTTTTCCTCCTGCAGAAAACCTTTTGTTGTCGCGTGGAACTATAAGAGTTTATGCTTGCATATTTGCTTGCATATTTATTTTGCGCGTGTTAAAGTTTATCCCACAATGCACAGCGGGTGATCGTTTGTTATCCAATTACCTCTTGCTTACAAGTACACCAAACTATGTTCACACACACACGATCTCGCCTACTTTTCCCAAGATCCTTAATTTCTCATAGTGCGCCTTATTGGAAAACCAATTGTCTAATGCAGACTGTTGCAGGAGTAAAAACTGGATCCAGAGAACAGCCAGGAGGGCCTTGGGAAGATTAAGCAGTCCCAAATTTAAGCCATCACGTAGGCTACCCACCATTGCCGACAGCAGTCCCTGAGAGTCCGACGGAAGCACTGTGCCCTACAGAGTGGAATCGAATGTTATTGCGGTGCAGTGGGAAAGTAAGGTAGACTAAGTAAGGCGTTGCTCGTGTGGAGTTGTTACTCGTCTTTGATGTGACTCGTCTCAGCCACAGAAACCTTGACTTTATACGATACTAAAGTCGAGAAACGTCCGGGAAGGATCTTCGTACTGGAAGCCATTCATTTTCCAATTGGACACCGATTTTCCTTCACATTGAAGTAACAAAATGATACGATCGTTTAACAACGATTAAAATATTTGTTTCTAATGTAATTGTTGATGGGCTATACAAAAGGTTTTGATGCTGGTGATCCTTAATAAAAGTGTTTTCTTATCAACAAATGTATCGGAGAACAACTCCCACACATGAACACAAAATATTTTAAATGTCTTATCTGTGTATGTTATAATAAATATACAGTAGCTTTCCACTCAAATTTATTCATACCCTTGATAAAGATTTTCCCCAAGCATGCCCCCAAATTAACCAAGAAATGGTTAACTGACCACAAAATTATTGATTTGCAATGGCCATCTCGGTCTCCAGACTTGAACCCAATAAAAAAAATTGTGATTTGAATTGAAGAGGGCAGTCCACAAGCGCACACGGTATGGGGGAATGGAACAAAGATGTTCCCCAATCTGATAAAAGGCAATAGAAAACACACTCGGTGGTGTTATCCTTGCGAGGAGAGGGTGCACAAAGCGTTGAAAATAGGGGTGTGAATAATTGTGACACGTACCTTTTTGGGGGAAAATACCTATTTTTCCCTGAGCAATTGTAGGCTATTCGTATAAAATAATATTTGTATTTTTATAATATAATCTTTATTAAGGGTGGGAATCATTTTGGAGGGTATTGTATGTAATAAACTTCACTTATGGTTGCTTTAGTGTGCTTCATGTGCCCGATCAGCACTGTTTTTATGAAGTGTACACTATATCATGCTCTGGTCAATCCTATAAAGTTGAGTTTTTACATAGCTATTAGGGATGGCAGAAAAAATAGTCCTAACATAAAGAATGTATTGCTTTTGTGCCTGGCTATCAAAAATGGAGAGATTTCCCAAACCGAAGAGTCATGATTTCAAAATGTAGGCTAGACGTTATACGAGTAGCCTACTCGTCATTTCGACGGCTTTGTAAACAACGCCGGGACGTTTCCAGTTCAGGTTTAATGTTGACGCACCGCATCATAAATCACATCACGCGGAATTACCTGCGATTACATGCGTTTGGTGTGCTAATCCCCCCGGGGCCCTGCCGCGAACTCTGTTACACGCTGAATATCTGACACCCTGAGCACATGTCAAAATATTGTCTATTAATCATAGAGTCGGATGACGAATAATGTCGACTTCATCTTTTGGCTCGGCGTTAAGGCCGTTAAATATGTTCGCGGTTTTGTTGCTTATGTGATGCATTTGTCTCCATGGTGATAGTTGGCACAACACTTTCCCAGACTGGGGAGGGGGAGTTGGGGGTATATATGCGGTAAATCACGTGACATTGTTTTGTTGCTCCAGAATGAAATAAAGTGGTAAACTACTGTGCTGTAATGGTTTTATATATAATTAATGAGTTTATTTTTAAAAATATGTAGACAAAAATGTTTTAAACACAATGACATAGCTTGCCTTAAGTGCACCCTGTGTGGTTCACTGAGAAGTGATTACTTATTCATAAATCTAATTTGTGAATGTAACACCATGGGTGTTCAAATCAACACTTTCAAAATGTATAAAGGAGACTATCCCTACTGGTGTTAAACTAACACTTTAAACAGTGTTGAGAAATGAACAGCCTCAGAGTGTTGGGGTTCCAACCCTGCTGGTGTTGTAAATGTCCTTTATATCACTGTCAAACAAGTAAATAGTCACACTTTGTAAGCTCAAACACTGTGGGTGTTTGAGCTCAACATTTATAAAATTGTCTTATATTGATTTTTACATTTTATTTACATTATAAAATCATTCTCTTAAAACCTTTAATTTTAAACAAAAGTAATAATGACACAAAAGGGGCAACAAAACATTCTCGCAAAGGACAGGGGAAAAATGAAAACATTCAGGACACAGTGATAGACAGTAGTACATGTGGAATATTTGCTCATATATATACAACATTTTGTGTCTATCAAGTCAAGAGTAACAAATTACATTTTTGGTCTCAGTGAGTAAATAAACTAAAGGTGTGTTTTTCTGGGACAGATTTGGGGCATATGATTTCTCTGGCTACATGGGTTATTAAGCGTTACTCAACTTTCAAGTTTTTTTAAATGTACACTCGACTAGCAAACATTACACACCATCACAGTAATGCCAATACTTGGTTCTGTGTTTTATTATAAATATTAGGAGCAGTATTGAATCACAAACTCAAATTCGTTTTTTTACAATTGCCACTGTCAGGTGTCCCACAATGCCCTGCAGCTTTCATGACCATACCTGGCTGTGGTGTTGCTCCTGTAACACTTCAAATGAACACCGTGTATAGATGTTGTTGAACACCCATTTGGTATACATCCATGTGAAATAACACTCAAAACCCAACTCTTTGAATCTTAACACCTGTGATTTGAACACTTGAAATGTTTCTGGCTGTGCTGTTGCTCCTGTAACACTTCAAATGAAATTCAGAGAAAGTGTTTGAATGGATTTGAACACTTGAAATGTTTCTGTGTGCTGTGCCAATCTGAAATTCAGAGAAAGTGTTTGAATGGATGCACTAAGCACGCACTAAGTAAATCAGCTAATGTTTTAGCCAAAGTGTATTCATTAAAGCACATTTTTCGAATTGTATCTACAGAAACCCAAAGATTTCCAGATCCAGAGTTTCGCCCTGCCACTTTCCCCCGGGTATCAGAATACAACCGTTAGTGACCTTTGACCCTGAAACACTGTCCCCTTTTTCTCCCCCCCCGATGCTCAAAATATGTCTGGCGTATCGAGCGCCGCTCTATCTTAGGCAACTGCACCAGGGCACAGCGTAATCCACCCTCAGCGTTGTCCGGCTGAAAGCAGGACGGACGATTTTTCTTTTTGTGTTCTTCTGCGCAAGCGAGCGGCTGTCCTTTTCCCCGTCGCTGGCCTGTTCGAGGCGGGACTACAGTGCATTCCTTGCCAAGTGAAATAGGGGTCAGAAAACACCGCGAGCCCCTCCTCCCGCCCCCATCACAGATACAAGCCTGTCATCGGCGCAAATAACCGTCTTTCCACACGCCTCCTCCGAGCCCAGAGCCACTGCCAGGTCACTGGGCCGGGCGGTGTTGCCATCTCTCCCCCAGCATTAGAGGACCCAGCGCTCTAACATTACCGGCACTTGTGCCGTGCAATTAAAACCTGCAGCCTTTCACTCAGGAGGGTTACCGCACCAGACCCACCGATTGGTGATTTACGCTCTGGCTGAAAACCCTTGGGGAATGCCTGCGTTTTGCTGGGGCTAAAATGCAATGACACGTCCTGGAGTTACATGTGGTTGCGGTGGAATGTGAGCTGGGGCCCTGGGCCGAGCTGGGGCCCTGCTCCCCCTCCCCCTCCCCCCGCTGTGGACTGCCCCAAATAGTTTAGAGCTGGAGAGCTCTGCTTGTCGCAGGAAGGGGCGGAGGAAAAGGACCGTGTTTCACGGGGCAGGTAATGATGTAAGCCGACATCTACCTGCATCACTAGAGCACCTTCTCTCTAAATAGATGAACAGTAGTGCCCCTCATTCACTGGCACCTGTCATTGGCACATTCTCTCACTTGCTTCAATCTGAACTCCCACTCCTTTTTGGGTGTCTAGGTTCCAGTCTAGGTGCCAGAGTTTTGGGTGGGAGTAGTTCACTCCTGAATGCCACGGTTCTGTGTGTAGGTAGAGCGTGGCATTGGCAATGCTTAGGTTGTGGGTTCAATTCCCACTGGGACCACATGTACTGAAAAATGTATGCACTCACTACTGTAAGTCGCTTTGGATAAAAGCATCTGCTAAATGGCGTATATTATTATATATAACTTCACATGCTGAGGAAATGCCTTTGGAGTGCAACACTGCCCCCGGTGGATGCGTTGATCGTACCGCTATCAAAATCGGGAATGACTGGTTGGGAGCAGGAGGCTGCATTCGACGCTGTGGGGACCGCAGCACACGGACGGGGCTGTTGCATGTGTGGGATTTTGCAGACGTCCATCATTGCATTGACAGCAGCGTTGGGGTCAGTTCCATTTGCAGTTCAGTCAATTAATTAATTGAACATTAATAAATCCTCATTGAACATTATGGAAATTTTTCAATTGATGTCCTGCATTGACTGAATTGAGGTGGAATGGACTCAAAATGTGGTTCATGAGTGCATAGAAGGTTGCACGAAAGGAGAAAAATGGCTGTGTTGTGTTCAGGCCACATCGAAGGTCATGTGAAGGGGCTCGTGTGGAATCAGGATCTTGATTTTGTTGGAGAAAAATGATAAGGTGTGCGTGCAACTGAGCATGAGGCTGTGAGGGGTTTAGTAAGAGCTCCGAGCATAGAGCCTCTGTCCCGCTCCAACGCCAGACGCCCCCCTCGTCTGAAAGCACCTCTGCCACTCCCTGCTCAGGAGGGCAAGTGTGCACCCCGCAAAGTTGGCGCAGAGATCTTTTTTGGAAAATTACATATATATTTTATTTTTATTTTTTCAGATTTTTCCCAGTTTTTCTGCCCAATTTGGAAGCCAATTATACCCTCTATTTATTTTGATTAACCCTTCCTGCAAACTTCTCTATCTACGGGCAAGCTACTCTCCAAGGCCGGCGATAATCCGCCTCTTTCAAGACGGAACTCACCAACTTCTTTTCTGGAGACACCCTTACGTGCTTCACAGCGAGTTTGTGCCGACCACCCTCCCCCCTCCCTCAGGAGCGGACAGCCAAATGCCCCCGATTGGGGCTAATGGCCAAGGCCGGTCTGGCAGTGACGGGTTTCAAACCGCGTCCCTGATAGGCAGCTCACGCTCGTACAGGACCGGCCAAAAACGGGATGCGTTACACCGCTACGCTATCCGCCAGCCGCGAAGAATTACATATTTTGACTTAAAAGCCATCATTCCTCTTCCTTCGAAACGGCAGCGTGGAACTCTTTGAAGTTGCATTCCAGACCCGTCACAATCTGCGGTAATTACAGAGCGCGGCCCGTAAGTAGCGCAGTCACACAGTGGTCAAGGTTAGGGGTCTGCGGCCAGGTTCCCACACTGAGCACGGTGAGAAAGGGGCGTGGTCCCAGCAAAAGACGTGGCCAGGAGTGGGTGCTGCAGGCAATCCCACATTTTTTTCACAGTACGCAGGGCATTGCAATGGTGAGGAGAAGAAAAAAAACACTCAAGGACAATTGTGGCATAAGTGCAAGATTGTTAGTATTAATAATAGTAATAATAATATGATAATGAATGATATGACAATTTAATAATATATAATAATCATATTGAGAATAATAATACATTTCATTTATGAGGCAGCTTTCCATGGATCTCAAGGCCATGTACAGTGGAAGGGAAACTCACTTCTTCCACCAACAATATTACATTTATTCGTTCATTTGTGACAGACAAGTACAATTAAACATTGATACAATCCCGAAGCAGTACCTGATGCATTGTACAGGTGTTTACAGCCAGAGCACATTTTCAAGACCAGTGCACAATTGCACACAAAAAAATCCTGTCTGAGTGAGCCAGCTTGGGGATTTTGCGTGGATATTGGGGAACCCTCTACTTTTGCGATAGGTGCTATGGGATCTTTAATGACCACAGAGTCAGGACCTCTGTTCTGGGAGATGACATCTCCTTCAACCTAGTGTCCCCATCACTGCACTGAGGCAAGAGGGAGAACTGCCCTCTCCTGGCCCACCAACACCACTTCCAACCAACAGCAACCAGGTTCTATCAGGAGGTCTCCCATCCAAGTATTAACCAAGCCAACCCAGCTTATCTCTTATCATCAGCCATCAGACAGAATACTGGCCTCCTCCCCCACTCCCACACACACACACACACACACACACACACACACACACACACACACACACACACACACACACACACACACACGCGTGCAGACGGACGGGGCACGACCTTCTCTGACCTTGACATCGGTCACTTTGGAAGCATCTCAGACAACTCTTAAGGATTCTCACTCTGTGTGTGGAAAACGCCTCAGGGGCTGAACCTGCTGACCAGAGTTTGACTTGGATCAATACCCTGACCCTTCCCCGCAACCACTAATTAAAAGAATCTGACCTTTTCCACAGCTTTTCTACATACCATAGAGCAGGGGTGCACAACAAACACCTTTCTGTTTGGAGGACTTCTGCTGTTCGTGATTTAATTATACTTATTTATCCTTATCCTTAGTGATTTATCCCAATCATTTATTATCTAACATTTTTGGGAAACCCTCCTGCCATGGAGTACAGTGGATATCTCCATAATATTTAAACAGCACCAACATACACTACCGGTCAAAAGTTTTAGAACACCTCCATTTTCCAGTTTAGGTTACCAAAAACTGAAAAATAATGTAAATTTTTTGGCAGTGAGTAGTTTCCTCCACCATCAAAAGGCACTTGGAAACTGTAGGAAACTCTGACAGGAAGAGGTCTGGCAGACCCAAAGCCACAACAAAATCAGAAGACAAGTTTCTGAGAGTCAACAGCTTGCATGATAGGCGGCTCACAGGACAACAGCTTCAAACACAGCTTAACACTGGTCAAAGTAAGGAAGTCTCAGTTTCAATTGTGAAGAGAAGACTTCGAGCTGCAGGTTTGACAGGTTGAGTGGCAGTAAGAAAGCCATTGCTAAGATAGCAAAATAAGAAAAAGAGGCTTGCCTGGACCATGAAGCACCGCCAGTGGACTACTGAAGACTGGAAGAAGGTCTTATGGACCGATTAATCAAAATTTGAAATCTTCGGTCCATCACACAGGGTTTTTGTATGTCGTCAAGTAGGTGAAAGGATGGTTCCTCAGTGTGTGACACCAACTGTCAAACATGGAGGAGGAAGGGTGATGGTCTGGGGCTCTTTTGCTGGATCCAGAGTCGGCGACTTGCACAGGGTGACTGTTAACCCACGTTAATCTATTACTTGTTCTCTGAAAAGGGCCTTTTTTTTTTTTTTTTTATAACTCTCAGTTTTTGGTAACCTAACCTTTTTTTTTTTTTACCTCTGGCAGTTTACCACTTATTTTTGTACCATTTCAGGTTATTCACTGGACTTGAACTGCTTACATTTCTGTAAAAACTGGAAAATGGGGGTATTCTAAAACTTTTGACCGGTACTGTACATAAAGGTAAACATAAGTGAACAGAACATACAATGGTATTTGTAATGTGTTGATATTTTGATTTTCTAGCATTTTTTGATTTTCTAGTTAATCGAATGAGTTGTGGAGTTGTGTGATCATGGTTGTAAAATATAATATGTTCTCGTGAAATTACCTCAATCAACTTACCTAGTTAAATAAATGATTTATGTGCATACACAGTGGGGTCCAAAAGTCTGAGTCCACTACCAAGATCTGTTTGTTTTCATTGTTCATCAAAGACTAACACAAATGTTTTACTTATGTGGTATTTGTTATTCAAGAATGTCATAAAACACTGATACATATTTTAGAAATGTTTGTTTGTGAAAGGATGGTATGAAATTGAAAATATATTATATTTCCTCAAAATATTATGACACCTTATTTTTCATTTTGGTTTTAATGCATGGACACTCCCAATACACAGTGTGAGCTGTTTTGGTCTTGTAACAATTAATTGGATATTGACATAATGAATATGGTCCTCTATGTAATATAATAATAATATAATATACACCATTTAGCAGACGCTTTTATCCAAAGCGACTTACAGTACAGTAGTGAATGCATACATTTTCAGTATATGTGGCCCCATTGGGGATTGAACCCACAACCTAAGCGTTGCCAACGCTGTGCTCTACCAACTGAGCCACAGAGAACCACGTTCTTGTGTGTTCTCATTGCTACTGCAGGTGCTTTAATCTTTAAAAAAGGACACTTCCTAATAGTGAAGTAGTTATCAGTCAAATTGTTCTCCTGAGTAAAAATGTTGTATTAGTTTTTGATGAATGATGAAAACAAATAGATCTTGGTAGTGGACTCAACTTTTGGACCCCACTATATACAGTATATATATACATACACAATGTGTGTGTGTGTATTTGAGACAGACACTATCTGACCACAAATTATTTATGAAACCAGTCCACACTGACTGCACACATAGTGGAGGACAAAAGAGGGAAAAGTTCACGTTGCGCGTTTTGTGTGCCAAACTACAGCCTGGAGCGCCCTCTAGTGGTCAATTTCCTGGAATACAGCGCATTTAATTTGACTTCTTCAGAGAATAGAAATGTATATAATTGCCGTGGCAGTGTCAATAACTGTAATCGTTAGGGATCCTGACCTGGAATTTAAAAATAGAATACTTTTAAAAAGTTAATTTGTGAAGAAGAAAAAAATCAACTATGTGGTCAGGAGAGGACAGGAGATGAGAGGGGTGCTGAACTGAATCTGGGGGGAGACATTTTCAGGCCACTTACAGTGCAGTATGCGTGAGAGCATCACATACATTTCTGCGCATTCAAATAACGATCAGAGGACAAACGCAAGCCACACGTCCAGAAAAATCCGACAACGGCGTCCGGCGGGCAGTAGGTGCAGTCAGGAGTAAAGGCGGGATACGAAGGCGGAGGGTTTTAAAGTCCCGTAACCACCAACCAACCTTGTCAGTGCTCAACCGTTACCATCCGGGTCACTTTACACCCGCTCCTCCTCCTTTCATATCACATTATTTCGGCGAATCAATTCAACGGCCCAGGGTTATGAGTTCGATTCCCCAGTTCCATCCCAAACTGGGTTCCGTTTTCAAACGAATTCCAAACCAACCAACCAACCAATTTCAACCCGTTTTATCCCAGTAGCATTTCAATACAGTTACAACCACACAACCGCATGTCCTTGAGCCTACTCCACTCAGTAAACATGTTATTTGTTGTTATTTATAAGGGTAGGGAAACAACATCGATTCGCCATCACAAATTGTCGTTTTCCTGTCCTTTGCTTTTCAAAGTTCTGCTGTGACTTTTAAACAACTCAACTTTCACAACTGCCAGGGAAGGTCCAGTAAAAGGCGCGGAATAAAGTCAACAATGTACATCGTTCCGTCTAATTTATGATGTGAATTCAATTTAAGATACAATTTCATAACTCCGGTAGACCTTTTCTTACCATTTTATGAACTCATAAATTAATTCCAGGCCCACACTACATAGGCTACTGTAGTCATCACATATAGGGTAGCTAATCCATAATAAATCATTATTATTATTCATGTTAAATAGCTTATTGTAACAGATACCAAGTAGCCTAGCCTATACCTTAAATTGAATGTTGGTGGCAACTCCCGTGAGAGTATAATAATAAAGTGTAGCCTATCGCAGGACCGAATATACACACTGTTTAAGGTTACAAAATGTAACCAGTATTTATACCAAAGTATTTTTGGTTCTTGCAGTAATCGTTGGCTAATTATTATTTTTCCAATATCACATGCCTTTTATTTATAGACAAATATTAATTAAATTATACATATAAGTATATAGCCCAATACAAAAATAAAGAGCCAATTGTCTTGACTATGGAGAAAACGGAAATAACCTTCTGTTATATTCTGAGTATCTGTTCTGTCGTTTTTGTACTTTGTTTATCTTTCTTCGAGTCATGTTTCGTTCACGTCTGTTATCCCCGTCTGTTATTGTTCCTGATCCACTCCTTGTCTTGTCATTCACTCGGGAGTTTACATTTCGGGATTTCAATCTTCGCTTATTTTCTCGTTTCTTCCTTCCTACTTTCTTGATCGCACTTTGTATATATTAGTTAGGTGTGTACAGTACTAACTAACTAATCTACTAACGTTAGGGATTTAGATTAGGTTACTAACACTACTAATCACTAATTATCTCACGCTTCCTACTACCGGCATTTCTCTCTCTCATTATCCTATCCCTGCTTAGTTTTCCGTTCTCTCTCTCATACGCACGCAACGTTTCTCCTTGCGTACCTCCCTTTTACTATGCACGTGTCTGCCTGTTCTCCCAGGTCGTTTATTGTCTATATGTTTGTATGGTTCAGTGTCCGTGTCTTACGTTTCCCTCTTGTTATGTAATTATCTCTTCCCTGTGTTCCAGCCTCTCTCTCCTCGTTGTCTCACCTGATTTCTATTATGTCTCCCTGTATATATGTTCAGTGTTTTCATTTCCCCTTGTCAGTACGTTGATTCTATTTCCTGAGCCTACCTTTCCGAAGCCAGAGTTATTAGCATTTTCCGAGATTACCCTTTGATTACGACCCCGAGCCTGCCCAGTGATTTTGTCCTTTTGCCCTTCTGATTCCTGAGTATCGACCTTTTGACTGCCCTATTACTACTTCTCTCTGCCTCACGATTTTGTACCTCTGATTCCCTGATTCTTGGTTTTGACCCCTGCCTGTTAATAAACAACTCTTTTGCCTAATCCCTGATCTGCGTCTGGGTCCTTACCGCGGTCGTCACAGGACGTACTGACCAAGATGGACCCAGCAGATCCAGACCAGCTCCGCTTCGCCCTCGAGCAGCAAGGTGCCATGCTCGGAGCGCACCAGGACCATCTGGAGCGTGTGACTGAACACCTGCAGTCTCTCACCTCCGGTTTGGCTGAGCTTACCCTCACGCTGCGAGCTCCGGTCATTAACCCCGCACCCCAGCATGCCGCGGCGCCACTTCAACCCGAGCCTTCCTCCGCGCCTGTGCGCGAACCACGCCTGCCTCCTCCTGAGAGATACGCAGGTGAACCGGGAGGTTGTCGTGCGCGTTCCTGACGCAGTGCCAGTTGATCTTCCAACTGCAGCCATCCACGCTTCCCAGCGAATTATCCCGGTCGCCACGCCATCACCCAACTGACTGGTCGTGCCAAGTCCTGGGCTACCACCGCGTGGGAGGGCTCTCTTCCCTGCTGTCAGAGCTTTGACCGGTTTTCCGAGGAGATGAGGAGGGTCTTCGACCGGCCTAAGCAGGGTCATGACGCGGCTCGAGAGATGCTCTACCTACGCCAGGAGGGAGGGTCGGTGTCGGATTACGCCATTCGTTTCCAGACCTTGGCTAACGCCTGTGGCTGGGGAAGGAAGGCGCTGTACGACGCCTTCATCTGTGGACTCTCCGAACATCTTAAGGACGAGATCCTGACTCGTGACCTGCCAGAGTCCTTCGATGACCTTATCAGCCTTGCCATCCGCGTGGACTCCCGGCTTCAGGAGCGTCGTCGCTGGCGTAGTTCCGGAGGTTTTCCCGGTCTGGGAGGACCGGGGTCAGGTCACCGATCGGTGCCTACAACCACCCTAGGGCAGCTCCATCTACTACCCCGGAGCCTGAACCCATGCAGCTGGATCGACCCGCCTTTCTCGTCAGGAGCGTGACCGCAGGATGGCCAACCGATCCTGTCTCTACTGCGGTGAGTCTGGGCACTTCATTTCCAGCTGCCTACTAAGGAGCCAACGCCCACTAGTTAAGCGAGGAGCACTAGTGGGTGTCATCCCTGTTGAGCGATCCTCTAAGCAACGGACCTGCCTGCCGGTGACGATCGAGTGGGAGGGTCAGAGGCGAGAGACCACCGCGCTCATTGACTCGGGTGCTGAGGAGAGTTTCCTGATGCTGGTGTGGTCGCGAAGTGGGGGATTCCAGTTTCCAGTCTGTCACACCCCCTTATTGCCAACACACTCAACGGTCAGAGACTGGCCCAAGTTACCCAGATCAGTTCCCTCTTACGTTGCGTACCTCCGCAACCACCAGGAGAAGATAAGGTTGCACATTATTGACTCCCTCACTCACCTATTGTCCTTGGCCACCCGTGGCTGGTGAAGCATAATCCGTCCGTGGAATGGAGCAGTCACAGGATTGTGGGTTGGAGCCCACAATGCCTTTCCGAATGCCTGCAGCAAGCCCATTCATCTGTTCCGAGTCCCCTGTCTTCTGTCCCGAGTCCCCTTTCTTCCGAGATGAGTCTTGACCTGTCGGGCTTTCCTTCCGAGTACCTGGACCTCAAGGAGGTCTTCTCCAAGTCCCGAGCCACCTGCCTGCCCCCCCACCGTCCCTATGATTGCGCCATTGAGCTCCTGTCTGGCGCTACCCTCCTAGGGGGCGTCTTTTCTCCTTGTCCCGTCCCGAGACGGAGGCCATGAACACTTACCTTCAGGAGTCCTTGACCGCTGGCCTCATTCGCCATCTCTCATCACCCGCTGGAGCGGGTTCTTCTTCGTGGGGAAGAAGGACGGTTCTCTTCGCCCCTGTATTGATTACCGTCGCTCAACGACATCACCGTCAAGAATCGCTACCCTCTCCCTCATGACGCCCGCATTTGAACAACTTCAGGGAGCTACCGTCTTCACGGTTGACCTGCGCGCAACGCCTACCACCTGGTGCGCATTCGTGAGGGGGATGAGTGGAAGACGGCGTTCAACACTCCGACAGGTCACTGGGAGTACCTGGTAATGCCTTTTGGGTTAACCAATGCCCCTGCCGTTTTCCAGGCATTGATCAACGATGTCCTCAGGGATTTCATTAATCAGTTTTGTTTTGTCTACCTGGACGATATCCTTATTTTTTCCAAGAGTATGGAGGAACATGTCACCCAGGTCCGCAGAGTTCTACAGCGTCTCCTTGAGAACAGGCTTTATGTGAAGCCAGAGAAATGTGACTTCCATTGTCACACCACCACCTTCCTGGGCTTCGTCATCTCGGCGGGGAGCATCCAAATGGATCCTCGCAAGATCAAGGCTGTCTTGGACTGGCCCCAGCCAGAGTCCCGGAAGGAGTTACAGCGCTTTCTGGGATTTGCCAATTTCTACAGAAGGTTCATCAGGAACTACAGTACCATTGCTGCTCCACTCACCGCCCTCACCTCCATCAAGATCCGGTTTCACTGGAATCCTCAAGCTGAACTAGCCTTCCGGTCACTTAAACAACGCTTCACTTCAGACCCCATTCTCATTCACCCTGATCCCACCGCCCAGTTTATCGTCGAGGTCGACGCTTCCAACATTGGGGCAGGTGCCATCCTTTCCCAACGCTCCCGCCAAGGACAAGAAGGTTCATCCCTGCGCCTTCTATTCCCATCGCCTCAGCCCTACGGAGCAGAACTACGACATTGGCAACAGGGAACTGCTCGCAGTCAAGCTCGCCTTGGAGGAGTGGAGGCACTGGCTGGAGGGGGCTGAAGTTCCTTTTCTGGTCTGGACAGACCACAAGAACCTGGAGTACCTGCAGACTGCCAAGAGACTCAATTCCCGCCAGGCTCGTTGGTCTCTCTTCTTTTCGAGATTCAATTTGTTCTCTCCTATCGACCTGGATCCAAGAATACCAAACCTGATGCCCTTTCTCGCCGTTTCGAACCCCATATCCAGGGTTTCCATTCCGGACACCATCCTGCCTCAATGCTCCATCAACAGCGTTCAACTTCGCATTGAGGCAACAGTGCGCTCTGCCTTGGAGGGTGAGGCCGGCCCCAGTCGCTGTCCTCGAACCGCCTCTTCGTGCCCAGTTCTGTCCGATCCCAGGTGCTTCAGTGGGGTCACTCCTCCCGCTTGTCATGTCACCCTGGCATAAACAGGACTATGTCTTTTATCCAGAGACGTTTTTGGTGGCCTGCCATGGTCCAGGACGTTAGGAGTTTTATTTCTGCCTGCTCTGTCTGTGCCCAGAATAAGGTTTCCCATCAGCATCCCTCTGGTTTGTTACAGCCCCTACCCATCCCTCACCGCCCTTGGTCCCACATAGCTCTTGATTTTATTACGGGTTTACCCTCCTCCAACAGCAACACCACCATTATGACTGTTATTGATCGTTTTTCCAAGGCTGTTCATTTTGTCCCCTTACCCAAGCTTCCTCCGCCAAGGAGACTGCCACCCTCATTATCCAACACGTTTTTCGTTTACATGGCATCCCCAGTAACATTGTTTCCGACAGAGGTCCCCAGTTTATCGCCAGGTTTTCGAAGGCTTTTTGTTTACTCCTTGGTTCGTCAGTCAGTCTTTCCTCAGGTTTCCATCCCCAATCTAATGGCCAGACAGAGCGGGCTAATCAGGTTATTGAAACCGTTCTGCGATGCTTGTGCTCCAGGAACCCTTCCTCTTGGAGCCAACATCTTCCCTGGGCAGAGTATGCCATCAACTCCCAAACCTCTTCCTCATCCCGTATGTCCCCTTTGAATGCTGCCTTGGTTACCAACCACCCTTATTCCCTAGCCAGGAGAGGGAGGTGGGTGTCCTCTGCCGAGGCGTTCATCCGTAGATGCCGACGTACCTGGAACCTCACACGCCGCAACCTCCTCCGAGCCAGCGCCCGCATGAAGGAGACGGCGGACAAGGGACGCCCAAGGCTCCCCTGTTACCGGGTTGGGCAGCGGGTCTGGTTGACCACCAGGGACATTCCCAGAATGGACCACCGCAAACTCGCACCCCGTTTTATTGGCCCCTTCCCCATTTCCAGAATTATCAGTCCCACTGCCGTTGTTTTGAAGTTACCCCACACCATGCGTCGTATTCACCCCACCTTCCATGTTTCCCGCCTCAAGCCCCTTGTAACCCACCCTTTGTGTCCCGCCCTGAGCCACCCCCACCCCCCGCCTTATTGATGGTGGAGATGCCTACACGGTCCGTAAGATCTTGGACGTCGCCGCAGGGGCCGTGGTCGCCAATACCTGGTGGACTGGGAGGGCTACGGTCCCGAGGAACGTATCTGGGTCCCATCCCGGTTCATATTGGACAAAACCCTTATCAGAGACTTTGATTGTTCCCCGAGCTGTCTAATATTTTGCCATGTGTTTTACCCTGCCTGTCTGAGATTCTGCCATGTGTTTTGACCCTGCCTGTCTGAGATTCTGCCCCGTGCCTTTACCCTGCCTGTCTGAGATTCTGCCATGTGTTTTGACCCTGCCTGTTCTGAGATCCCGCCACGTGCTTTGCCCCCTTTCTGCCTGGCTTTCCCTGCGTCTTGTTTGTTCATGTGTTTTTGTGTCCTCCTGTTTAAAACGCCAAGAGGCGTTTCTTAGGGGGGGGGTCCTGTTATATTCTGAGTATCTGTTCTGTTGTTTTTGTACTTTGTTTATCTTTCTTCGAGTCATGTTTCGTTCACGTCTGTTATCCCCGTCTGTTATTGTTCCTGATCCACTCCTTGTCTTGTCATTCACTCGGGAGTTTACATTTCGGGATTTCAATCTTCGCTTATTTTCTCGTTTCTTCCTTCCTACTTTCTTGATCGCACTTTGTATATATTAGTTAGGTGTGTACAGTACTAACTAACTAATCTACTAACGTTAGGGATTTAGATTAGGTTACTAACACTACTAATCACTAATTATCTCACGCTTCCTACTACCGGCATTTCTCTCTCTCATTATCCTATCCCTGCTTAGTTTTCCGTTCTCTCCTCATACGCACGCAACGTTTCTCCTTGCGTACCTCCCCTTTTACTATGCACGTGTCGGCCTGTTCTCCCAGGTCGTTTATTGTCTATATGTTTGTATGGTTCAGTGTCCGTGTCTTACGTTTCCCTCTTGTTATGTAATTATCTCTTCCCTGTGTTCCAGCCTCTCTCTCCTCGTTGTCTCACCTGATTTCTATTATGTCTCCCTGTATATATGTTCAGTGTTTTCATTTCCCCTTGTCAGTACGTTGATTCTATTTCCCTGAGCCTACCTTTCCCGAAGCCAGAGTTATTAGCATTTTCCGAGATTACCCTTTGATTACGACCCCGAGCCTGCCCAGTGATTTTGTCCTTTTGCCCTTCTGATTCCTGAGTATCGACCTTTTGACTGCCCTATTACTACTTCTCTCTGCCTCACGATTTTGTACCTCTGATTCCCTGATTCTTGGTTTTGACCCCTGCCTGTTAATAAACAACTCTTTTGCCTAATCCCTGATCTGCGTCTGGGTCCTTACCGCGGTCGTCACACCTTCGAAGCGAAATAGAGTGGAATATATCAGCGAGGTGATGTATTCATTTATATAAATAGTCCGCATCCTGTAACACAATCTAGAGCCTGTTCTTTCGAATCTTTCTCTACTGAGAAATTGTATCGTATAGTTGTATACCTTTACATATGCATTTATTTATTTAGCTTTATTATTTTTCATTCTCACCAATAAATTCTGTGGCGCATGGTTTGATATACGACGATGGCGAAGTCGTTGATGTATGTATCAGCTGTGAATTATGTTTATGCATGTAAGATTGGAATGAGAAATCTATCCGTTGTGGGTATCTACCTGCCGTTTCACTTTCGGAAAAACTATTTTCATATAAAACTTTTCAAGTGCCCTAAAGCATAGGCTACCTTAAACAAGATTATCCTAACTTTCTTGACCAAACGCAGAATGGTTTTACCAGTCACATTTTAAAAGAATATCCACTTGCTGTAACGCTTGGGGTAAACTTAAAACAACACCAACCATTATTATCGATCTTTTTTCACCATCGTGTAGGCTAATCTTCATATTCTGTATAGGCTACTCCCCGTGTCCACAGGGTCAAAAATGACCCACCCTCGCCGCACCCCTATGATAAAGCATCTTAATTCAATTTTAAACCCCAAATCTATTTTGCACTAAGAAACAACCTGTCACTCATCAACAACTTGAACTTTGCGAATAAGAGTGTTTGCCAAGTGGGAGCCGCCTGGAATGCAATTTCATATTTTACCGCCAGAGGTAGACACTTTCCGAATCAGACAGGATTTACTGAGCATGCTCCAAAAAGAAGACAAGAAATCATCAGTTGTTTATGTTATGATTTATGAACTTCAAATAACTGAGTATTTTAAAGTTTATCATCGCGCTGGATGAAATGGACTTAATGAAACACCGTATTCGCCCTTGTTCATGATTCTCGCGTGTGCATTACAATTCCATGCGGTGTTTACAGTTCAGTTATTCTAATTTAAAAATAGAAAACGTGAAACGTAACCGACGAACCCTGCACTGTGTTTTATTTCACCGACGGCCTTATCAGCTGCGATTTACAAATGCTCATACAGATCAACATTAAGCACCCTGTTGCACGAATAGGGTTATAAAGTGCATTAGTCGATTGCTTGTGCAATTGATGTAAACCTTGCTCAAGCAACCATATGCGCCCCGGAACGCTGTCGGTTTACTGTTGGTTGATGGTCATTTAACAGCAATGAATTGCACGTACATTAACGTTGTGTTGGCGGCCTTTCTGGTACAAGATTGCAGTTTTTTTTCAGCATTAATCACCAGGAAGGACTAACAAGCAGGTGATAGCGCGTATCGGTGAGTCACTGTGTGGCGGGATTCCAACGTGAGGGGGAAAGGAAGTTTATGAGATGGGACTTGTTTGGCCACATAATATGTCCCGCGGACATCGTTCATATTAGCAATGCAGACCCCTGCCAATGTTAAGATACTTCGTTACAGACGTTAATACGCGATACGTTTTGTGTACAGAGAAGGTTGGGGAGCAACCTTCTCCATTCTTCTGAATAGTGGTTTATTGCAAAACCTTATTTACATTTATCGAAGACAGCGAAATCGCTGTCATCAGAGTATTTCACGACGGCCTATGGACTTGTCTTCGGGTAGCTAGCTAGCTAGCCTTCCTTAATCTGTGCGGTGTAACTAAAGTGACTGCGAAATGCAATTTTACCGGTTGTCCCGTTCTCCCCTGCAGTCAAAGTGCTGATCCTGATTTGTAATAAAAACAGACCGAGGCCAAAGGAGAGAGTTTCACCGGCGGAATGCTGACGTTTGTACTCAACTTAAACTTAGGAGGCGGCGGATCGTACTAAGTACTCCTGGCAGTGGGGTCGCGGTGGTTTCCCTGAAATCGCTGGGCGTTGATTGGGCGGTACAGCAGTCTCCACATTACTCGCTTGGTGCGCCAGAGTGCACACTGGTTGGAGCCGGAGAGTGTCCCTTATTACACTTCAATGGAGGAACGGCCCAGCGATCGGGCACACGAGAAACACTACCACCATGGAGGAGAGAGGAGTCCGAGTCGCGCAAAAACATCGCTGAAAAATGATCCAAGCCAGTGCCAGCACCAGGAAACGCAGACGAAGAAAACAGGTCGGATTCGTACACATGACTGTAAAACCAAAAAAAAAAAAAAAAAAACTTCTGCAGTAGCTAGTGGAGGAGGGCGAATCGAAGGGAATTTTCTGTAGTGGAAGTTGTGCCGTTTGATTGGGGTGTGTGCCTCGGCGATTTGTGCATGTATGGGGTGGCTGGCTGGTCGAGTATGGACAGTGACCTTGTGGACCGCCGGGTTCCATCCAATTCCAGCTCAATTTTCAGACTCTTCCTAGACTATTTAACATCGTACGACCGGGCCATTTGTAATGCAAAGACCTCTCCTCGACAACCCATTTGGGTGAGTTGAGAGAAAAGAAGAGTTTTAATTGATGGAAAAGGGAGTTTAGCACGCTCGCCTCCCAGCAACACAAGCCGGCTCCGCTGGAATGTTCCTGCTTTTGGTTTGCTCAGTTGCTATTTCCTGTCCGCCATGTTGGAAGTTAAAATCATACTAACTGGTTCTTTTAATTACGTCTTTAAACATTTACAGCGCTGTTATCGCACCGAAAATACTCCACGGACACTGTTGTTCGTGTCAAACGCCGTTGAAATGGTGTCCGTTTTGTATTTTGTCAGCTTGCCACAATCGCGTTTTGTAGGTGGGCCTGTTGCTCTGAAGTGTGCGTGTCACTGTCATACGGGGAGGGCCTGTTTGAGAAAACTAGCTGGAAAGCTAATAGCTACCAACCCGTTTGAGGTGTTCAGTGGACAAGTTTGAAAATGCTATTCTGGTTGTTATATACCTAGCCAATACTAGTTTGCAGATAGTAGCTAGCTTGCTAAACCAGTGAAATGGGCAACCTGGTAGCTAGCCAACGTTACCTCAGGAGCTAGCAAACATACCGCTAATGTTGCTGGCTAGCGTCGAGCCAACCCACCCACACTGGGCAATGTTTGTTCGCCACTGAGCGAGCTAGCTATTTGAGCATCTAC
The DNA here is from genome assembly GCA_029706075.1 of Aldrovandia affinis. Lineage (NCBI taxonomy): Eukaryota > Metazoa > Chordata > Actinopteri > Notacanthiformes > Halosauridae > Aldrovandia > Aldrovandia affinis. The sequence goes on along the minus strand of JAINUG010000283.1, from coordinate 699,988 downwards.
ATTTTGTATATATTGAGTAATTACACGTGGCCATGTACTAAATAGTCGAAAGCGACTGAAGATCACGTAGTGTAATCTAATTGAATCGTATTGAATTCAGGCCAGCCTGGTTCCTTCGCTGACCCACTTAGCTAGCTAGCTAATTGTATTCCTACTTTGCGTTTGCCAGGTAACGTTAGCTACCTAACGTTAGATGGTTTATATTGACAACTAGTTAGCTGGCGAACTTGTTACTTTGAAGTATTTTGGGATGACTATTAATCATATTTTTATGTTGCTTTTTTCATTTTGTTGTCAGGACGATGACACATGAATGTTTTAAAGACATGCCCAATTCCAGCAATAACTGAAACCCCGTCCCCTCCCCTACCCTGTTAGCTAGCTTACGTAGCATAACTTGCATAGCTAGCCAACGATCGCTAATTCACCCAAACATTGCCGCGACGATGAGCTCGTTAGCCAGCCAAGCTTGGTAACTGGCACTGGGTGTTTTTCGCACACGTCTTGGCAACAATTTAGATCGTTGTTTTAACGTGTTGCTATAGTGGGGATATGTGAAGAAACGCAGGATTAGCCGGGTTCAATTGGAAGTAGGCAACAGCTACTCGCTGGCTTGCGTGCGAACGGCTCGGGTAGAGTTTAACTGAAGAATGTGCTGTTCGTGCAGTTTTGGCTAACGTTCGCTAGTTAAGACTAGTGCAGAATCAGTCGAGCGTCCAAGTGCAAGGGAACGGTCGCGTCATATGATAAGCAAACATGGTAACATTAGCTTACCAAGCACGCACTTTGCTCAATTTAAAACGTGAAAGCCGTGCCCTATAAACGAGTTTTAACGATCAGCTTTTTAACATAAGCGTTGGCCACATATTCCTAGCTATATGAATGAAACCCACATTTGTGACACGTCATGCGTGAGGTTAAAAATAGTACGTGAGTCCGCCTGCGGTGAACTGGAGCCCCACGTACCCCTCGACTCCCCTCAGATCAGGGCGCCGCGTTGAATAACCGTTACGTGCTGGTTCAGCAGGACGATGTTTAGTAGCCAGTGCTCATTTATTAAAATATGTATGATTTCAATGTGGAAGGTTAAAGGTCAGAGATCATGTGTTCAACTATTCCTCGTGTCTGTGTTCTTATCTGACAGGTCGGTGAACTTAAAAAAATATATCTAATCGAAAACACAAGTTAGCTGGGTAGCAATTTTAAGGACATGTGAACACTGGTTTCATAAATTAAAAAAAGGAACCACCACAGAGCTCAATGTTTGTGGTATTTGGTGTATGTAAACAACCAGGGATTCCTGTAAAGCGTATAATTGCATGGCTCATTTAATGGCATACATATGTAAACAGTCATAACAAAGTCATATGTTCACCGCCTGATAAAATGTGCATAAACCTCTCTGAACTGTGGCATTGACACTTAAAACCTTCTTGTCCCCGATTTGCTCCGAAGACGACACTTAGTCCAATTCAGCGTGATGCATTTTGATCTCAGCTATAGTTCAGCCAGTTCAGATCAGGTCAAATCTAAGGCACACAGATAGAGTATTGTACCGAGTTGGCTGTCTGTGTACATAAACCTGAATCGACAGCGAGAAAGCCAAAAAGATGGACAAAGCAATGATACCACTCCAGCGCAACTGGATAACTTATGCCAGTTTACTTGCAGGTGTACATTAGGTGTGTGCTCAAAACATCTGCACAGAAACATGGCTATTCACTTCCTGTTAATCCACCTATCAATACAGCTACACCTGTATTGATATTTCATTTGTTTGAGGGTTTTCACAAGATATTTTACGATGCCCGACTCTTTGGACTCCATATTTGTAGTGTTTTCTTTTTGTAATCCTTGCGTCTGTAATATAATGTGTAGTTGACAATAAATTACTTTGTGTCAAACAACCTCAATGTGATTGTTTGAAAATACATTTTTCAATAGCAAATTTCACTGTCTCATGTGCATTGAATCGGGATGCGTATCGCATCATCTCCCCCATATAGGAATATGTATCGCACTGCGAGTTACCTGCCGATACCCTGCCCTAGCGTATATGGCAGCCCAGCTCTGGTGGTTTATATTCCCTTTTGCACAAACTCAAGATCGTTTGCCCTTTGATTTGATTGTATTTTTTATTGTTCTTTGTCCCATGTTTTTCTATGTGAAACGCATGCCCCTGGTATCCCAGGAAAGCAACTCCCAAGCCTGTTTGAAAAAGTTAATCAGTGGCAGTGCTGAGTCACTTCGACTGTGTCTTGTGAGCCCTCGGTGTCCACCTTTTTCCTGGTACCTTTTGTTATGGTGTCATAGGGCAGTAGAGTCCTCTTAAAGTGCTGTTGCATGCAGGAGTTTCGCAGTGTACGCGCGCACTCGCTTTCACTAGCGTTTTGTTCCAAGCACTGCCTTGTTTCTGGGTGGACTTTGTGCCTTGTATTTTTCAAGTAACCTCGTGTATCAGGTCACAAGAGGCTTCTCATTTAATACCATGTGTGTCAATGCGGGTTTTGTCAGTGATTCTTTTCTTTTTTCTTTAAAAGCCAGCCCAGCAGGCAATCAGATACGGGGAGCACCTTCAGCCGCGCCTGGCCCTGGGCCACCCGACGCCTTTAGTCTAAACATCCAGAATCACTTGTGGAAGCCGGGCAAAAACGCCAAAACCTGCGTGCCCCAGTCATTTGTTGTGACTTGTTTTGTTTTTTTGTGTATCCTGGTTCAGCTTCTCCTGCTGTGCTGACTTTTTTGTTGTTGTTGTTATTTTTGTTGTTTTGCTTGCTTACCTTTTTTCTCTTTCGTTTTGTCAGGCGATGGAAAAATAAACGGAAGCACCACGGAGAGGGAGAAGACCGTCGGCACCGCCTATCCCGCCAACGGCAATGGCCACCGCTCGCAGCTAGACTCTAACTGGAAGCTGAAGCAGTCCGGGAAGGCCCACCCCACCCACTCTAAAGTGGGGATCAAAGGCTCCCACGGTTACCGGATCGGCATGGACAGCAGGAATGATCGCGCCCCGGACCTCAGAGCCCACGAGGGCAAAAAGGAGCCAGTGGCGCTCCCGAACGGGGTGGTGCCCCTCAGCTCCGGCTTCTTCACCAACGGCTACCCCGGCAAGCCGGCCCCGGACAACGACGGCAGCGGTTCCGAAAGTGGCTATGCCACGCCCAAGAAGCGGAAGCCCCTGCGAGGCACAGGCAAGGGTGTGGAGCCTGTGATCCAGCCGGCGTTGGAGACTGCTGCATCCCCCAAGCCAGAGGCCCATGCCCCCGTTCCGGAGCAGATGGAGAAGCCGGCAGCCGCCAAAGCGGAGACTCGGCCCAAGCAGGCGCTCGTCCCCGCGGTGACGGCACTGCCGGCGTGCGAGCCGCAGCACAAGAACTCGGACGGCAAGGCCGCTGCTGCTGGCCCCTTCAGCAAGAAGCACGAGGACCGGCCTGGCAAGGCCAAGCCCAACGCCAAGGAGAAGGAGGACTCGTGGACCCTGTTCAAGCCCCCGCCGGTCTTTCCCGTGGACAACAGCAGCGCCAAGATCGTGCCCAAAATTAGTTATGCAAGCAAAGTCAAGGAGAACCTCAACAAGGCGGCCCAGGCCGGCGGGGAGGCTGTGGCTTCCCTGGGCCCTCCCCAGCTGCCTGCCCCCGGAAGACCTTCCCAGGTCCCCATGTCTGCTATGAAGACCATCACCTCCTCCAGCTTCGCCAACGGGCCGCTGACCGGAGAGGGGAACGGCTGCCCCCTGTCCCGGCCCCTCTTCGCCCTGGCCAGTACTGTACCCCCGGAGAATGTTGTGCTCGCTGCGGACGAGAGCGGTGGCCCGATGAACCCCGCCTCCCGCGTCGGTAGCGGGCGAGCTGAGGAAGCACGGCCTTTTCGTTTACCCCCTCGCCCCGTCCTCTTCGAATATGCAACCCGCCCTCCCCAGCGGCCGGCAAGCCGACCCGCCTGCCCCCGGCCCCGCCACCTCCCCGACCCCAGCCTCAACCAATCAGAAAGCCCTGGGAGACATCTTCCAGAACCAGTGGGGCCTGTCCTTCATCAACGACCCCAGCGCAGGGCCCGATGGGGCCGGGTCTGGGGGCGTCGCCCCAGCGAGACGGACCCCGGGGAAGGGCAAGGCGGCCGAGGTGACTTTCCAGGGGGACTCCCCCGTCGCCCCAGCCCCCCAAGCGGGAGGACCTGAGGCCGTGCCCCCCGCAAAGGCCTACGAACTGGAGAAACGGACTAGCCCCCAAACCCCTAATAGCAGTGTTTTAAAAGCAGGCCTGCCCCTAGCCCTGGCGCCAACGGCGACCCAGGTGGGCCAGACTCTGCCATCTGGGCCCGACGGACAGAAGGACGCAGAGGCCCAGAGTCTCGGTGCAATAGCGTTCACTTCTCCGAAAGACCCCGCCGTGGTGGAGCCCCGCGGGGCGATGCCCGCCAACGGCATCTCGTCACCCCGGCCCAGAGGGTCCGGCCTCCCCAAGGCCCAGGACCACGGATGTAGCTGGGGGTCCTTCGATGTTAAAGCTGCTGTAAATTACCACACTAATGGTGAGCCATGGTCAATTAGACGCACGCCATCTAGGCGTTTTAACTGGCGCTGTGGCCAGCTGGTAATCAGGTCAGGGGGAATGGAGGAAGGGAGGGCGGTTGGGCGTGGTTTGTCATTAATTTTGTTTAAAATGAAGGTCCATGAAATGCCACCATTTGCCCTAGCAATGCTAAGTCGCAGATGAAGTGTTGAATCTGCCTTATCTGCGGTGAGCTAACGTCCAAGTCGCACATTTTCAGATGGAAAAGAATAACGTCATTCCTTCACACGAACACAGACAAATGAAGGGCCAGACGGATTTATTGCTTTGCCGATAAAATCGCCGGAATGGCTGGGTTTTTTTTTTTGATGGCTGTCAGGGGAAGCGGTCATCGCGGGACAGATAATGACCAATAAGCCCTGCGCTCCGTGTTCCCTGTCTATCGCCCTGCGCTCCGTGTTCCCTGTCTATCGCCCTGCGCTCCGTGTTCCCTGTCTATCGCCGTGCTGTCTGAACTCTCCATTTCTGTCATAAGTGCATACAAGAATTGGTGAACAATTTCCTTGGAACAAGTTTCAAGTGTAGTTCTTTATTGGCTATGATCGTTTGTCACATTTGTGTTTTTACTTCTCGTTTGATTATATAGAGGGGGCGATTCTGGGCAGTACACAAGTATTGTCATTTTAAATTTAATTTGGTCCCTGTTGGAGTGTTTTTTAATCATCAAAATGATAATGTCAATTAAACCATCATATAGTCTTTTATTGATTGTCTTGGTCTCACAAAAAGTGCTGTGGAAATCAGAAACAGAGATAGAGGGGGGGCTGTGCTGCATTGAAACTGTTTGTGGCTGTTTGTCTACCCAGTCTGCTGCCACAGGTTGTATGCATTTTAATAGCCCTTCTCTGTCTGTAAATTTGCTCTGTACCAAGCTTGGATGCTTGGAAATGTGTGACAGAAATGTACTGTGACATAGAGTCGTTGTCTTCGTTCTGACAAGCTGGCTGTTTCACAGCAAGAAGAGAAGTGTTTTTTTGTTTTGTTTTGTTTTGTTTGTCTTGGTCTGCCTTTTTATTGCATGCTTGTTTTTGTTTTTTTATGCTATTTATTGCATTGGATTGATTTCTATTTCCTTCTCTCTTTCTCTCAACAGAAATGGAATATATTTTGAATTTGCAAAAACAAGGTAAGGAAATGATCTTTGGGCTGTTTTTTTGGGGGGAGGAATTGTTCCCTGAGAGGGACGACCACTGCTGGTAGTGTACAGGTAGCGCGCCAAAATAAAGGAAACACAAATAAATTAAGGGTTCTGGCATCTCTGTTATGGTGTGAGGTGCATTTTACTGGCATGGTTTAGGTCCACTTTATTGGGTAAACGCCAATAAATACAAAGCCATTCTGATCACCTTCGTCCTATGGTGAAGCATTTCTATCCTGATGGGAGTGGTCTCTTCCAGGATGACAATGCCCCCAACCGCAGGGCATGAGTTGTGCACTGAATGGTTTGATGAGCATGTGCAATGTAAACCATAAAACGATGTAAACCATATGCCATGGCCATCTCACTCACCAGATCTGAACCCAAGTGACCCCTTATGGGAGATTCTGAGAGATTCTGGGAGCGGTGCCTGAGACCACGTTCTCCAGCATCAACAAAACACCAAGTGATAGAATTTTTTAGGAAGTATGGTGTTACTTCCCTTCAATAGAGTTCCAGAGACTTGTATAATCTATGCCAAGGCGCATTGAAGCTGTTCTGGGGACTCGCAGTGGTGCAATGTACCCTATGAAGACACTGTTGGTGTTTCCTTTATTTTGGCAGTTACCTGTGTGCAACTGCTATGAATTATGTTTATGCATATAAGATTGGAATGAGAAGTTGATCCGTTGTGTCAGGGTGTCTACCTGCCGTTTCCTGTATGAATTTTTTTCAAAAACCTGGCATATAAAAGAAGCGGCCTAAAGTTTAGGCTACCTTAAACAACATGATCTATCGCAGAATGGTTTCCCAGTCGCCTTTTAAAAGAATGTCCAGTGGCTATAACATTGGGGGGAAACTTCAAACAACACCAACAATTATAGATTTTTGCAGTTCCCTGTACATGAGGAGGTGTGTTTTTAGACCCCTCTCTGGCCGATCTCGCTCGCTCTCCAGAACAGAGGGCCCAGGGTCCTTCAGTCATGCATGCCTCCTGTTTCAGGGCTCCTCATTAAGCCTGAAAACGAATTTGCAAGACTGACTAACCCAGGACCTGATTCAGATTTGGCTGAATACACAGTGGCTTTCTATTGTTTTTTTAAAGTGTTTTGGGACGTTAACGCAGTTTATCGTCTTGCTATCAGTTGGGCTGACATCAAAGTTTCAGTCTGAAATGATATTGCCCCTTCGTTGATGAATAAATTATTATTGTGGTGTATTGTATAATATTATGCACTCCAAAAACCTTTTTTTATCTCCTGTGTTCCCCCCCCCCAGATCCAAAAAGAGTAGTCGTTTACGGCGAGACCAAGGACGGGCCCGATCAGTGAGGCTCGGACGGAGGAGCGAGTCGCTATGCCGCGGCGAGGAGCCGTCCCGTCGGTTACCATTCACTCCTTTCACAAACCAATCAAATCCAATCAAACGATCCAGACCCAATCACTCTCTCCGCTCGCTCGAGCAGCGGAGCTCTGAGAAGGGAGTGGCCTATCAAAGACTGCGGAGCTGGAATTCTGGAGAATGGACAGGTAAAACAAAAATAGGTAAAACAAAAATAAACAGAGTTAAAAAAATAAAAAAAGAGGGAGACAAAATCCGGTGAATGGAACGATCTCTTTGTGGATTTGGGAGCAGAAGTGCGGTGGGGGTGGAGTAATTGTGCGTCGTCAGAGGGGCAAGCGGCACAGCGACTTTCCGTCTGTCCAAGGACGACAACGGTGGCGACGGCGATGATGTCCTCCACTGAGACAGACTCATGGACATAAGGACTGTGCGTGTCTCTGGGACTCTGAACGGCACACACTCTCAACAGACACCCAGCTCATGATGTCATCCGGGGGGGGTAGGGGAGGGGGGGAGCCGGGCCGTCTACAGAGAGGAAGAAAAGCATGGTCATCATGGGATGCCTCCATCATTTCTTTATGAATTCAAGTCACTGTTTATATCTGCGCTTTGCTTCACGCATCGATATACCTGTGCGAGTTTGAATCCATAAACGAAACAGTACATTGAAATGATTTTTTTTTTTTTTTTTTTTTTTTTTTTTTTCTTCTTCGAAAGGTTGCCTTGAAGCTGTACAAAAGAGGAGAAATATATATAAAAAACAAAAAACAAAAAAACAATAAAAAAAATACAAAAATACAAAAAAAACTAAAGAAAGATGGGACGTGGAGGAAGTGGGTGTCCCGCCTAGCTGCAGGTAAAATAGAACACGAGTATAGGGCAGAGCAGTCCGTGCCAGGCCTTGGGGGGAAAAACAGTTGTCTTAACTTTATTTTGGAAAAGAAGAGGATCGCTCCGTACAGCACTGAACTTTGCTGGGTGTCTACGGATGACAACTTTTTATGGTTTCTCTTTTTTGTTGTTGTTTTTTTGCTTTTTTTGTCCTTCAACTAAAGACTCTACACACAAAAAAAAAAAAAAAAAACCCAGGAGAGTGGATGGGGATGGGGACACAGCCAAGTAAGAGCGGGAACGGAGTCAGTCTGCGTCACCCGGGAAGACCGTTCCCGCTCCAGCTCCCGCGACCCACTCCGCTCCAGGGTTTCAAACCAGAGCGGCTGTTAACGGTATTATCAAATATATCTTCACGTTTTTGTTTTTTTTGTTTTTTTTTCACATTTGTCCATCTGTTTGTTAAATTAAGTCTTGGCAAACCTCAGCCCTGATGTAGGTTTCAGTATTTAAATTTAAGCCTGCTAAGACCGTGTGTCAATCACTTGAGTGTGTGTGTTGTTCCCACAGTGGGGAAGAGGGGAGAGGATTTCTGAGCGACGGGGTGATGTGTGTTTCTCCATGTGCCTGCATGGTGTCTGGTTGAGAGGGTGGGCAGGGGCTGTTCCGTTTATTTAACCTTTTCTTTCTTTGAAATTCTTTATTTCGTTTTTCTTTCTCGCTTTAGGTTATTCATATTTGATCTTATACGGGTTTGGGGCCCCCAATTAAAATGAATGACCTACTTCTATCTGAAAGCAACTCAATCTTGTGTGCGCACACACACACACACACGCACGCATGGGTGCACCTCCCGAATTCAACCACCCACACTTGATGTAAAAGCAACTTCTCTCGCTTTCTTGCCAAATTCATGGGGGGACAGAAGTGTATTTTGGCGTTTAGACTGTATGGCTTTTTGACCCTGCTGGATCATCTGTCATTCTGAACTTTCACTGGTGGAGTTTGCTCAGCAAGGCTTGTGGTGGCAGTGTGAATCCCCAAATGAGTGGAACTACCTTGTGTTGCAGCTGACACCCTTATTTAAACCAATCAGTATCTATGCTTTGGAGAGCATGTGGTGGCGCCTCCCATTATGGGGTGTAGCTCCTTCCGTGGTGTGGTTTTCACTATGCACGCCATCCCCTAGTCCTTGTTAATACCCCCGGGCATACTTTCTCTAAACAGCTGATCCAGGGTCAGCTTAGAGTCCCTGCTATGTTATAATAAAAAGTAGACACTGATCTGGATTCAGTGACTGAGGGCAGACGATTGATATAGCAAGGCTTGGTTTTGGCCTTACTGAAAACCATTGAAGGAGATTTTTACAAAGACTTGTTTCTGCGTCGTCTTTCAGTTTAATTTGTGAGTTTCACCCCCACGCCTCCCATCCGTGTTTTTGATTATAACACATTATTAGCACTTTAAACATTTACGGACCTATTTTCCTATATTTAAAAAATAATTATATCTGTAGGTGAAATTTAAATAAATAAAAATGCCAACCGTTGCTCAAAATGATTTGGGCTGTTGCTGTTCGTTTCTTCTAATACAACGTTACAAAGTGCAAAAACAAATCGGTTTACATTGAGGAACGCATACCAACGCATTTCAACGAATTAATATAATGCTGGTTCGCATTCACTTCTAACCGTGAATTTAAGACACGGAGATGAATAATTTTATTCACACGGCTGTAGCACACAATACCAAAACGTTTACCGAGGGGAAATGATCAAATAATGTCTTAATGTTTTTAACCGTTTCGGCCGCTTTCATATTGCAGGGTCAGCAGAGCTTGATACTGGCTTTTGACCGTAGCGTCGATTACCGCGTGCATTATTCCCGTGGAGGGGCACGTGACGTGACCCTGTTTGAATACTTGATTATCGTTTTCCTGTCAGTGTGAATAAGGGACTGAATAATATAACTGTATTACTCCATTAAAGTTGAAGGCAACGGAGAGTTAAGCGCTGGAGCCATTTAGGGTAGCCCTTCCCTTTTCTGTGTGCTAGTCTGGTCTCAACTTGAATTTATGAAACATCCGCGGTCAATGCGCTTCGTTGCTGTTCTTTCTGCAACATAGGCCTACACTCAACTGGAAAAAAACATCCCGACGAGCTGACTCGTCTTTCAGCGGGTTCCTAACTCGTGGCAGCAAATGCACAAAAAACGACGACGGCGGGTTTAAGCTTGCAAGCTCAACCAAGAGTGTAGTCCAGTTCTGTCGAGAACAGGTATGAACTCGCACGTGCCTGAGAGCGAGAGAAACAAGGAGACCCTTCACTGTCTTTCCATTTTTAAAGCATGAGCCCCGTCACCCGCCGTAGATGGGATAGTGGTAGAAAGAAAGAACACGTGTTGATATTTCCAGCATTGTAGGGGTTAAGACATCTTTTTATTATCTTAGTCCGTTTTGAGCCTAAAGGAATCGCCGGTAGAGATGCGCATGCCTAATGCTGCGCGATCTGTTGCATCCGCGTTTTCCCCGCTTACTGTAGAATCATGTGCACCGGGCCCAGAAACGTCTTTATTATTATTATTACATTAAATTAGTGGAATTGCCATTCTTTTTCGAGGCGATTGTGTTCTCAGAAAGCATGCCGTTGCGACAAAAGACCGAGAATGTGTGAGCCCCGCCCACTGTCAGCGCTACACATTTATCCCCAAGACCTCGTGCAATATAGCGTCTTTTTTGAACAGGCCCGCGCGCGCTGTGGCACAGTGAAGCTCAGCCTTACTCAGTGCAAGTTGTGTAAACGGGGCATCTTTGGCCTGCCTTGCCCACGCATGAAGCACAAACCTCCCTTTAGGGGCCCCATTCCCTTTTTCACACCCATTTTCTCGGCCTGCATGCACTTGTGTGTCTGGTGCACTGCAGCTTCCTGTGTTTCTCTCTCCAGTGGCTTTTACTGTAGTCCTCCTAAAATCGCAACAAAACCCCTAACAACCAGTTGAGTTTGCACTGCACAGTGATATCAGACTGCGATGGCTGAGGCTACCTGTTTCTTGCTTGTGTGTGTGTGTGTGTGTGTGTGTGTGTGTGTGTGTGTGTGTGTGTGTGTGTGTGTGTGTGTGTGTGTGTGTGTGTGTGTGTGTGTGTGTGTGTGTGTGTGTGTGTGTGTGTGTGTGTGTGTGTGTGTGTGTGTGTGTGTGTTTTTGCATCCCCCCAGAGATTCCACTCAAAACGTGAAAGGCAGAGCTTTATATTTTTGAGGAGTCACCCCGGTTTAAGCAGGAGGCTCAGAGTTGACACTTTTGTAAAGGAAAAAGCAGGATTGGGGGGTGGAGCTTCAGGCTTGTCCAGCCCAGAGCAGAGATGTATGAATGGAAACGATGTCTCTAGATGCCCTCTGTGTTCTCCATTGTCATCATGCACACAAACGCAAGCGCAATCTTCCCCAACCAAACAAACTCTGTTTTAATCCAGTCCTGTACCCGTCGCCTGATTGTTTTAAAGCGTTGGGTAAAGTTGTGGTGGTTGACAGGAGCAACAGGAGACTTCATGAGGAGCTACCAATCAAAAGACTTTGCTCTCCCTCGCAAAGCAATATGATTGGTTCGGATCAGTGAGTTACTGAAAACACATGATGGCTTCAGCTAATTTGGGGTTAATGAACCCTTGCTAGTAATAATAGCTAGCTGTCTAACATGGATATGAGGGGTGGGTGGGGGGGTCGTATGGTAGGCAGGATTAAAATACTGTGAAATCTTAATTTCCGTTTCCCCCTTTCACTTCACCCCTTTAATCTTGTTTTTTTAATTTTTATATAAACAAAAGCACTTATTAAATTCAAACTTTAAGATTATTTTATATATGCAGAGCGAAGAAAATATCTATTTCTCCCTTTCTGAATTGTAGTAGTGTAGTCTACAAACCAAAAACTGGTCCAGGAGTTACTTAGATTTGTGTTGTGTGTGTGTGTGTGGGAGGGTTCGATTGAATTTCACTGAATTGTTGTTGTGTGTGTGTGTGTGTGTGTGTGTGTGTCACGTCAAAGAAACCGTTGAATGAGAGTGCGTCTTGTACTGTTTGCGTAACCTGGGATACGCGAGTTTACTAGTAAGTGTTGACACAGGCGTTGGCCGCTGGCCCCAGCTCTGATGAAGAGCTGTCTCCTATTGATGAGCCAGTATGAGTAAGCGCCAGTCCAGTCGAACCTTCGACCTCCTGTGTTTGTGTGTGTTTGATTACTGAATATCACCATATGCAAATTTCCCTGTGTTGTCAAGAATGCTGTCATGGGGTGCCTATGTTTCAGAAAATTTTAATGCGATCCACTTGATAATCACTAGGAATATATATATATATATTATATATATGTATGTAAACATTTTTTTCTTTTTCCCCCTTTGCTCTTATATTTTCTTTCATTCGTGCCATGGTTTGAAGGTTTAATGATGTATTTGCAATTTGCTTTGATGTTCAGATTTGACTGGTTTTATGTTCCTATTTTTTTGGTTTCTCTTCATTTCACTTTTGCGATCCTGATACAACGTAGCCGCAGTCACTGATGATCTTAAATTGTCTCCGCTATAAACGTGTTAGAAATGAATCCGTTTACTTCTGTTAGATGAGTCGGCATTGTTGCTTTTACATGAGAACTTTGTGTGCTGTTCAGTCAAGCCTACAGCTGCTGGCAGTCTCGTCACAGAAACCTTGTCTTTTTAACATTGAATCGATTCAACACTCATGTTGTCATTAATTGCTTTTCATCATACATTAAGGAAGCTTGTGCTTGTAAAATTTCTGAATTGTCACTTTTTATTTATATTTGTCTTAGATGCACAATGTAGATTTGAACTACACCGCTGAAAAGAGAATGATGGGGGAGACTACAGATTTATGTTGTTGTCACTTTTTTTTTTTGGATAAAATGTTTAAAATGAAATGAACGCTAATGATTAGTCAGTGTTAATAATAAATAACTGTTAACACAAATTTTAAATGCTTTTTGTTTTTGGTTTGTTTTTTAACCCCTGTTATTGAAGCTTTGTATTGCTGGTGCCCAGTGACCTCTGATCTGTATAGGAGTGTGATGTATCTCTCGCTTGCGCTCTCCGTTTCTCCTACTCCCTCTCCCTTTCTCTTGCTCTCTTCCTCTGTCTTGCTCTTTCTCTCTTTCTCTTTCTCTCTCTCTTTCTCTCTCTCCATTTATTTTACTACCTCTCTCTTTCACTCCCCTCTCTCTTGCTCATGCTCTCTGGGACGCACATTTTATAGGGGAATTTTATTCTTAATCCTAAGAATGTTGTGAGTGGACAGATGGTACTGAGCGCGCACACCTTTGATGGAGAAGGAAAGAAATCTGGAGTGTATTCCTGTTGGAAACGTTCTGTTTTTTTAAATTATTATACAGTCATTGGCAGCGTTCCTGGCCAAGTTCTTTATGGGGGAGGGGGGAGAATTAGGGCAGAAGTTGAATAACATGCTTACCTCGGGGTCATTGAAGTGCACAGTTCTTTTTATTTTTTTGTCCTCTTCTCTACCCTGGACTACAGGGCTGTGCATCAAACATTTTCCTCTCTCCCGTACAGATCTTTTGCCAGTTATCAGCCAGATAAGTTGATGTTTGTTTTTTTTGTTTTTGTTTTTTAACACAGGGCTGATCCAAGATCAGTTAGGACCCAACAGGGCTGGGGGGGCGGGGGTGGTCTGAGATGTACCTCAGGGTTGGTCCGTTGGGCTGGGCAAGTTTTGGCTTAGTCTGAGTCAATACGCTGCTTTCTGTGTTTTTTTTATTTTTTTATTATTATTTAAAAAGTAAAAAATGTGTACCACTGCAGGTGGCAGACCAATCCCAAAAAATGTTCATGAATGATTTATGATTTATGAACACCAGAAGTGCTGCTTCTGCATCCAGTTATTGTCTGTAATCGGGGAAGGGGGGAGGGGGACTGTGGCCTCAAGTGCATGTGTCGCATTCTTCCGATCGCACTTCCTGCTGGCTTTGCCAACTGGGGAAAAAACACTGACACCATGTTATCCATAAATGACACATCTATAAGGGAAACTGAATAATTGTTTTACAGATGTACTATGAAAACTCCATGCGCCGGGCCTTCCCCCCTGGACCCCTGCCATGGCAGAGCCATGTAATTTGTGCTGCAGTGGTTCCTGGTGCCAAGTTTTTATCTTTCCTAACTCGGAGAACTTCTGTCCCCTGTGTCTGTATTCCACGTAATGGCTGCTTGCATACCATGGTTAAATGATGGGACAGAAGGGGCGGGGCCTCGCGAAGCACATAATGGGCGAAGTTACCGTGTTGCTGTCAGTCACTGACTCGCATGAGCCAATCAGATGTGGCTGCTCGCTCTGCGGCGGAACGCAATGATTGGTTCAAAAGGAAGGGATCTCCTCACCTGGGTAGCTACACCCATTTGTGAAGCCTCTCTCCTCCCATCGCATGTGACGTCCTGAATCCGAAGGTGCTTGCGCAAAACTCAAGTTGCACACTTTCTGAATTTGAGGAGGTCATAGCAGTTGGAATGTATTTTCTCAGTTTTTTTCTAATTTGGCATTAACAATGTGTGTGAGTGTGGAGTCCTTATACATATTTTTTCTTTCTTTCTTGTCAGCTTTCACCGATGCGCGTCACCACACTAAGCAATGTTCCGTAGGATTTTTCTTTTCTTTGTAAAGCATGAAAATGTCCTTCAAATTCCAAACCAATGTAATAAATCGAAAAGAAATTCAACTCGTTTTTAACTCAATTTGCTTTCGTTTTAGTTTTATTGTTTTTTATTTCGTTTTGTTTTTCTTTTCTTTTCATTAAATTGTTAAAGAATTACTTACAAATCACAACTGGTTATGTGGGATCATTTTTTTCTTCCTGGTGATTTCCTGATGTGATGATGTTCCATGCAATAACACTGCGAGTTTTGGGGTTCGAACGAGGCAAAAGTTCAGCTCCGGGCACTTTGTACTTAAATTTGCGTAACAAATTTACACAGGTGCTTTTTTCCCCTGTGTCTTGAGTTTGTTGGACACTGAAATGAACAAACATTGTACAAATGAAGCCCAATATTTGCTTACGTTTTCGATAGTGTTAAGGACGAAAGCGCACCCGCGGTTATATCGCAGGCCTTTATCCTAAAAAATACGACTCGTCACCAGGGCTACAACAACGGATCACTGTGCCATATATGGGCATCCAAAGGCATGCCCAGACTCGCGCTCTCGAGGATACAACATTGATGAATGGTCCATTTATTTTGTGTTTAAGTAATAGGCTAGCAAGCAGCGGGAACGTGTGAGATACTCAAACGACATCACCCGGGTTACAGAAACGGGCCTAAACACCTTTAAACCGAAAGCAGGGGCACCATCAGCTGTGCTGTACACTAGCAGGATGCGAGTTGTTCGTGGCGGGCAGGCAGTTGAGTCTACTTTGGTCATATATTCAAGGCATAGAGCACCCAAATTTGCGACCCATGAAGGAGTCCCTGGGAGTAGCCTACTCGGGAAAAAGGAAAAATAATTAGAAATTTGAATATGTTGGTTATTTTTCCATATTTAATCATTTGCATTTTTAAAAATTAAAGACAAACTTCGTCATGTTATGGATATGTATTAGGCATATAGCTATTTTATTTCACTGCAATATAACCATTAGGCCTTCTGGAGCGAGAGTTGAGTAGTCATGATTTAAAGCATTAATATTACACCCTTCTCGCGGTATCATCACCGCCAAGGGACAGTTTGTTTAAAAATGCAATATTCCCGGTTTATAAAATGTCAGATAAATAGACTACCTTTCTCCTTTCGTTTTTTTTAAACCGCTGTGAAGACGATTGTTTGACTGTTTGGCTGTGCGAAAAATACATTGTGACGGAGGTTGAGACGTAGTACAGCCCGTAGCTGTTGTTCGAAGGTACAAAGCACTTAATTAAATTAACTTCCACTTCTGGCTTGGAATATTACAGATATTGTTTTCTGTTGCCCCTGGTCATTTCTAAGAGTAGGCTACACACGATGACCGCCCGCGAAGTCAGCATTAGGCTTTTGCTAAAGTCTGTGTGCAGAGATTGCTGCTCGTACAGTTGATTCTGTATGGCTATCGCTTTCCAATGCAATGTCTTACCGTTTCGCTTTTTATCTTTTTGCCACGGGTCAGAAAACCAGGGCCGCCTGCCCAACGGGCTGCACTTGTCACTGGTTTTCCCACTATTTTATTTAAATAGCCATCCACTTTATTGAAGTGCTATTTTAGGTTGCCTTCCCCTTAACGACATCATATTAACATAATTTGCAGTGAAAATCATGAGGTGGCACACTGAAAAGGCTGCAGCGTAGCTGAATTTCAGGGTATGCAGCTTGTTAGTATAAAGGTAAGATTATAATATGATATTCACATGAGATCAGTTAACAGATCATTAATTGGCCTATCAAATGCCAATTTGAAGGCATCATCTCCAGTAAATCAAGGGAATAGGTAGCCAAAACAAAGTATTAATTATAATTCGATAACAAAGGCACTGTTCAGCCTCAAAGAAAAATTGTAGTTCACATTTCAAGATTCTAGGTGGTCAAAAACTCTTCAAATGGCTAGTCATTTCTCCCCTAAAGTAAAAAAATCGGTCTTTCCATATCCTATATAATAAATATAATATATCCTAATATAAAAAAATTATGAATGCCAAAATGTTAATGGTCTGATGTAGCTGAAAAACACCACAAATCAGATGTCTTACTCAATTTGTTTATTACATAAGTAGTTCAAGTTGACATAAATGCTGGAAAGTACATGGTGCATATATCAGAAAAATAACCAACATAGAATTCTATTTCTATCGTTTTATCTCAAAATATACAAAATATTGCTTGAGTATGCCCTTCTGAAAATTCTACTTAAATGTCTAAGCCTCCCTCATATGGCTTCATGGCTTCAAATATAAACTACCTTTAGTCTTCAAATGACAAATACTCACAATATGATCACTGAAACCTCTGTAATTCCATACGTATTGTAAAATGGACACATTTTCCCTTACATGTAAATGGTGACCTGAACACTTGTACTCTGGCACAGAAAATTCACTCTTTAGCTCACAAAGCAGAACATCAAGGACAGGGATGAATTTGCCATTACAAAATGTGTCTTTATCCATCTCAGTCTGTCTTCCTGCAAGATGAGATGAGATGTGATAATGAGCTTGCTTTGACTCCATGCTTGGGAAGGAGTACAGTGGGAATGTTGCACTTTTGAACAAGAGTCAAAATATTCTCCCAGATCTCCACAAAGTATTATTCATCCCTATAGTCTTTAAGGGTATCTATGAGAGAATCAACCGGGTTAACTGCAGTTCCAAGGTTCAGCTGTGGTGACTGTAAAAAATAAATGACAGGTGTTTTGCATCTCTAAAATCTTTGGTGAAGGTTTCAAAGAGTCCAACAAACTTAGTCAATTTGGCTCAACAGAACAAGTGCATCCACAGCTCTCTCCCCATTGTGCTCCTGAGCTATTTCCTGAAGCACACAGGTGATGGCTGGTAGTCTTTCTCTCACAGTTCTACACGCTAGATACCTGCATGCCCAACGAGTGTCTGAGAGTCTTTGCAACTCCCGAGGGGTCCCGTCAAACACGTCTCTCTGTGCATCTAACCACTTTTGGTGGACATATGATCCTGACATGAAAACGTCAAGTTTTTTGTGAAAGGAAAATAAATATTCCGCATCTGTGATTGTTTTAACTGTGCCTACAAGCACACGATTCGAGCAGTGTGCATTACAGTGCACATAGAATGCCAAAGGTGCTTCCTCTTCAATGCGCGCGTGTACCCCAGAGTTCTTCCTGCTCATGACGGAGGCGCCATCGTATCCTTGCCCTACTAGACTGTTTTTGTAATCAAGGTAAGGCCGTAGTTCTGGAGAATTCTAATTATTTTCTAATATAATATATGATATATACAGTTGTGAATGCATACTTTTTTAAAATCTTTTTTTAATCATTATATGTGGTCCCAGTGGGGGACCCACAACCAAACCGTTGCCAACGCCATGCTCTACCTACTGAGCCACACAGAACCACCATAATATAATATCTGCCATTTAGCAGACACTCTTATCCAAAGCAACTTACAGTAATGAATGCATACATTTTTCAGTATACAGTTGCAAGAAAAAGTATGTGAACCCTTTGGAATTACCTGGATTTCTGCATAAATTGGTCATAAAATGTGATCTGATCTTCATCTAAGTCACAACAATAGACAAACACAGTCTGCTTAAACTAATACCACATAAACAATTATATGTTTTCATGTTTTTATTGAACACAACATGTAAACATTCAAAGTGCAGGGTGGAAAAAGTATGTGAACCCCTAGGCTAATGACTTCTCCAAGAGCTAATTGGAGTCAGGAGTCAGCCAACTTGGAGTCCAATCAATGAGACGAGATTGGAGGTGTTGGTTAAAGCTGCCCTGCCCTATAAAAAACACACACCAGTTTTGATTTTGCTATTCTCAAGAAGCATTGCCTGATGTGAACCATGCCTCGCACAAAAGAGCTCTCAGAAGACCTACGATTAAGAATTGTTGACTTCCATAAAGCTGGAAAGGGTTACAAAAGTATGTCTAAAAGCCTTGATGTTCATCAGTCCACGGTAAGACAAGTTGTCTATAAATGGAGAAAGTTCAGCACTGTTGCTACTCTCCCTAGGAGTGGCCGTCCTGTAAAGATGACTGCAAGAGCACAGCACAGAATGCTCAATGAGGTGAAGAAGAATCCTAGACTGTCAGCTAAAGACTTACAGAAATCTCTGGCACATGCTAACATCTCTGTTGACGAATCTACGATATGTAAAACACTAAACAAGAATGGAGTTCATGGGAGGACACCACGGAGGAAGCCACTGCTGTCCAAAAAAACCATTGCTGCACGTTTGAAGTTTGCAAAAGAGCACCTGGATGTTCCACAGCACTACTGGCAAAATATTATGTGGACAGATGAAACCAAAGTTGAGTTGTATGGAAGGAATACACAACACTATGTGTGGAGAAAAAGGCACAGCACACCAACATCAAAACCTCATCCCAACTGTGAAGCATGGTGCAGGGGCATCATGGTTTGGGGCTGCTTTGCTGCCTCAGGGCCTGGACAGATTGCTATCATCGACGGAAAAATGAATTCCCAAGTTTATCAAGACATTTTGCAGGAGAACTTAAGGCCAACTGTCCACCAATTGAAGCTCAACAGAATATGGGTGATGCAACAGGACAATGACCCAAAGCACAGAAGTAAATCAACAACAGAATGGCTTCAACAGAAGAAAATACACCTTCTGGAGTGGCCCAGTCAGAGTCCTGACCTCAACCCAATTGAGATGCTGTGGCATGACCTCAAGAGAACGATTCACACCAGACATCCCAAGAATATTGCTGAACTGAAACAGTTTTGTAAAGAGGAATGGTCCAAAATTCCTCCTGACCGTTGTGCAGGTCTGATCTCCAACTACAGGAAACATTTGGTTGAGGTTATTGCTGCCAAAGGAGGGTCAACCAGTTATTAAATCCAAGGGTTCACATACTTTTTCCACCCTGCACTGTGAATGTTTACATGTTGTGTTCAATAAAAACATGAAAACATATAATTGTTTATGTGGTATTAGTTTAAGCAGACTGTGTTTGTCTATTGTTGTGACTTAGATGAAGATCAGATCACATTTTATGACCAATTTATGCAGAAATCCAGGTAATTCCAAAGGGTTCACATACTTTTTCTTGCAACTGTATGTGACCCCAATGGACATTGAACCCTCAACCTAAACATTGCCAGCGCCATGAGCTGTACCTCCTGAGCTACCCAAAACACTGAAAGAGCAGCGGTATCTAAACGCTCGGCTGCCTCAAAATGTAGGGAACTTTCGTACACTGCACCACTGTAATAGTATCTTACCACCATTGGCATTTGCTCCCTCTTGCTGCTATCTTTTGTCTCATCTACCATTATGCTGATTTCTTTGATTTCATTTATTATGGAGGTACGGACCATATCAGCGAAACGGTCTAAAATTTAATTTTGTGTACAGTGTATGTCGCATTACGTTGTTTTGTCGTCTTTGTTTTCACATTGTCATCATGTTTATAAATAAGCCCTAATATAGCAAGGAAGTGACCCTTATTAACACTCTGTCTCTCTGTGGCCTCTCTGTGCTATATTCTGGGTTGCTGTGAGAAGGAACACATTGCCAATTGTTTTAATATATTCTCTAAATCTAAGAATATTCTCTCAATATATTTTCTTCCATTCATTTACTGTACTCTTTATTAAAGGGAACTCAAGACAGAGGACTTGCCTGTCGCAGACTTTTCATATTCTGCCCATATTGCAGTAGTGTGCGCTTCTGATTTAGCATGGGCTGCAAAGCCACCATCTTTGTAGATGGCTTTCTGCCAATTCTTGAAGCCCTTGTCAGAGGTAAATGCTGAATCACCAAAGGCAGGGAGGCGGAAGTGTCGGCAGGCATAACAATATACACTGAGTCCTTACACTGTGAATACTCCAGTCATTTATAGGTGTTGTACCATGTAGCCTTGAAGTTCCGTCTTCTGTCCCCCTGGAGACTCCGTGGGAATAACTTCAAGTGTGGCTGTGTTGGGCCCTCTGCTTTTGATTTGGATGTGTCTACGATTAAACGTGAGATGAAACAATTGGCAATTATGAGTCATTCCCCACACTAAGCTGTTGTTCATTACACACGTACTCATGCTCTCTCTGTCCCTCTCATTCACATTCACACAAACACACACAAACTCATGCACACACACACCCAACCCAATTTATCCGCCAAAACCAACCACTTGCATCAAAAGAAAAAAAACGCAACTAGACATAAATGAAGACTCTTTCAAAACAGTTTGTATTCAGTTATTAGTGTGGGCACTACAGCAGCCATACCTGTCGGGCCAACAGTGGACACAGCTGGCTCCTCCTGCTTTCTGACCTGCTCACTCTCACTTTCTTCTCTGTCATCCTCAGTGCTTTCACTGTCATCTTGATCTTCCGCCACTTCTCTCCCTTCAGTCTCATCACCTTGCCTCTGTTCCGCTGCTGCCTTCTTCTTACGGAAGGTTGCTATGTCGATAGCATTAGATTTCCTCTTCATGCTAGCCTAATATACACCTGCGCAAATTCATTGGCAAAAGCTTAAATATTTACTTAAATATACATGAACGCAGTGAAGGGGGGGGAATTGTGCGCTCTTGAAAAGTAGCCTGTAATGTCGCGGCCAGTGCCTCGATAGTTCCACCTCGGTTCATCAGATTTTTTTTAAAGGGCTTGTCAGTTTGGGGTGGAGTGGGGGCCAGTAATTTTTTCGTGATGGCCACGGCCACCCCTTGGGAGTGGCCACTATATGTACCTAGTACATCGCACCTCCGGAATCACCATTCCTTTGTTGTCACTAGATGGCGCCATTGCGTTAATTACGTTAAGGGAGATCATCCACGATTCTCGGCGGAGATGGCAGATAAATGGTAAACTCGTGGACCTCGATTTTTCACTGAAGCAGAATAATTTATGTCACGTCAAATAAACACAAAACTGAAATGTGCTTGACAAACATGGACCAAATTTAAATATCACATTGCTTCAACTAGGCCTTCAAAATTACAGTCACATAGGCTGTAATGACAATTATGCCTGGACTTGTAACAAGTGTGTGGGTGTGAATTGTAATCTGAAAATGTTGTATATCCAATCACATACAATTTGGCCACGTTGATACTCAATTCCCTGTGAAAAGTGAATACATAATGAAGAACGGCTGATCTGTACGTAGTGTCTTGTTAAAATTGATGTTCCACAATAACCAATCAAAAACGTTGTTATCCATTGCAAAATATTGGAGAACATATTTAACAATAACCAATCAAAAAACTTCCATTGCGAAACATGATTTGTTCAAACCAGCCTGTCACTTATAAGCACATGATGGCTCCACTCATTTTAGGGTTTCAGTTTCATCGCTATTAAAATATTCGATAAAAAAATTGAATAAAATGTATATATAGGATGTTAAGGATGTTACTTATAAGGTGACTCAACCTCTCAAAATCCAATGTTATTTTTATATGTGTGCAGCAGACGGTTGAAAATATGCCAATCCACGGAGGAAGTGACTCAGAAAGAGGTCAAAGTTGCATTATCACCGCGTGGGCAGCTACGGGCCAGGAATAGCAATAATATTTAATACAAGAGATACGCGATAGCGCTGTCGTTTTTATGCCGTATTTAAAGTGTACAGATAAGGAGTGGGCTAGATGCAGCAACGATTGGTATGTCAGTTGAGTAATGCTCCGGAATCAATCGTTCAATCTCTACGATTTCACTGAAATCGAAATATAATGCGTCACTTTAAAAGCAATAGCCACCATCACAAATTGTCATGTGCACGGGATCATTAGAACGGGGGCTCGATTTCTTTCTGTGAAGGATGGCCGGGTCTGAGGAGCTCGGAGGCGATGTAACAGCGGGGGTTAATTCCGTTTCTGAGGTCGGGAAGTGGGGCGAGTTGACACAAATTGAAGAGTGACGTCACAGGCTTGTCCGCGCGTGCAGTGACGGCGGCGGTGCAGAAGCGCGAGACATTGCATTGGCAGGGTCGGATCTAGGCAAAGGCAAACTAGGCACGTGCCTAGTGTCTAATTGCCATAGGGGGGCCCAGACCGAGGATTCAAAAAAATTTAAATATAAAATATATTTTTAAATTTAAATATTTTAAAATATTTTCGGATAAAAACTCCAATCTAAAACTTTACATTTCAACTTTACTTTATTTCAATGTATTATTTCTGAAAGTCATCCACAATGTAAGCACCTTGCAATGTGCACTAAAAGTCTTTACGGTTCAGTGCCGATCATTAAAAAATTCGGTTTCCTTACAAAAGTTAATTCTGGGCATCCGAGAAGTGCGTGCAGTCACAGAACGTCTGAAAGAAATATACCCACATGATCTTCAGAATGACTTTACAGAGGAGTTTTGCCAGTTCAGCTCAATGGTAAAGGGTGAACAATCTGTGATGGGCATGTATAAGAAGCTCAGAGAGCTAGGCCTAGTCGATGCATTCCCCAACGTGGAAATATGCCTTCGCATATATCTGGCATTACCGATTGCAAATTGCTCTGGAGAAAGGTAGTTTTCTTTGAAACGCGCTAAAACCTACCTGAGACCAACAGTGAAGGAAAATAAACTGAACGCGTTTGCGTTGTTGGTGATTGAGAACGAATTTACCACTTCCCAGGATTATGATGACATCATCGAGGATTTAACATTATCGAAAGTCAGGAGAAAGCATCTGTAAATGTGAGTACACTTTCCATTTAAATACCGAACTATGAATAAGTGAAGACAAATAATACAATCAAATGTTAAATGCAACTTAATAAATTAAATGTGATGGCCTATACCCCTATAAATACATGAGTACCAAATTGTGTATAAATACCTACATATAAATAAACCACAACAAAGTAAAATATATATACCTACCTAAACTAATAATAATAATAATAATAATAATAATATGTGGCAGTTAAAAGGTTGTTGGGTTTGCTTACAAAGTGGTGGGGCGGGGGGCCCGAAAAAAATGGTTTGCCTAGTCTATCCATTTAATCCGGCCCCGTGCATTGGTGCTGTGCGGCTGTGACTGTTCTGCTCGCCCCCGAGTGCCATGTTAGGGAACCTCATTACCAAGCCCCCTTCCCCTCCATCCTTAATGAAATATTTACACCCTGGCTGCAGCTCTGCTACCTGCTGACAAAGGACAGATTAACTGTCATTCTCCCCTGCCACACAACCCCCCCCCCCCCCTCCCTTTCCCTGCCTGTGCCCAGGCCCCCAGAGCACTGTACTAGGAGAGATGGGCCTGGCTCCAGGTGTTTATCCAGGCTGGGAGGGTGGGTCCTGGCAGGGCCTGGCTGTACATGCTGCATCCTTTGTGACAGGGATGGAAGATGGGGCCTGGTACGAGTTCCTGGCTTTTGGGAGGCCTTTAGTCAAAGGAGGACGTTGACAGTGTGGCCAAGCAGCTGGCCCTGAGCCTGACCAGAGGCAGCTGCAGAGTGATCGTGTGAGTGTGTGTGTGTGTGTGTGTGAGTGTGTGTGTGCGTGCTTTATTCAATAACGCTGACAGACAAAAGCCTTGTCTCCACCACATCTCTCTCTCCCTCTCCCTCTCCCTCTCCCTCTCTTTCCTGGTCCTGGTCCTGATCCAAGGAATCAAGTGTTCAAGGATTCAAACAGGCTTCATTGACATGACAACAGTTATCCAGTGTTGCTACAGCCCCTCCCCTTCATAATTAAGTACCAATCAAAAATAAAATAAATTACAATTATAATAAGAAGGATAGAATAAAGAAACATTGAAACAAAAAGATATCTAAGAAACACAATATAATTCCACCTTCTCAAAATAAATCAAAACAGTGATTTTTTTCAGTGTTGAAAAAGAAAGAAAACATTGATGAAATAATACATATCATTCTCTCTCTCTCACTATCTCTCTCTTCCACGTCCTCTCTCTTTCTTCCACTCACACAGTCTTGCACTGACACTCACTCACTGAAATACACATGCATTACTTGCGCTCACTAAAAAATCACAGCATTTAGTCATTCTTCACTGTCAATCATACACACACACACACACACACACACACTGCATATTCGCATACTAAAAAGAAAATCACACACACAAACAACATCTCCATTCTCAGGGACAGCACTTTGTAATCAGCAAGCTCTGCATTCTGTGTTGATTGTCCAGAAAGGTATAGGGATACTCACACACCATTTTACAAACGCTTCTCAAATACCTTTCTAAAAATACAAATGCAATCAATGTGCACACGCTGAACGTTCACATAGTAACAAACGTATAACAAAACATTCATAAAGTGTACGCCAATCCTCGATGGCCTCTCAATCATAGAAATTAACTCACTCTGCCAGTGCTTGCTGTCCTACATTTTCTTTTCGTCTGCTACAATTTTCTAGTGACATCCTTGAGATAATTCAGTCGCTTTCATCTGACTATTATTGTTGAATCACTCATTTTAATTGTACTCCTTTTCAAGTCTGCGCTGAAAGCACACCAATTTAAGATGCAATTAAATTCATATATCAAGTAGCCAAAGAATACACACAAATAAATGGGCAACATGGGAACAACAAAAGGAAATATACAGGCTACTTTTTTTTGTTCGGTTGCATTCTCTGAAACCCGCTCCTGTCTGTGTTCATAGGGAGAGAGAAAATGGTTCTGCATAATTTGTTAGTCAAATGAGTTTCCTTTTATTATTATTATTATTGTTATGCAAAACTATTCATAGCCTTAATCTGCATTTTATATGTAAATCCTTTGAAGTTACTTTTTTTTTTTGCGAGGCATTCTGGCACTTTCTCCAGTGCAGGTGTGTGATTGAGTAACTCTGAATTCATATTCACGCTTACATATGCATGAAAAGGCACTCTTTCACTCAGTGCTTTTGAATTTTTGGGGGGGGTTTTTAAACAACAAAAAAATCATTATTAACAGACGTTTTTCTAACTGCCGAACATTGGTCGTCTGAGCCTAAAACACCATGAAACCATGAAATTCTGTCATTCAAGGGGCGTGTCCAATAAACTCAGAGCAATGTGGAAATAGATTTTTAATATTTTTAAGAAGTACCTCCCCCAATCCACTCAGTGGACATTTTATATGTCAAAAGAACCATGTACTCTCCAGCCATTCAGGCACCAGCAATTTTGAAGGAAATGGTCTTTGTGCTCTTTTCCCATTGGCTGAAGATGCTGTCAATCCTGGTCAGGATAAACCATCACCGTTACACTAGATTTCACACATATTTCCAACTCAGATGCGATGGTTAAAGTCGTGCTTGAGGCCTCTTCAGATTTATCTTCTAATTTACGGGCCTAGCTATATCATCCTACTTGTGTTTGAATGCTAATGTATAAGCCCTATAAATGTATGGTTGCTTCAGTTCAGTTCAGAATATCTCAACGTTGATTCCTTTCATTTTTGATTGGAGTAGTGCTGAGACTGCGGTCTGTATCTTTTCTTTCCTTCAGCTAATCTCTTGATTCCAGACATCAAAAGCCTGGTTGTTCGAGAAGGGCCTGTCCACAGCCCCGCAGAACCACCTACAGAGGTCATGAGAAGGTCATGGCCTCGTCTATGACCAGAGCATGACCTTTTCACAACAGCTTCTGGGGTTCTGCAGATATACTGTTTACTATTGGATAGTCCAGGCTCACTTTATGCAGAACCCTCTAGCTCCGCTCTCTCACTCTCTGATGGATCAACAGTTAAAGGCTCTTTAATGATGACCAAGATTCTACAGGTAACTTCCAAAATAAAGGCAACACCAACATAAAATGTATTAATAGGGCCAATACTTGGGCCACGAGCCACTAGAACAGCTTTGATGCGCCTTGGCATAGATTCTACAAGTGTCTGGAGCTCTATTGAAGTAATGCAACACCATTCTTACACAAGAAATTTGACCATTTGGGGTAGCAGATAGCGTAGCGGTCTAACGCACCGCACTTTGGCTGGTCCAGTGTGGTGGGCGCTTCCTGTCAGGGATGTGGTTTGAAACCCGCGTCTCTACTAGACCGGCCCTGGTCCTCAGCCCCGATCGGAGGCGGCATTTGGTTGTCCGCCTACGGGGGAGGGTGGAGGGTGAGCCGGCACAAGTCTGTCGAGGAGCAGGAAAAAGGCATCCATGATAGAGTTCTGTCTCGGAAGAGGTGGCTCTATCGGCCCGGAAAGAGTGTCTCGACCCGGGCAGCGGACTCGTGGGGAGAGTGAATTGAGATAAATGGAGGGTATAATTGGCAACCAAATTTGGAGAAAAACTGGGAAAATTAGAAATAAAATTAAGAAATTTAAAAAAGAAATTGGACCATTTGGTGTTTTGTTGATGGTGGTGGAAAACACTGTCTTGGGCACCACTCCTGAAAGTGTTCAATTGGGTTGAGATCTAGTAACTAAGATGGCCATGGATATGGTTTACATCGTTTTCATGCTAATAAAACCACTCAGTGACCACTCATGCCCTTTGGATGGAGGCATTTTCATCCTGGAAGAGACCACTTCCATCAGGATAGAAATGCTTCACCATAGGATAAAGATAAGAATGGCTGATTTATTGGTGATTACCTTGCCCTCTAAGGGGTTAACCATGCCAGGAAAATGCTCCCGACACCATATCAGAGCCACCAGAACTCTTATTTTGGCAGGTATCTGGGACAATAGCCTTAGCCTGTGTCTGGTCACTAACAACTGGCATTTTTGTGGCTGGCCCAAACATTTAGTTCTATTGCAATCACCCATTTTTTCCTAAATTGTAAATCATGAACATCATGTTTCATGGTCATGAACACCCCCTCCCGCCTCCAGCCCCCCACCCCCCATAAACATCCAGCTACAGTAGGTCATGCTGATTGGCAACGACAAATAAAAGAAGCCTTCTGCCGAGGGGTCGGTTTAATCGAAAGCGTACCTTTAGGTGATATCACCTCTCATCCGCACCGCTGAGGTGATGGTGGCGACGCCGTTTCTAAAAACAGCCGCAGTAACGATCTCCGGGCTCTGGAAATAGAGCAGCCTCGCAGGGAGAGGGGAGGTCAGCATGGCGCGGACGACTCATTGTGTCACACGGCCTGTCTGAGCTCACGGCACAGAGACGGGCCGCAGATTCTTTACGACCGCCAGATACTCTGCTCCGTGTTCTTAACATTCTGTCTCTCTAATTCGATGCATCTTCTGAAAATTTGTGGTTCTCTGTGGCTCAGTTGGTAGAGCATGGATCGTGACATTCAAGAAAATGTATGCATTCACTACTGTAAGTCGCTTTGGATAAAAGCGTCTGCTAAATGGCATATATTATTATATTATTATAAAATTCATTAAGGATCGTGACTGTACTGGGCATCTGCTGTACTCCTGCTGCCAACAGGAACCTCCTGTAGTTGAAAAGCAGAGAGGACGGATGGAATGAAAGGAGCTGGGTATCTGGTAAGTCTAAAGAATCTGTGGACAGGTTCCCGTGAACGCAGTCATGTTTGTTCCCCAGTCCGCTCCTCCTTCATCCCCTCCTCATCTACTCCACATCCCCATTTATCCTCTCCTCATCCTCTCCTCCCCTTCATCCTCTTCTCATCCTCTCCTCCCCTTCATCCCCCTCATCTACTCCACATCCCCATGTATCCTCTCCTCCCCTTCATCCTCTTCTCATCCTCTCCTCCCCTTCATCCCCCCCTCATCTACTCCACATCCCCATTTATCCTCTCCTCCCCTTCATCCCCTCCTCATCTACTCATTTATCCTCTCCCCATCCTCTCCTTCCCTTCATCCTCTTCCCATCCTCTCCTCCCCTTCATCCTCTCCTCGTGGTCCGCACCTTGGCTACTCAATTATCTCCTTTCCCTCTGCTGTTGAAAAACTGGGACATTTCCTTTCACCCTTCTCACACAGTTGCAGGAAGTGGGGGGTAAAACTTTTTTTTTTAAAGAACCTATAAAAGTGTTCATATGGCAAACAAAATATCAAGAACAGGGAAGGACTTAATGCTGTCTAGAGAAGACTTAGCCCTTTGAGGAGTACTGTCACAATATGTTGTTTATTCTAGAACATGCAGTAACTAGTTGATTCTAATTGATGACATCATAAAGAGCTGATAATGGCATCCCCAAATAACTGTTCCAGAATAGAACACTGTGAACTAGAACTAAGTGTTAAGGGTCAAACAATGTTTCGCTTCAAAACTCTTTTGCTGTTCTGTGTTTCGTTTAGATTTTTCATGAGGTCGCTTCATATGTGACGACATAGCTCTTTGCATCATTTTTTTAATTTTAAAAAGCCACAAATCGTCACTTGCTTCAATTCAAAAGGCTGATATTTTCTCTCTTTTTACTTTCCCCTCTGCTGTATTTCTGCTCGGTCGACACATGACCGTAAGCGAGCTGCAGTTTATTACATTTTTACATTTTACATTTTAAGCATTTAGCAGACACTCTTATCCAGAGCGATTTACAAGATGTGCATTAATACATGGTAGGAACAATCATAGTTACCGCATGAGATCAGTGCAGCAATAGACATCATTGCAGGCATCTGCATACCATACCTGTAACACTGGGAAGGAAAAGGTTAGTGTAAATATTTTTTTTTTTTTTTTTTTTTTTTTTTTGGGGAGTAAAGAGTAAACAGCGGTGAAGGCAATTTAGCTAGATGGACAGAATTCAGTGGTAGTGGAGTCTGAAGTGGTGGGTTTTGAGTCTCTTGCGGAAGATCGCAAGTGATTCTGCGGTCCTGACCGATTGCGGAAGGTCATTCCACCAGCGAGGGATCAGGACGGAGAAGAGGCGAGATCGCGAGGAGCGGCTGTCAGGCGCCCGGAGGGAAGGGACAGTCAGTTTACCAGAGGAGGCAGAGCAGAGGGGTCTGGGAGGGGTGTAGGGAGTGATGAGTGACTGGAGGTAAGGGGGAGCATTACCTCTGGCTGCTTGAAAAGCAGGCACCAGTGACTTGAATCTGATGCGTGCTGCGATGGGGAGCCAGTGCAGAGAGGAGAGTAGAGGGGTGACGCATCAATCATCGGGGAGCCCATTGCTGGGAGGAAGAGCAGCCCTGTCTTCCCCAGGTTCAGCTTCAGGTGGTGGGTGGACATCCATGCGGAGATGTCAGCCAGGCATGCAGAGATCCGTGCCGGGACCTGGGTATCAGATGGAGAGAAGGAGAGAAAGAGTTGAGTGTCATCAGCATAACAGTGATAGGAAAAACCATGAGCAGAAATAACAGAGCCAAGTGACTTGGTGTACAGACAAAATAGGATGGGGCCTAGCACCGAGCCCTGCGGGACTCCGGTAGAGAGGGTGTGGGGAGAGGAGCGGGATCCTCTCCTGGCCACCTGGTAGGACCGGTCAGCCAGGTAGGACTCGAACCATGTCAACGCAGATCCAGAGATTCCCATCTCGACGAGAGATGAGAGCAGGATCCAGTGGTCCACGGTGTCGAATGCTGCCGACAGGTCGAGGAGGAGGAGGACGGAGGTAAGGGATTGGGACTTAGCCCCATGAAGAGCCTCAGTGACAGCAAGGAGAGCAGTCTCTGTGGAGTGGCCTGCTCTGAATCCATATTGGTTGGGATCAAGCAGGTCGTTTTGTAAGAGATGAGCAGACAGTTGGTTATAGACAGCCCGCTCTAACGTTTTGGAAAGGAATGGGAGGAGAGAGACAGGTCGTAGTTTGAAATAACAGCAGGATTCATAGAGGGTTTTTTGAGGAGGGGGACAACATGAGCGCATTTGAGGGAAGAGGGGACAGAGCCAGAGGAAAGAGAGGAGTTAATGACATTGGAGACAAAGGGGAGGATGTCCATAGCAATGGACTGGAAGAGGGGGAAGGAATGGGATCAAGAGGGCAGGTGGTGGGACGGTGGGAGAGGACAAGTTGAAGGATGTCTGAGTCAGGGAGGGGCGAGAAGGAGGACAGAGGGGTGAGAGGTTTAGGTAGCGAGATGGGTGAGGGAGAGGTTGGGGGGAAGAAGTTTCGAATGACATCGACCTTCTCATGAAAGAAGGATAGAGAGGAGGGGGGTGGGGGAGGAGGAGGGGTGAGGAGAGAGGAAAACGTAGAGTAGAGTTTACGAGGGTTAGAAACTGGAGATTGAATTTTGGAAAGGAAAAATGCAGACTTAGCAGAGGAGAGGTTAGAGGAGAAGGAAGCCAGGAGTGCGTGGAAATCAGTCAGAGCTACAGGGGATTTGGATTTTCTCCATTTCCTTTCTGCCGCTCGCAGTTTCAGTCGGTTAGCCCAAATGGAGTCGGTTAGCCAGGGGGCGGGGGGTCGGAGGCGCGCAGGTTTAGTGGATAGAGGACAGTGTGAGTCAAAGGAGGAGGAGAGAGAGGAAAGTAGGGTGGGCGATGCCTCCTCAGCAGGTAGGTGAGAGAAGGCATCAGTAGGGGGAAGGGAAGATAGAACAGTAGCTGACAGGGCAGCGGGGGAGAGAGAGCGGAGGTTGCGGCGGACAAGGACAGTGAGAGCAGGTGAGGATGGTTTAGGCACAGAGGGGAGAGGGAGGGAGAAAGACAGAAAGCAATTGTCAGACACATGTAGAGGAGATACCGTAATGTTGGGTGATGCGCAGTTCCTAGTGAAGATCAGGTCCAGTTGGTTACTGGCCTTGTGGGTGGATGGGGATTCTGCCAGGGTAAAGTCGAAGGACTGAAGCAGGGGGAGGAATGCAGAGGCCAGAGAGGTCTCCAGCGGCAGGTTGAAGTCACCGAGGAGTAAGACGGGAGTGCCATCCTCAGGGAAAGCGCTGAGTAGGGCATCCATCTCATCTAGGAAACTCCCCAGTGGACCTGGAGGGCGATAAAGAACAATGATGCGCAGTTTACATGGAACAGTGACAGTGACAGCATGAAATTCAAAGGAGGAGGGTGAGAAGTGAGGAAGAGGAACAATACCAAATCTCCACAGGGGGGAGATCAGTATACCTGTCCCTCCACTTCTACCTGTGGGTCGTGGAGTGTGGGAGAAGGTGTAGGCAGCGGAGAGAGCAGCAGGGGTGGCCGTGTTCTGTGGAGTGATCCACGTCTTCGTGAGCGCCAGGAACTGCAGGGAGAGTAGGGAGGCCTGGGCCGAGATGAAATCGGCCTTCCGGACAGCGGACTGGCAGTTCCATAGTCCGCCTGCTACCACCACGTCAACACCGGGAGATCTAGGAGGGAGGATGAGATTGGAGAGGTTTCGGGTGTGAGTAGAATCTCTCCTTCTAGGCAATCTAGAAGAGGAGACATGGACTGGGATAGGGAGATAGCATGCAGTGTTAGATGCAGAGGAAGTAGAACAGGGAGATACAAAACTATGATACTTACCGTGCAGCGAGCACTCCCTAGCTGGCCCCCCTCAGTGGACTCCTGCAGGTAGACTCCTTCATCTTTGTCCGCCGAGTCTTTGTACTCCTGCAAGTAGACTCCTTCGTCTTTGTCCGCCGAGTCTTTGTTTGGTGAGGCTAGGAAGGTGAGGCTGCCGTGAAAAGCTGCCGCTATCCACAACTATGGTTGCTTATATGTGGCAAATGCCCCCTGACAACAATAGAGACTAATTACCAACTCACAGGTTCCTCCCACTAATCAAATACAGACACGAGTGCTACGCCTGTTAAAACAAAACCGATTGAAATGCTAAGTATCAATCAACTTTGAACTAAATCTTCTAAGCAGCGACTGAAGTTAGTAATCGAAACTAATAAACTGTGGAACAAAAGCAACAAGCTACTAATTAAGCTAACAAAGTAACGAGAGCTGCTACTGCAACAAGTGAAAACAGGCAGCGAACGCAGAAAACTACACACGAAGTCTAACGCCGGGTAACCAACACTTACTAGAACGCAACGAGATGACTCTTACCGTGATAGAATGCACACTGCTGAGATTCGGCCAATAACGCGCTTAAGTCTTCCCTTGATAGAATGCACACTTATTGTGAAAGCTGTACAGAGTTCATCTTGCACGCTTCAATCAGAGTAGTGCAACCCCATGACCTTTGGCCTGGCAGGAATGCAGGCCTGTATTTGCATCCTCGGAAGGCCAGCTGGTTCCCTGCTCATCACCAGGGCTGCCTTTGTTTCCACAACCTCGGCGAGCTGCTATTGAAAACTGTCAGTCTTCGAGCAGACACCTGTGCCGTTCTTATCACAGCCTGGCAAAGTAGTGGGCACAGGAGGAAAGAGGTCATTTTAAGCTGTCATTTCAATGCTGGGATATTGTCTGTACATCATACCCATTGGTGAAACAGCCCTTTTAGTCTGGTTGCGTTGGATTAGTAAGATGCAAGAGGTGCTACAGTTCGTAATGGACTTGTATTATTACTGTTTCACTTGCAGGCTGCTCCTGAAATGGAAACTGACATTACATTGTGACATCACAATTGAAGGAACACATGGTGGCTTGACAGCGCTGACCTCAGAGGTCAACGGTAATGGTTTCCCTAGTAACCTTTATCCTCCCTCCCCAAACAACAGTGCTTGTGCAATGCCAAGAGGGTTTTCTGACATTCAGTTTTACGTTAATTACATTGCTTGATTGACATTCACGAGGTGCACCTTTTAAATTGTTCCTATTTTACTCTGTAATCATACTATTTACAAGACCGCTTCATCGAAAATCTAAAATATGCGCTGTTCCTTACGTAAGGGTTTAGCTGGTGTGTACTGTGAAAAGCAAGGTTTCACAGCAGAGAAATCTCCATTTCCCTCCAGAATAATTTCACACTCTTCAGCGTGTGACATCCTCCTGTTAGGCAAGCATGTGGACTCTATATGTATGCCTTTAAGAAATCAAGAGCAATATTTAGACAATGGGGGACATCATTTTTCTTGAAGGAAAGAGAGGTCTTGCAATGCATTCTGGGATTCGATTAAGCATAACAACATTAATTAGGTTAGAAAACTGAGAGGATTATTGCTGTTACGATTATTTTATTATTATTGATGATGTTAAAAAAAATGGTTTGCCTGTACTATTGTGTTTATTGTCCATATTGCAGAGATTCAAAACCAATTTATGTCAAATACAAAGTATTACCTAATCTAATCTAAAGGAGTGAGGAGGGACTATAAATGTAGGAGCAATGTAAAAATGTTACCTTCGTGGAGTAGCTCTCCTTTCACCAGGCTGTTACTGAGCAAGGTTTCTATTTCTTCTGCTTCTTTTGAACAAGGTGTGTTGGTGTTTTGTTTGTCACTTGCTCAGAAAAGCAGCGCTTTCAAGTCAAGGATGAAAGGAAAGAAAATCCAGAATAATTTATCTCCCTTAAAAACTTTTTCTTCCTTTGGCAGCCTTGGGATTTTTTTGTATGCAAATTGATCATTGTCAATAAATTTTTTCAGAACTTCCGTAGTGGAGACTGCGTCTGTGAGTGTTTTTTTGGGGGGGGAGAGCAGTTATCCGAGGCAGGGCCAATGTCCTAGTTCAGTACTGTTCATCCACATTCCACAGCTGACGCCCGGGCAATCGCGTTAAAACATCTGACCTTTCTCTTGTCTATGAATCGTTAATAAAATAATCTCTTCCTCCTCACCAGCTCAAGGATACCCGGAGCCATTGATCAATTGGGTCAGTTGGCAAACAGCACTTTGCTGCCCGGGCAAGCTCTGTGATTTTTAGGCCATCCTCCCCATCCCAACAAAAAGGCTCATGCATGCCCACCCCCCTTTTTTAAACTTGACCAATATTATCTATATCTCTAAAGGGTGCTGGTTCCCATTCCTCCGCTTCCTGCTTCAGTTGGACGTTTCCTTTCTGCGCTGTCTTAACGCAGCTGTAATAATGTCCACAACCCCCACCCCCTCTTTTCAACACCTCTCTGAGCAGCGCTGGGTTCATGTTGTAAAGAAATTGGGGCGCAGGTTGTGAGCCCCCCCCCCCATGCCCCGAGGTGGCCTGTGAAAGGGCCAGACCATCACTGCTGTGTGTGTGTGTGTGTGTGTGTAGGAATGGGCCAGACCCTCACTGCTGTGTGTGTGTGTGCGTGTGTAGGAATGGGCCAGACCCTCACTGCTGTGTGTGTGTGTGCGTGTGTAGGAATGGGCCAGACCCTCACTGCTGTGTGTGTGTGCGTGTGTAGGAATGGGCCAGACCCACTGCTGTGTGTGTGTGTGTGCGTGTGTAGGAATGGGCCAGACCCTCACTGCTGTGTGTGTGTGTGTGCGTGTGTAGGAATGGGCCAGACCCTCACTGCTGTGTGTGTGTGTGCGTGTGTAGGAATGGGCCAGACCCTCACTGCTGCCAGAGAGAGAGAGTGCAGAAGAAGTGGGCCTCTACACGTGAAGCGTCAAACGCGTCTTTCCTTTCATCCACCACACATTTCACACCTTCTAACTCATTGTCTTTCCACCTTTGACAATACTGATTCTTATTTTCCAACTTTAACTCATTTCTTCTCTCCATCGCCTGCTTTTGCAGACACTGGCTCAACGTCGGCTTGCTTTTCAAATTGGAACCGTTAACATCCTTTGGTGCGACAACTGTTGTTTGCATTTTGTTCTTTCACTTTTAAGTTATTGATGTATTCCAGTAGTTTCTATTTAAATCGAATTTTAATTCACAATTACATTTATGATCATGATTTGATGCATTTAAGTGTAAGTGTCTTCTGTCATAATGATGATGACATCATAATCATAACCACTATAATTATCATGCACACCTAATGTAAAAAGACCCAGGTAATGAGTCTGGAGCTGGATTTGGATGTCGGAGATCAGTAGAGATCTACACTGCCGCTCTGCCATTGTTTACCAAACCAGCCCCCACAGAACGGGTCACTGAATCACCCAGAACCAGAGGACAGAACCCCAGAACACAGATATGCGGGTGCTGCCACCCAAGATAAGTTTACTGTGACCCACGATTCCTCCTGCTTCTTCTCAGCAGCAGTCGCCGGGTGTGGTGTTGAGTTTGCCATTTCAGGCAAGGGTGTTAAACTTTAAAACAAGCCCTGTTTCTGCTGCTGTTCCCTCGGCACCTGGATTATTTCATTATGTGCACCTCTCCATTTCCAGCTAAATATTTCTGGCTCCCAATGAAAACAAGCCATTTTCTGGACAATGCTTAGTGCATACTTGGCTGCCCCCTATCCACCCCCTCCCTACACCAACACACACCACAACACACAAACACACACACCCTATCCACCCCCCCTCCCTACACCAACACACACAACAACACACAAACACACACACCCTATCCACCCCCTCCCTAAACTAACACACAAACACACACACCCTGTCCACCCCCCCCCCCTCCCTACACCAACACACACCACAACACACAAACACACACACCCTATCCACCCCCCCTCCCTAAACTAACACACAAACACACACACCCTATCCACCCCCTTCCCTAAACTAACACACAAACACACACACCCTGTCCACCCCCTCCCTACACCAACACACACCACAACACACAAACACACACACCCTATCCACCCCCCCTCCCTACACCAACACACAAACAAACTTTTCTTTCTGGACAACCACTACAACAAACAGAAACATTATGCAGGAATGTTATCAATATAACAGGCTGGGGATCAGGCACCAAACCCCCTCAGGCTTTAAAGCCCCAGTCTGTGTGCCGCAGCGCGGAGAAGAGATGCACTCACATGCGTGAGGTTTGCAGTAAATCCACAGTCAGTGGACACTGTGTGTCCTGCCTCAGCAGCAGGCCTGCTTGGCCAGGAGTGTGGTATAGTGGTTAGGGAACTGGGCTTGTAACTCAAAGGTCGCAGGTTCAATTCCCAGGTGGGGCACTGCCATTGTACTCTTGCGCAAAGGTTCTTCAGTTAATATCCAGATGTATAAATGTATAGTATGTAAAGAAATGTAACACTGTACGTCGCTCTGGATAAGCCTGTCTGCTAAGTGCCTGTGATGTACTTGGAGCCCATAGGTCTCTGGTGCGGAACTCGGTGTACTCACAGCAACCCTCACTGCCGATGTGTGCCACCGATGTGAATCAGGACGTAATCTTTGATGCTCATGCAAAGAAGTCGTTTATGCGTGAAGTCTACTTTGAGTCGTGTCCGTGCATGCTAAGTGTGCTGCTTATGACGTACGCCTCATGCGCAGGCGAAGCATGAATTAAGTTCTGCTCTGCTCTGCTCTATTCAATCATCTTATATTCTATTCCATTTGTCGTGTCATTTCATTCTACTGTATTGCATGCCATTACATTTTGACAAATTCTATATAATCATTTTCTATTCTGCAGTCTTCCATTTTTATTCATTTATATTCTCTTTTCTAAAAATATATATACAGTATATATATATATATATGCCCACTGCGACCAGGGTTTGCGGCCGGGGTTTGATTCCACCAGGTCGCGCCAGTTTCGGCTCTGGCCGGGAGTGCCACTAAGGGGCGGCAATTGGCTGTCCACCACGGGGAGGGGGGAGGGATAAAAGCTGAATGAGCTCACTGTGTATATGAGTGGTCCTGTGTGTTACAGTGACCGGCTTCGGCTTAAGTGTGCCGGCTCAGAGGAGGCGGTGCAGCGCTCACTACCAGTCTAGGGACTACAGCAGCAAGTTCACCATAGGATGAAGGTGATCACTCAGAATGGCTTTGTATTTATTGCCATTTACTGTGCCCTCTAAGGGGTTGAGTGGACCTAAACCATGCCAGGAAAATGCACCCCACACCATAACAGAGATGCCAGAACCCTTAATTTATATTAATTTATTTATATGAAGTATTAATATGTATATAATAAAATTCTAAAATAAATAAATAATTACAAACTAAAAAAAGAAAAAAATTCAATTCAATGAAAACAAACAAACAAAAAACACCTAAAAAACCCAAGCAAGATGTACATACAGACACACACACACACACACACACACACACACACACACACACACACACACACACACAACAGATAGATACATGGCAGTATTTCTAAGGTGATTAAATGTCTCCAGAGCGGTGTCAGGACATTAAAGGCACAGGAGGGGTTCAGAGCGCGTACATGCAGCTCTTCTAAAATAAGGGGAAAACGGCCTCCTGGGTGGTGTAGCGGTTAGAATGTTCAACGCTACCCACTGCGACCGGGGTTCAATTCCACCTAGGTTGCGCCAGTTCGGCTCTGGCCAGGAGTGCCACTAGGGGGCAGCAATTGGCTGTCCGCCCCAGGGAGGGGGGAGGGAGGAGGGAAGACGATATGAGCTCGCTGCGTATGGGAGTGGTCCTGTGTGTTAGAGTTAGGGTGCCAGCTCTGAGGAGGCGGTACAGCGCCCACTACCGGCCTCAAGGCTACGGCAGCAAGCTCTCATAAGGGGGATAATTTACGAAAAAAGAGAGGGTATAATTGGCAACTAAAAATAGGGAGAAAATGGGGAATGAAAGCATAAACATAAAATAAAAAATAAGGCACTAAAGATAATGTTGTCAGACTAAAGAACAGTCTGCTGGGGTAGAGGCTTAACCTAAGCCAAGTCAACAGTGAGAAGGAGAAGTCTTTTCTGTTATTTTATCCTTTTCACAGCCTTTAATTAGGTTGCTTAGGACAATGTTCATTGTGTTGTAATCTGGAATGATCTGGAATAGCTGTGAAACACGCGGGCCTGTTGATCTATATTTAGAGGGAGTTATAACAGCATTTTCTAATTGGATGGATTTAAATAAATATGTTCTGTACTGAGACGGTCATATTGACAATGACATTAGGGTTACCTCCTCACCAGCTGGTAATCAAATGTTATTTAATGGCGGGTCTCTAATTAAATGCTGATCCTTTTTTTCATGAACCATGGTCAGGCTGGAAAGGGTGGGTGCGTGGGTGGGAGGGTGGCATCGAGAAATCTATTAAATATTGTCTGATTTTATTGCAGGCACAGTACAAAAAATATACATCTTAATTTATGCAGCTGCTACAGGATTGAACTTTCCTTTGCTGGGGGTATGTGTAATGGTAATTTAATGATTATGATAAGGCATTACTTTGCAGAGGTGTGACAATTTCTGCCTAGGGAGTATTAAACATGTAAAGCTATTTCTGGCGCTCAATAAGCACATTGAATCATGAGCTTCACAGAGAATGGGGGGGTGAATCCCACCCTACACATAAAATACTAAACAAGTAAAAAAGTGCATACCAATTTGGGCTCTTTATCAAATTTTAAAATGCTACTCCGCTAATATATTCAAATTGCACTGGCTGAGTTTTCTTTAAAATGATCTGTGCTTAGAAGCTGATATTTTTAAACTTGAGAGGGGGAGTGTGTGAGAGAGAGAGAGAGAGAGAGAGAGAGAGAGAGAGAGAGAGAGCGCACATTAACATGGCTCTTGTTTATATAATTAGAAAGGTGATGATTGGTCAAAGACGGTGTACCTGTCGGGAGGAGGCGCTCTTTCCTCTCCTTTTCAGGCGTTCTTTTTTTTGTCAGGGGTAGGGGTTTGGGGGAGTCTTCAGCCAGAGTGAATATGGATCTTGTCTCAATCATCCTCGAAAAGTAGGCCTGTAGTTAAGGAGGGCAGCGTTTTTATTTTCAGCCCGAGCTGGGGATTAATTATTCCTTCTTAATTAGTGCCAAAATTTAATTAGAAACATAATTTATTTAGGCAGTTTTTTT
Organism: Aldrovandia affinis; assembly: GCA_029706075.1. NCBI lineage: Eukaryota > Metazoa > Chordata > Actinopteri > Notacanthiformes > Halosauridae > Aldrovandia > Aldrovandia affinis. The sequence goes on along the minus strand of JAINUG010000283.1, from coordinate 660,904 downwards.
TCTCGTTTTTTTCTGGTGTCGTTGCCATCTTACACCCTTGAAATACTCTTGGATAGTGTTGTTCTGCCCCTGCTTCATAACGGTTTTACGTCAGGAACGCCCTTGTGCTTTCTCTTTGGGTATTAGGTGAACTGGGTGAAGGGGTCAGAAATGGCTCATTATTAACAAACCACTTCCACTCACAGATATGGAATCTCTGCAAAGTGGCCTACGAGAAATGGATCATCTTCGCCATGTTTTGTGAATATGATATCCTCCAACAGTTGTGCGGTATTTTTCTTTTTTTAACGTAGCCACAGGACATAGACAACTTTGCTGATGTGGACTTTCTTTTGCTCTCTCCAGCTATTGAGTTTTGTCTGTGTAGCCATGGGAACGGACAGCACTGATGTTCTACTGGCTCTCATACGCCATTGTGAGGTCACATAGGGTGATGTCACACTGCCTTCCCCAGATTCCTTTTCAGTCTCATATTTGTTGCAGGTCCACGTTGCCTGTGCCTCAAACCGCCAATAAAACTATCAATGAGACAACTCACCAGCTCATGTGAGAAGCAGTCTCCTGAGTGACCTCAGCTGGTTGGGAAAATCTGGATTTGGAAAGAAAAGGAAAAAAGTAACAGACTGAAAGGGCAACAGGGCAAGGCACTCAATGGTGAACTTTGAGCTAATCAAGTAAAATGCAGACTAGAAGGCGCACATCGAATTTGTCTGGAATGTGCAGTTGCTGCCAGTGTGATATTTTCATGATACTTGGGAACTGCTGACAAGGGTAAATCCGCCTGGCTGATGATTAAGTATTCCCAGATATTACCAAGTACTCAGCAATCCTGCTCATCTTACCTTAACTGAGAACATAGACTAGAGGGGGTGGGAGCAACACCAAAAAAACATCATTTTACCAGGTGTCAATTAATCAGCCGTTACGGTGGATATTCTTATTGTTAGCAGTATAATTGTTAGTAGCAACACTAATTCATATAATTGTCTATTTTTAATTTACTTATAATATTCATGTTAGCATTACCAATTTTAATTGTAATTGTACCAATTGTAATTAAGTTATTGTGCCTATTTTGTTCAGCTGTTTGTTTGTTTTATTGGGGAAGGGGGTTGTCTTTAGTTTCACAGACCCTCTGATACTCTCATCTTTCTGATTTTGAGATCAAGGGTCAGATAAAATCAGACAAAAAAACCCAGTACAAATCAGTTTGTTGTCTTTCCTGTTTGTTGATTACTGATTATTATAACAATTATTTCATTGTTAACCGTTGGTATTTTACCACCACTGGACGATAGCAATGATAGGTTTTGGTTTGTCTGATATTCTATACTGTAAAATAAAGTACGTTGGATCCAATTACCCCCTTAGTTTACAGCTGACTATTACAGGAAACACCAGGGGGCGTAGACCCCCCCCACCCCCTTATTGACTTAAGGGCTCGTGTGGGGCGGATCCACTGATCTCTCTATGATCAGATCAATGCGCGCGGGTCACGCCTCTGACACTCGCCGTCTCTCTTTGTGCACGTTCTACTTAAAAATATCATATTGACATTTATCGCAAATACGCATGAGTTCTGGTCCAAGTGTCTTAAAATATATGTTGTTGAATGTACGATTCAACAAAGATAACACTGTCCTCGAGTTCTTTACTAAATCAAGTGCAGTATTTTTTTTTTTTTTGTCAGAGACAGCGTTTAGCGGCCAGTTACCCTTGTCTTAACCCCAGCCCTTCATGGTGCGACGTCAGTAGTCATTGGTTAACTGTTAATGGCAATCATTTCAGACAGATAGGGAGCACTCCCCTTTTGGCGGACACCGATTGGTTTGCATTTCTTGCAAAACCATTGAATGCAACTGGGCTTCTTTTCCGCCATTTTGGATCTAAAGCGCCATGCACATGAACGCAAGGCCTTCAGATCTTTTAGACCACAATGGCGGTCGTTTCGCGTGGTATAAGCCTTAGATCTTCTGGGAACGGCCCTTATTCCCGTCTCCATTTTCGACTGGCCTCGCTACTTCAAATGCGTCAAAGTCTCTATTCTGATTGGTCTAAAAACCTTCAATCACACGAGGAATGGGCGGTTACCCAAGGATCTTAGGCTGCGCGTGTCCCTTCCTAGGTGCAGGCAGCACCATCCGGATGAGAAGAGTCGACTCTGTCGCTGCTTGTTTTGTAATCGCAGAGGAGCCGGTCGGGGAGTTTTATTTTAATTTCCTTTAACTGTTTCTATGTCTGTATTACACTGGAAGACACATCGACAAGCAAAGTAACAAACACGCCGGACCAAATGGAAAAAATAAGTTGACTGCTCGCTCCTGGGAGAGTTTGTTTTCCTCCCTCCAGGGAGAGAGGGGATTGCTAGTTTTGATCAAAATGATTTGGGTTCCTGTAAATTAGGGAGTGTGGGAATCGTGTCATTTCTAAAGCAAGCGAGCGACCTGAATTTCAGCAAACGCCGGAGCAGCGGCGACAACAACAACAACAACAACAATAATAATAACAATAATAATAATAAACAACAACGAGCAACACAGCAGAAGAACATCATCTTCATCCTCGCGCACTCGCGCTGTGTGGCCCAAACAGTTGCGGCGCTACATCACATCGGACTCGCTGCACGCAAAAGATTTTCTCTTTGAGACCACTTGGACGGCTGAGAAGAAGCATCTATCTGGCTGTGCCGCGTCGCCCGTTACGGCGGAGACCACCTCAACTTCTACGAACTGAATGCTGCACACAGGCGGTGGAAACAGCGACGATGCTGGATTTCACGAAAATGCAACCATGAGGAAATTTAAAAGATGAATAACACGTTTCATGTGTGATAGATGCCTATTTCCCTTTTCGTTTGGAAAAAAAGGGGAAATTCTCCGACTTTCGCGAGTGGAGAAGGGGGTCGCCACTTCCAACATGAGGGAGACGTAGGGCCGTGGAATATTTATTTATTGTGGGGGGAGCGGGTTTTATCTGTCGCATCAACGTTTTTATTTTCATTACTTTTAAGCCAGGGCTAGTTCCAGCATCTGCGCAATTGTAATCGCAACCACGGCGTTTACGATAGAAATACATCTACGCGAAGAAACGGCAGGTGTCAACCACAATAAGTAGGTCAGATCATTTAAATGATACAGCCGGGAGTGTTAGCGAGAGTACGGGGTACTCTCCTATAACTATGGCAACCGCTAGCTTTATTTGATTCATATTCCAATATACATATATATGTATATATACATATATGTTATTTGTTTGTAGGCCTGTGTCAGGTTTGCCGTAGCCCGATGACCGTTTGACAACCACCTGCTCAAGCATCCTCTCCCAGGACACTCATTCATCTCTTTTTCGCTTGTAAGATCCCAGAAAGAGAGAGGTGCATTTTTTAAATTATCATTATTATTATTCCTCTTCCTCGTTTTACCCCCTCGTTGTTGTAGTTTTTTTTCTTCTTCTTCTTTTGCCAACTATTATTGAGTTAATGGCTCTTTGCGAAACCACAGCCACCAGTGCCGCAAAAATGATGGCTGCGTACAACGGCGGTGCCTCCACGGTGGCGTCGCATCACCCGCACCACCATCACCAGCTACCGCATCTCCCGCCTCCCCACCTCCACCATCACCACCACCACCCGGGCCAGCATCACCTGCAGCACCCCGGCTCGGCTGCCGCTGCTGCGGCGGTGATGCTGAACCCGAGCCAGCAGCAGCCGTACTTCCCCTCGCCGGCGCCCGGACAGGCCCCCGGGCCCACGGCTGCCGCGGCACCGGCCCAGGTCCAGGCCGCCGCTGTCAAAGCCCACCATCACCATCACCACCACCAACACTCCTCGCATCACTTGCAGCAGCAGCAGCAGCAACAACAACAACAACTGGACATCGAGCCCGACAGGCCAATTGGATACGGAGCATTCGGAGTGGTCTGGTAAGCTACCGTTTACCGTCGCTGCTTTCGCCTTGCGCGCTCGCGATGTTTCCAGCTGTGAGCACACTTTTTACTCTGCTGCGGAATGGCTACGAGCTGTAGTAGAACCTGCTCGCGCGCTGTGTGTGTGTGTGTGTGTGTGTGTGTGTGTGTGTGTGTGTGTGTGTGTGTGTGTGTGTGTGTGTGTGTGTGTGTGTGTGTGTGTGTGAAGCGGTAGTCTATTGTTCTTTTCTAGGCGTATCAGTTCAGACGGAGGTGAGCTACAAGATCCATGGTGTGTAACAACATCTTTATTACCTGTTTTAATTTTTTTTTAATGAAAGTGCACCGTGAGGGTGTTCAATCTCACAGCACCAGCGTGTCTCCCTATACCCTGTTATATAATTACCCCTTGAGCGCGCGCAGTTTCCTGTCAAAGTGCGATGGGGAATTGAACTCGCGCGGAGTGGGTGGAGTGACGTGTAAAAGGGTCATTTTAGGATGACGGGCTTGTGTCGCAGGGTGTCAATTAAAAAAAACGGCAGCGCCTTCTCGTTCCTGTAGTTCAATGCCTTTGTGTGTAAAGTGGGGAGTCTTTTAAGAACAGTCCAATTTTCTTCTTTGAAATAATTATTCAACCAACTTTAAATTCCCCCGTCTCCCAATTAGTCTGATGCCATGTGCCATATCGTTTGCGTTTGTTTCTCCGTCCTTTCAAGTCTTTCCGTTCACTCTCTCTCGCGCCCGTTTGATCGCTCTAAGGAGCTTTACTTTAACGGCATTTGTCGGTTTGGCAGTGCCCGCGAGACTGGTTATTTATAGGTTGATTGAGGGTGAATGCTTTTGGCATATACAGTATCCCCTGTGCACCTTTCAAATGGTACCCCTCTATACTTAACGTAGAAGCTCTTTAAAAAAAGATCTCTGGGACTAAGGCTTTCTGCACTCTTGCACCTACTCTTGTGTCCAAACGTTCGAATGCCCCAGGTAATTTTTTCAATTCTGCTATGTAGTATTAGGATTTATTTGTATGCAATTTATTTGCTTAGAAAAGCAACACGTTTTAAAATCATAATATTTTTAAAACCCTCGCAGAAGAGCGGATGGCTCTGGAAGTGGCTCACCTGTTTCCGGTGCGGTGTGGGTATCACGGGTTAATCCCTGCAGCGGTCTGCTCGTTTCCCTCTCACTGGGAGGCCACAGGATTTCAGCCCACGTGATTGAGCTGTGCATTTCGCCCGTCGTCGCGTCGCCCCCCCCTCTCGTGGATAGACGCTGCCTATAGGCGATGAGTGACTTTTCCCTAAACTACAGGTCGTCCCGTTTGCAGTCTGGAAAAAATCCGACACAATGCTGCGTTAAGTGCCATTGTTTTGTCTTTAGTCAACTAGGACCGGAAAAAGTGGCGCTCTCCCCTCCACTTACACGTCCGACTAAATGGCAAATGGATTATCGCTTCAGAAACTTAAAAAAACTAAAACTTCAAGATCAATCAGCAGGGTGTTAAACTCCACGCCTGTGAATACCTACCCTTATGTAAACGTTGACTAATATGCGTGTGAAGTGTCGCTGCCGTCTTGGACCGATGGATTCCCGAGGCTCTGTCCAGTGCAGCGCGCGCCGACAGCCTTGCATGCAGCTGCAGCGCGCGGAGAGTAAAGACGATTGTTTCACGCCTCACTTTGCAAATTCCTACGGCATACCAGGAAGTCTGTTTTTCTTCTGAAAAATAGCTTTTCAGATTATGGAATTATTGGCAAGGCAGTACATACAAATATGTTAGTGGGCATTAGTGAACAGGAAATGTGGGGTAATTAAATTCGCCCTGCTTGCTAGGCCATTGAACCAGAAGTCATGTCTAGAGCCAAACTTAAGTGAAACTTAACCAGCTGCAGGGCAACCAACAATAGGTGAACCATTGTCTGCAGTTAGAGTTTTGATCTTTGCATACACATACAGCAATTAACATCTTTCCAGTGACTCATTTTATCATTTGAATGTGCATACCGTTAGGTAATGGATTGGTTCTGAATGTGCAAACTACATTAAAGCTTTGTTTGAGCCACTGTCCTCAGGTCAGTGTTTTCTGTTGGAGTTCCTCCCCACCACACAGTCATCCGTTAAACGTCACATTCCACCCACAGAACGCTGACTCCTAGTTGGACATTCCTGCTTCCTTGACATAGTTGAGACGTTTTCTTGCTAATGTTAATGTTTTTTTGTTTCACCCCCACCCCACCCCACCCCACCCTACCCCACAAGAGCAAATACTCTGTATGCTATAGCCTAAATCTACAATATATAACTAATGCATGTCATCAGGACTTATTATATTCCTTTTTGTTATAAACATTTTATTGGCTATTTTAACTTTTCATATAAACATGTGGCCTTCGAGGGACGCAATAAAAAATGTTTGACTCGTTGGTGTGATTTGGTTAAATATGTCATTCGTCTCTTGTTATTGGACACATGACCCTCCTCTTCCTTATGACAAAGGCTTACATCTTTTGGGGGGCTTGGATGGTTTTCCTCACAGTTACGGGGTGTAAGTTTGGGGGTTGGGGTGGTGGGGGGTTCAGGGGGTGTGGCCTTAGCAGGGGGCTTCTGCCACCTATCTGTGGGAACACCTCTCGACCTCCCCGTTGTATATATATGCCATTTAGCAGACGCTTTTATCCAAAGCGACTTACAGTAGTGAATGCATACACTTTTCAGTATATGTGGCCCCAGTGGGGATTGAACCCACAACCTAAGCGTTACCAACGCTGTGCTCTACCAACTGTGCCACAGAGAACCACCGTTGTTCGTGTGTTTGTTTCCCACGGTGTCTCAGTCTTGAGGGACGACACGGAAGCGCCGTGCTCCCAACCAGGCCACTGCCCCAAAAACCAAGAAAAAAGTGAGAGACTTTGCGGTGCCGTCCGGCGTGTTAATGCAGCGTTTCTCGGGACACTGTGCTGGGGGGTGGGTGCAAGCAGCTGGGAAACAGGAAGTCAGTTGGCCCGAAGTGCTCGTGCCTTGTGTCGGACTATGCACCAGGACCACAGAGGGATCAAGGAGTCAGGCCTTGTTTTACTGAAATATAATTCCCCCAGCATTACCGAATTCTGTCCCGCTTTACCGGACCATTCTTTTATTGTACTTTATTTCTCCTTTTTAAGCAGCAGTCCCACTGAGATGTCTATCTTTTTTTACAAGGGAGCGCTGGCCAAGAGAGCAGCAAGCAGAGCATGTTACAACATAAAACACAATACAAAAATCACCATTCAACAGGTTACACATTATTTAACCAGGTGTATCCCATTGAGACACCTATCTTTTTTACAAGGCAGCGCTGGCCAAAAAGAGCAGAATGTTTAACACTGGTCACCTCCTTGGCTCATCAGTACCCACATGTTGATTTGGGGGGAGGAATAACAAGGCAGCCGCCATCTGTTTTTATTGTTTAATCGCTTGGTGCCGCACGGAGTAACCTGGGATTCTGGAGTGACCTGAGCCTCTTGGTGGATAGAGTTGTGGGAGGTAGCAGGAGTTGGAGGTTTCTGTAGTTCAGTCCTTTCACTGGGTCACCCCAGAAAGGGATGAACCCCACCAACTGTAGCCCTCCGTACCGGGGCGACGCTACGGTGAATTGTACCTTGGCCTGTTGGACTGGCGCGGTTGGATTTGGGTACCGGACCGTGAGTCACTACACTGAGAACCAGCACTTCAGCACCACCCGGCAGCCCCTTCTAACTGTGTTTATGGAAGTGCAGAATAGCAAGGAAATAAAAGGACCTTACTGTTCCAAAGTATGAATTTTATAAGCCTGTGACATATCAAGGCCAACTGATGTAAATTGAGGAAATTAAATTTATTTCTGCCAATCACCGTTGTATTCTTTATGAAGCAAATACTTTTTATTACTCTTGATGATAAAGTTCTTTGTGATGGTCCAATCAGGACTGTGTGAGTGCGTGTGTGTGTGCATGTGCATTTCTCTGCAACAGGAAGTTGGTGAGAACGCTCCATCGGTCATGCACCTTCCGTGACAGATTCTTTTCTTTTTTTTTCTCCTCCCGTTGCTGTCAATCATTGATTTCCATACCAGCGTGAGCCGTCTGAGGCATTCTGGGAATGGGGGTGTGTAGGTTGGTGTGGCAGCCAGCCATGCGAGGGGGGGGTTGACTGGCCATGATGGAGGGGTTTTAATAATAGAGTTCAGGGCATTCAGCTCACACGCACTCAGCATACTGTGTCACCATTGTGAGACATGCTGGATGCAAACACTCTGGGCCTCTGCTCAGGCCCCCCGCCCAACCCTGGGGGCCCTGGGCGGCCCTGGGCCTCCCTGCTGCGTGGAGAGAAGTCCTGCATCTCCCTCTGTCCACCACAGTTTGGGAATTATCCCAACTGTTTTCTGGACCGTGTTTTCTAAGACCTGGTTGAACCGTGCTGTTGACATGCTGCATTTGTGCTCCCCCTCCCGACATTGTGGCTTTTCTGCTTTTAGCCGAGGAAAGGTATTCCCTGGTCCTGGTGAATAATGGTGAATATAATGGTGTGGATCATGTACACAGTAGCTTTCTCCTTTTAGTTTTTGTGTTTTTGCACTCTCATAAGAAGTTGTGATCCTTATTTGTATTTTTTTTAATCTGCTGATGAAAGTGGAACTGTATTTTCAGCTGTACTCAGATCCCGTTTTGGCTCTTCCCCCCCCACACACCCCCAAATGTGTTGGTCTTTGCAGAGGAACATTATGGTCCTGTTGGCCTTAATTAAGCCTGCTCTGATGGGCTGGTGGTGTGTCGGGGGCTGGGGGTGGGCCGTGTGTCTGTACCCGCTGCAGAATGATTGCAGAGTCATGGAGAGTGACGTTTGAAGTGTGGGGCGGGGGTGTGAGAAAGCCTGCTGTCCTCAGATACTGTCGTGACCCCTCCTGCTCTTCAACTATTCCTCTTCTTAAACTCCTCCTGTTCTTCCTCTTCACTCAGCCCTTCCTCTTCTTAAGCTCCTCCCACTCCTCCTCCTCCAGCCCCTCCTCTTTCTCTCCCTCTCTTCCTCGGCCACCTCTCTCTTTATCTCGGTGGACACTGCTCTTTCGCTCATGGAACTGCCTTGTGTAAAAATGTTTATGGAAGAAAAAAACAAAGTAAAGCGATGGAAACTAACACCTTCTGTTTGTGTGTGATGAAAAGATAAATGAATAAATGCAGCATTAGAATCCGTGTCGAATCGATTCTAAATCTATTTGAATAGTTTGAATTTGCAGCAGTGCAGGCGTTTGAGGGCGTTGATGTGGACGCATCGGGAGAACGCAGCGTTGTAAATTGATCTTATGGGAACGTTGCTGCTCCCGTGGATCCGACGGCAGCTCCAGGCTGCAGATAGAGGGACTGAGGTCAGCTCTTTCCCTCCTCCTGGGCCCTAGGCCTGCAGGGCTGGCCTTGGTACACTGATCCTGGGTCAGCTGTGGAGGTGACGTCTGACAGGTGAAGGCTGGGTTTTGAGAAAGGGAGGAAATCTGGCTGCTTTGATAAAAAAATTAAAAAAATACAACGAAGAGAAAACAAAATTTCCCGACCTGGCGATCGGAAGACCTCCGTGTCAGATTCTGAAAGCACCCATTCTAATTGGATCATTCCAACTTCCGCATTGGGAGGGTGTACAATCAAAACGCACAGCAGCGCTATATTCACTTTAGGCTGCATTCTGCATTTGTTTTGTGGGAAAATAAGACTCATGATCAGAAGTTGGGTCTGATTGAGGAAAAGTCTGTGTTGCACAAAGCAAGGCGAGATTAAGGTCATTCTAACAAAACGTCCAGTCCTGGGCTGGAGATAGTTATTGGGAATTATATTTGTCTTTGTGTACTATTTTTAAAAGGGATAACCTTGAACTCATTAAAAAAAAATCTGTCCTTTCTGAGTGTTCATTTTGTTCTTCTCTCTGACTGACTCATTTTGTTCTTCTCTCTGAATCCCATTAGGACTGTGCAGGCAGATGTGATATGTCGGTCCTGAATGACACTGAAATGCGAATTTTTCCCCAATGAAAGGACGGCAGGCCGAGTCTCCAGTGTTTGCCTCTGTGCATAACGTGACACATGCACTTGTGTGCTGTGAGACCCAGATCTTGAAATCTACAACTTTCTAAAGCATCTGTACAAAAATGACTCAATTGCACAGGTATTGGGCTATTTTTAACACTAGAGGTTAATGGAAGTAGTTTATTGTATAAAATAAGTAAATGTATGAAGTCGCATGCTACACTGTGTGATTTTATGTGTGTGTGTGTGTGTGTGTCTATATGTATTTATAAATGCACGCATGTGACATATGTATGTACGTTTTTATGTGTTTGTGGAGGTGTGTGTGTGTTTGTGTGAGAGAGCTGGTGAGCTCCAGTGGTCAGTGTGTTGCTATTTCACCTAGTGTTGTACTGCTCTGATTAATTCATCATACATTCATTCATTCATTATCTAACCCGCTTATTCCTGGTCAGGGTTGCGGGGGTTCTGAATAATTGTGCACATAAAGTTAACCAAATTCCACCTAATTTTACAGAACGACTGACCCCAGATCCCTCCGGCACAGTGTGCTGTCTCTGCAGCGATTTGACTCTTTTACAACACGCTTCAATGCACTTTGACACACTTCCACATGCTGGCGACTCTTCCATGACGCACTGGTAGAATTCTAAGTGTGTCCCCAGGCCTAAAGAACCCTGAACCACCCCCCCCCCACCAGTTTTCCCCAGCCTGGTTTCACTGCCTGTTTCCTGCTTTACACTGTATTTATTTTCCAGTGTGTTATAACAACACGGGTGTTCTCAGACCTGGCTCTTACCGCACCACAGGGTCCCACGGTGAACACTGGCTCTTACCGCAGGGTGCCAAGGTGAATGGTGGCTCTTACCGCAGGGTGTCAAGGTGAACGCTGGCTCCTACTGCAGGGTGTCACGGTAAACGCTGGCTCTTGAGGAGGGCTATATTTGGCAGATGAGTCCAGACCAGAGACCAGAGTCTGTGAAGAGCAGAGGAGGCCCAGGGCACCTCTTAACTCACCCAGTCTCACAACTGACCAGCTGGTCTCACACTGGTCCCTCTCTCTGTGCCCTGTGTCTCTCTCTGTCTCTCCTTCTCTCTGTCTTTTAATGGTAAAGGTTCTGTACAGTGTTACAGAATGTTTTTGTTGCAATCTCAATGTCGAAATAAAGGGGATATAAAAGTAAATGTATGATCAGTTGCATGGTCCAGGGGTACAGAGGTGTAACATAAGGAAAAAATGACAACTTCACAAAGTCACTAATTAATCATCAGAACATTAATCATTTGTAAGCCTTGATTAGGAGAACAAAGGTTTTGGTCAATTTGAGGGATCGAGCATTTTATATTCACCAATTTGAGAGATCGAGCATTTTATATTCACCACGCTAACTTGATGTGTAAACTGATACCACTACAACAATCCACAGCTTTCGATGATCAAAATATGTGTTCGGGGTACAAGAAAATATTAAATTTCGGGAGTTATTTACCAAGAAATTAAGAACATTTGGTACCAAAAGAACACTTAGGATATGAGAATGACAGTTCAAGCATTGCTATAGTTAACTCGTATTTTACGCGGTCCTAAGAAAGCTTTTTCCAAAACAACAGTGCAAGATCTCCATGCAAATTGTGAGTGCATAAATGCATTCAGGGTTGAGGATTCAATGTAATTTTGGAGTCGCTATTCAAGAGAGAGAGCTGGAAATTAAAGAGTAAGTAAATCTTATGAGAAGTTTTGTGTATTTTTTTCGGAGAGAAATTTGGTTTATATAAATTTAAAATGTATGGATTTCTGTTTCATGTGAGTATATTAATAAACAGCGTTACATAATGTGTCTTGTTGTATTTTGCTTGAAATCTTTCTTTCTCGACATCCATATTCTGTAATTGTGAACTATATTCTTAGTACAACAGCTATAGTATGGAATTCAGTAAAAATTTCAAGATATTTGATGCATTCTTTGAAACAGCGAGTAAAAGTCTTGTTGCTGAGTCGCTTGCATGTTATGCGTTACAAAGGAATTTGGCGCAAACTAACAAAAACAAAAAACGCAAAAAAATACACGTTCTCTTTATTCTTATGGTACTTAGCCTAATAGTAGATTAGCTACATAGTAACTTATGTGGAAAGTATCAATTTGATTGCTATTTTCTTTAGTACATTTTTTGCCAATTTATACACTGGATACGTCTTGTACCCCTGGATCATGCAACTGATCTATCCTCTTCTTTCTCTCTCCTTCCCTCCCTTCTTCTCTCTTTCTGAATGTCATGATCAGCCAAGGGGCTGCCGAATTTAACTGTAAGGCAGCGAAGCATGATGGGAGTTGTTTAACTGATGTCACGTCCTTTCGCGGCTTGGGAGCCGTGCACACGCATGAGAAACGGACGCTACTGCACTATGCACACTCACAGGTATCAGGTTAAAACCAAGCCATGTTAACAAGGTGTTTGGTGTTCGGTGTTTGGTTTGGCAGGAGGTGTCAGCCAGAGACGCAGTAGTGAATGTGGACAAGAACGATGTTACGAGGAAGGTGTGAAAAGGTGAATTTTGCCTGCTTTTTGGTATTTATATATATATGAGAGACCGTGTCCCTCTGTCTGACTGACGGGTAAGACTCTTCCTCTGTCTGCCCGTCTGTCCGTTTTCACACCAGGTGGGCAGACGGCTGTTTGCCAGCCAGCTGGATATCACGAGGCACCTTCTCTTCAGTAGGAGAGGTGCCCACCACCAACGCCCACCGGCACCTCGAGTTGGTTAATCACCACGGCGCTGAAGGAGAAATGGTGACTCTGCGTGGTGTGATGTAAACGGTGACTCTGCCCTGCTGCCTTCATGCTCTGTCAGGGTCAGGTGTAGAGAGCGACGGGTAAAGTTGCTGTTTGGAGGTGTCAAACTACGTGCGTTTTGTTTGTTTAAAAAAATGTACGATCTGAAAGGGGTTTTCCATCGCTGGTCGCGGGCATTCTACTGGTAATTTTTGGTGGTGGAGCGTGAATGGAAGTTGGTACAGAAATGTCTCGGGTGACCTCGAGGTCAGAGGTGAAAGGTAATCTTCTGTGCAGTGCACTGATGAGCAGTGGTCCACTTAGACACGACGCAGACAATAACGGCAGCCTTTATAGGCCTGTCACACCAATGTGTTTTACATTCTTAGTGCCGCCTGCGTTTTCATTAAGTTTAATTCATTAAGTTTTTTTTTTTTTTTTTTTTTTAAAGTAAGCTACTTTAATTATGAAAAAAATTCCCTGCAAGTCGACTGTAAAACTGTGATTGATTAATTAATTAAGATGGAAATTAAATGTCACTTTTCAGAATAATTGTTTTTTCTTTTTTTTTCTTTTTTAAAGACGCAAGTGTGGGTTGAAATCAGGCCATTTGCGCCAAGGGGGAGAGAGCAATCAGGCTTTCTGCACTCGTTAAGAAATGTAGACCTGCGCTCCAAGAGGAAGTGGTTAACAGTTGCGTTTAAATGCCCCCTTCCAGCCAGGCAGAGCAGACACCGCTGTTCCCCGATCAGCCATCGGGGCCACAGGCCGCCGTCTCCTCGCCCCTCTCAACCCGCCGTTTTCACCACCGTGTTAAAGGAAGAAAAGGGCCCGGAACCTCCCGCCGCCTCCCTGCGGTGCTGAGGGCTGCCTGCCAGGCCCCTGCTTGCCAGATGGGTTTCATTTCAGCACGCGGGCCACTGGCTGTGGCGTCGAGCACAGACTGCTGGTGCTGACAGCTGCTGATTAGTGCCTGTGAGGGAGGGGCGCGGTTCACACCTCTCTGCTGAAGAGGTGCGGTGGGGGGAGCTCAGGGGTGTCAGCTCAGGGTGCTAAAGTAAAGCTAATTACAATCATCATAGTACTAAAATACTTATGACACTGGCAATGGATGATGATGATGATGATGATGAAGTTGCAGTTGCTTTACCAGAAGGCCCTGCTGGTGGAGACTTCCGCCTGGGCACTGGGGGTCGGGTATCACATCCCGTTAGCCTCTATGTGTCTGTACTCTAGCCCCTGTGTATCACATCCCACTAGCCTCTCTGGGCCTGTACTGCAGTCCCTCTCTGTGTCTAGCGCATGCCGGGTTAACCCTGAGGAGGTGAAGATAGCTGATAGAGCCAATCGATTTGCAGGGCCGAGCTTAATTACACAAGGGCCCGCACTCCTGCAACATGAGGAGACAGGATGGTGGTGCACCTCTCTCTCTCTCTCTCTCTCGCTCTCTCTCGCTCTCTCTCTCTCTCTCTCTCTCTCTCTCTCTCTCTCTCTTTCTCTCTCTCTCTCTCTCTCTCTCTCTCTCTCTCTCTTTGTGGAGCTACATATTTTCAGTTTGTGTGTGTGTGTGTGTGTGTGTGGTTAACTTGAGTGTGAGTGAGTGAGTGAGTGAGTGAGTGAGTGAGTGTGTGTGTGTGTGTGTGTGTGTGTGTGTGTGTGTGTGTGTGTGAGTGTGTGTGAGAGAGAGAGAGAGTGTTTGTGGGCCGCTCTCTATCCGGGTGATGTTTGCGCTCCTTCGGTGCACAGTGGGTACAGAATCACCCGGATCACCGGTGGCGTTGCCACGGCGACATCCACTCTCACCACGCGCTGTCAGGACACGTGGTCCCTCTCATCATGAGAGATTATCTCCCCCCTCTCAAAAATGATGGCAGCCAGCATGGTGCTAACACAGACGGGGGCGGAAATCACTGAAATCACTGAAAATATCATTTTTCACTGAGGATTTTCTGCCTTAAAAGAGACTGCAGCCTTCGGGTCTAGAGCACTGCCTTCTGCGAGCGTTTCTGTGACTTCCTGTTTCCTTTCCCCTCCGATATTCCCCAGTTGTCAATTTGTCACTCCAGCGCCATTTATGCATTTGCCTGTCGATGATGGTGGGAGTCCTCACTCAGCCCACTCTGTCTGAGCTGTGCCCAGGCTGTGCTACCCTCCCAAATGATGACCCTCTTTTAGGAGGATATTGTTTCTGTGCAGGATGTAATCCTGTTACGGCACTGTTCTAGTGTGTGGATGAGCCCCATGGTCTGCATCCTGTTAAGGCACTGTTCTAGTGTGTGGATAAGCCCCATGGTCTGCTTGCTGTTAAGACACTGTTCTAGTGTGTGGATGAGCCCCATGGTCTGCATCCTATTAAGACACTGTTCCAGTGTGTGGATGAGCCCCATGGTCTGCATCCTGTTAAGACACTGTTCTAGTGTGTGGGTGAGCCGCACGGTCTGCATCCTGTTAAGGCACTGTTCTAGTGTGTGGATGAACTCCACATTCTGCATCCTGTTAAGGCACTGTTCTAGTGTGTGGATAAGCCCCATGGTCTGCTTGCTGTTAAGGCACTGTTCTAGTGTGTGGATAAGCCCCATGGTCTGCTTGCTGTTAAGACACTGTTCTAGTGTGTGGATGAGCCCCATGGTCTGCATCCTATTAAGACACTGTTCCAGTGTGTGGATGAGCCCCATGGTCTGCATCCTGTTAAGACACTGTTCTAGTGTGTGGGTGAGCCGCACGGTCTGCATCCTGTTAAGGCACTGTTCTAGTGTGTGGATGAACTCCACATTCTGCATCCTATTAAGACACTGTTCCAGTGTGTGGATGAGCCCCATGGTCTGCATCCTGTTAAGACACTGTTCTAGTGTGTGGATGAACTCCACGTTCTGCATCCTGTTAAGGCACTGTTCTAGTGTGTGGGGTCAGGGCAGTGGCAGCGGAGGGGAAGGGTGAGATGATTGTGAAGTATGCCAGTCTGGAGGGGGCAGACTACACTGTGTATGGGACTGTGGAGGCAGGGGGCGCTGGGGGAGGGGCGTTGCTATCTGTGACAAACACCTTCTCTCTGTGAGCTGAGCTGGCCTCCTCGGCTGCCCCACACTCGCAGATAACTGTGGCCCCGCCTGCTTCCCAACAGGTGCACATCGAGAGAGAGAGAGAGAGAGAGAGGGAGAGAGAGGGGGAGAGAGACAAGAGAGACGGGGAGAGAGACAAGTACAGTAGGGGAGCAGGGCTCTTTTTCTTCCACTTATTTTTTGTATTCTTTCTTCTCCCTCCCTCACAGACAGGATTTGTGCTGACTGGTTGTTTAGTGACACAGTGATCGATCAGTCCTGCTGAAGCTGCACGTGCTAATTGACATCTCTGAGTTGTTGTTGTTGTTGTTTTAGCTGTGGATGTGGATGTGGATGTATTCCAGTGCACAGACTGCCCTATCTGTGAGCACCAGAGTGGCGTGTCTCTGGCACATGCCCCCTGTAATTACCAGTATTGTCAGCCTACCATATGGTCGGCTCCCTGATCCTATTTGAGAAGGTTTACCTCAGGGCTGGGGGGGGATGTTTCCCTGCTCATGACACACTTATTTCCCTGGAGGTCCTGCCCTAAGGTCCCCACAAACACACACACACACACACACACACACATACACACTCACTGACTCACACACACACACACACACACCTCTCACTTACACACACAAAAGATTAAACACACTCACTGACTCACACACACACTCACCTCTCACTTACACACACAAACACTCAATCACTCACTCATTCACTCAGTTACACATACACACTGACTTATTCACTCACTTACACGCACCCACTCACTCTCTCACTTACACACACACACACACACACACACACACACACACACACACACACACACACTCTCTCACTCACACACACTCACTCACACACTCACTCATACACACTCACTCACATACTCACACACACTCACTCATTCACTCACTTACTCACTTACACACACACACACTACACACTCACACACACTCACTCACACACTCACTCACACACTCACTCATTCACTCACTCACTCACTCACTCACTTGCTTACACATACACACTCACTCAAACTCTCACTCACTTACCCACACACACACACACACACACTCACTCACTTACACACACCTTGTTTATAAAGCACTTCTCTTCCATGATGTCCAGAGCACAGATAAGAAAGACCTTATGACAGATAACAAAGACGTCTGACCCTCTTGTGGAAGGAGAAGCCACAGCCAATCACCACACACGGGGGGGATTGACCTGGTTTAAAGGCTTGGAGTTGGGACAGAACAAGAAGGCCGGTGTGGTATGGGGTGACCCCAGAGGGCAGTTGACCTTTGTGTTAACCCCCTGAGCAGGCCTGTCTTAGTGCCTCACTAAGCTCCAAGGACCGCCAATCCACCATAAGCCCACGTGCGTACGCTATGAACCCCGCGCTGTTCCGCCTCCATCTGCCAGCTTCTTAGCCGGACTGTGCTAGCATTAGCCTCTCATCTGTTTCACTCGGGTAATCATTTCATTTTGTGATGAGAAAGAGAGATATAATAATATAATATATGCCATTTAGCAGACGCTTTTATCCAAAGCGACTTACAGTAGTGAATGCATACATTTTTCAGTACATGTGGTCCCAGTGGGAATTGAACCCACAACCCACAACGTTGGCAACGCCGTGCTCTACCTACTGAGCCACACAGAACCACCAGAGAGAGAGAGAGAGAGAGAGAGAGAGAGCCTTCATGGACCTTAATGTGGGTTGAGCTGTCACACCATATCAGTGAGTCAGCAGATTTCAGCCAATCACTGAGATTTTTGGTAGAGGGCAAAGTCTTTTGATTGGTTCTAGCGATGGACAGCACAGTTTCTCCACCTCTTACTTCAGGGATCCTGAAGTCTCACTTTCCCATCAGTCATTCCTATTTGATTCCATTTGCACAAGCTCTACTCATGCACCTGTTATACACCTGTGTCTCCCTCCAGCATAGGCCTATAAACTGAAATGACACCAATTAGCCTCCTCCCACAACTCTGCGTGATATGTGTATGTATGAATAAGCATATTTGCGAATATGGGGCATGACCGCTGCGGTGTTATCAAAGGTCCTGGTGCCTGCATGGCAGCTGCCCCTGGCTGTACGCTCTGTCGTCTGACGCCTGCATTGTGTTCCTGGCTTTTTATAGACACACCTGAAATCTGAGGGCCATCTCTCCGTGGCTGCAGCTGTCAAGACGTGGTGATACCTCGGTTCTCATCACGGGGGCTAGCGGATAGCGTAGCGGTCTAACGCACCCGTATCTTGGCTGGTCCTGTACGAGTGTGCGCTGCCTATCAGGGACGCGGTATGAAACCCATCTCTGCCAGACCGGCCCTGGCCGTTAGCCCCGATCGGGGGCAGCGTTTGGCTCCCCACCCCAGGGGAAGGGGGGAGGGTGAGCCAGCTCGAGTTCGCCATGAAGCATGTAAGGGAGGCTCCAGAACGTGGGTGGGACGAATTCTGTCTCGAAGGAAGCGGAGTTCGCTGCCCTCTGAGAATTAGCTTGTCTCATAGCGACGTGCGGCGAACTCGTGTGGGGGGTAAATCATAATAAATAGAGGATGGGCCACTAAATTGGGTGGAAATCATAATAAATTTTTTTAGAAATTGGAATTGAATGTAATTATACCAGGCCAACTTAAACTGGGCGAAAAACTGGAAAAAATCTGAAACAACCGGACAATCAGACAAGTTTTTTTAGAAACGACATGGGAATGGGAGCTGGCAGACTTGCTCCAGTGCGTCCGCTCAGCGGCTCCTGATCCAGGAGGGATAACGCCACGCCCGCTGTGTTTCAGCACAGCTGGACCAAATTCAATCTCTGAATGTGTCTAATGAGCGTATCGCTTGAGTGCTCGGCGCGAACATCATAATGCCATTTTAATTTGGAGAAACCGTCACAGAGCGAGAAATCGATTGTTAAAGTCAGGCCGCATAATTAAAAGATGTAACGGTGATTGACGGGGAGGAGCGAGATTCCTGGTTCTGCTCTCGGCCCAGCGCTGTTGCAAAAGAGGTTAGGACATATGCTGTAAATAGCTTTCTTTTGCTTGAGTTAATCGGCAGCGATCAGATTGTAAGTGGGCCAGTGTGAGCGGCGACCGGGGTGGGGGTATAACTGTGTTGGGCCGTATTGTGACGAAACGGGCGGATTTCGTGACCGGCACATGAGAGCACAGGCAGTTGTAACAAAGGGTGTGACGGTCCTCTTTAACGATTGAGCACGGGACTGAATTTGCGTCGGTACACACGCTGCAGTACGAATGGGTTTGATGTGCTCCACGTGCATTCAATCACTCAGGATGGGAGAGTTGGCGATCTGCTGGATAAATGCCTAATGATGACTAAGAATCAGAGATCTCAGGGGCTGGCGGATAGCGTAGCGGTCTAACGCACTCGTACTTGGCTGGTCCTGTGAGCTGCATGCCAGGGACGCGGTTCGAAACCCATCTCTGCCAGACCGGCCCTGGCCGTTAGCCCCGATTGGGGGCGGCATTTGGCAGTCTGCCCCTGGGCGAGGGGAGGGTGGTCGGCACGAACTCGCTGTGAAGCACGTAAGGTGAGTTCCGTCTCGAAGGAGGCGGATCATCGCCGAGCTTTCTAGAGTAGCTTGCCCCTTAGAGACAGGCAGCAAGTTAGTGGGGGGAGGGTCAATCAAAATAAATAGAGGGTATAATTGGCTTCCAAATTGGGGAGAAAAACGGGGAAAAATCTGAAACAGAATTTATATATTTTTTTAAAAGAGATCTCACTTCCTTTCATTTGTGTGATGCCAGAGCCCTGGCCAATCACAGGCACAGGCTCAGTTACAGCGACAGTGACAGATTGGTTAGCGCCGCCGTGCTACTTTTATGAAGCAGTGCTCAGTGGTCCCGTTATGGTGAAGTTCTTTCTTTGAAATTCTGATAGCTCAGATTGTTGTTTCTGGCCAGCGGCGGAATGTATTGAAGCCGTATAGCACAGAGCGAAGGGACACGGGTTTATTTTTCCCGTTTGGGGTTGAAGCCGGGTAAGAGCGCAGGGCAGTCGTTTTAATAAGCCGGGGAGTCAAATCATGATGATGTATGTGGTGTGTGGCCACGTAATCAAATGCAGGAAGGCGAACTAAATTAAATGTGGAAATTGTACCCTATTGTAGTTCAATCCCTCCTCCCCCACAACTCGCCAAACATGTCCTGGGTCTAATGTTGTGGTCCAACTCATGCTTCCCTCCCCTCTTGTCCTGGGGGTTGACAGCCAATCGCCGCCACTGAATGAGACTCCCGGCTTGAACCCAGGCTGCAGTGGGAAACCTACATTTAGGCTGGCAGTGTAGTGTAATGGTTAGGGAGCTGGGCTTGTAACTCAGATGTTGCAGGTTCAATTCCCAGGTGGGGCACTGCTGTTGTACCCTTGAGCAAGGTACTTAACCTGAATTGCTTCAGTAGAATATCCAGCTGTATAAATGGATTGTATGTAAAGAAATGTAAACTGTGTAAGTCGCTCTGGATAAGAGCGTCTGCTAAATGCCTAAAATGTAAATGTAGAACAAGTGCCTTAACAAGTTGCGCCACCCAGGGGCCCTAACAGTTTTCCTCTTTAAAAAATCCATTAAAAAACAACTACCGCTTGAAAGTCATAATTGAAATTTATAATTGAAAATTGCATCCAGGGAAAGTGGTGGGGGTGGATCATAAAATATCATCTCCCCAGCCCCCCCCCCCCCTTCTTTAGAGAACAGCCCTAGGTGACCTTTAAGACAACGGTATGCTGAGGTTTGCGTTATCTAATCCAGGACGAAAGTTCCACCTTTCAGACTTTAGACTGTTAGATTTTTTTTTCCAGCAAAATTGCCTGTTTGAGGATATTTGAGCATGAGACTTCCTGATTGGATGAAATTGAGGTCTAGCTTGATTGGTCAGGAAACATCAATGCATTGGTGTGGCAGTTCTGATTTCACAGTGCCGACCCACACATCATTAATAGTCACACTTCAAACACACTAACCTGTTTGAAGAAGAAGAAAAAAGTCTCTATTTAATCAGATTTCTTTCCGCTAGGATTAGAGTGTAAACCAGCTGTCATTGCCTGAAATCATTTCTGGAAATCTCTTTCTCTTTCACCAATTCTCTTCACCATCTCTCTCTGTCTGTCCATCTCTCTCATCCTCCTCTCTCTCTCTCTCTCTCTCTCTCTCTCTCTCTCACACCCCACCCTGTTCAGCAGCCCAGGGCATGTTCAGATCGTTGCGGTGGTGTCTGCTACACTTTTTTAATTTCAGAATAAGTAGGTCATTGACCCAAATCTGCAGAGAGCTTTGAAATGTGTGTGTGTGTGTGTGTGTGTGTGTGTGTGCCTGCGTGTGTGTGTGCTTTTGTGTTTGTGTGTGTGTGCTCGCGCTATATCCAGCTGATATCTCTCATGCTTGCAGGTACACAGTCTGCTTGTGTAATGGCACCGGGATACCTCTGACAAGGCCACTAGTGTGTTAGGCGCAGGGCTATATTTTTTGGCCTTTTCTCAAACCGTCCGTTCCCATGTGCAGTACTCACCTCTGTTACTAAAGTGCAAGCTAGCAGTGCTACATCTGTATTAGCTGCTCTTTACTTACACAGGCATTCTCAGAATGTGCTGCACTACTGTGTAATGACATTGCTCATTTGCTAGATGCATTAAGCCAGCCAGCTAACTGCAAAGTAATTCCACATCTCTGTCCACGTCTGTATGTATAGACACTGTCAAATAATAACCCTTTTTCTTGCGAAGACTTTGAACCTTTCCATGAAGTTGGTGTGTTGTGTGTGTTTTGTGTTTTGAGGAGCAGCAGGGGGGCGGGTCTCCACTCCTGCTCTCTGAGCGTGTTCCTGCGTTCAGCCCGACGCTCTGATCAGAGACTGGCGTTTGGCAGGAAGTGTGTTAGCGGAGTCTGACTACAGCTCTGGTTACTCTTGTCATTTGAAAAGATTCAGCCGAGCATCGCGAGCGGGTTGGCACCTAAAGGCGCTTGCCTCGAGCTCAGGCTGGGCTCTGTAGCCTAGGCAACGCAGTGCAAAGTCAGTGGCCGGACACAGTCAATCAATCAATCAATCAATCGATCAATAAATCTTTATTTTCCCTGATGGGCATTTCATTGTGCAGCCAAGTTAAAAGTCACAACATAAAACAATAAAAAACGTTTTTGTTTTATATATATATATATAAAACATTGAGCCTAAAAACACATTATAGATATTATGATTGAGCTCCTTGGCTGCATTAGGGCCCCCTAGCAACTCATCAGGTGCCTACGGGTTACCAGTTGTCTTCTAAAGGATGTCACCTCTCTACCAATCGGCAGCACTGTCACTGGCTCTCCAGTAGTACTGTGTGTGGCCTGTAGGGTGTGCAATAATCACTGGCTCTCCTGTAGTATTGTGTGTGGCCTCTAGGGTGTAAAATAGTCACTCTCTCCTGTAGTACTGTGTGTGGCCTGTAGGGTGTAAAATAGTCACTCGCTCTCATGTAGTAGTGTGTGTGGCCTGTAGGGTGTGAAATAGTCACTCGCTCTCCTGTAGTAGGGTGTAAAATAGTCACTGGCTCTCTCCTGTAGTACTGTGTGTTGCCTGTAGGGTGTGAAATAGTCACTCGCTCTCCTGTAGTAGTGTGTGTGGCCCGTAGAGTGTAAAATAGTCACTGGCTCTCTCCTGTAGTACTGTGTGTTGCCTGTAGGGTGTGAAATAGTCACTGGCTCTCCACCCTACAGGCCACACATGGTGCTACAAGAGAGCCTGACACAGCAGTGCCTCTGGAGATTAGTACAGTTGGCAAATTCAAGTGAGACAAAAAGAGGGAAAAATAAGTATTCACCATATTGGATCCAATAGTGGTTTTATTTGTTCTTTTTAAATAGATATATTTTGTGCATCAATTGATGGATGTCTTTGTCCTTCCCTTGTAAGAAGTGTGCAGTAAGTGAAGGAGGGTCGATTAATAAAGCCGTTAACAATGCGGGCCCCCCAGCGCCAGCACGGCGTGGCTCCAGACACGCTGTGGGCCCACGGCCCTGTGGAGACGCACACTCCTGATCCTGCAGAGAACGTTCTGATTCATTATGCAGGCATATGCTGGTCCCCCCTGGAGATGTGAAATTAAACGGATTCCTCTTGACGAGCTGGGCTGCTTTTTGGGGTTGGCTCATACGATGCTAACTTGCGTCACTGTTTGGGTGGGGGCCCTTGTGTCCAGTCCTGGGCCCACGTCTCCAGAAGGAAGGACCACTCCCATTTAATTAGAGGACTGGAAGTGGATGTTGGCAGTTGTGGGGGCGGGTGGGTTTGATTCAGTAGCCGCTCTGTCTCTCCCTCCCTCTCCCCCTCCCTCTCTCCCTCTTTCCCTCCCTCTCCCTCTTTCAAATTCAAATTTGCTTTCTTTGCATGACAAGTGATCTTGTGTTGCTAAAGCGTTAAAATACATATGACAACTATCCCCAAGTAAAAACAACATTAAGGCAACCCTCTCCCTCCCACACATGTATAACCCACGTTACAGAATTTTCTTTCTCTTCCTCTCCTTCTCTCTCCCTCTCCCCCTCTCTTTGTCTTCCTCTCCTCTCTCCCTCTCTTTCTCCCTCTCTCTCTCTCCCTCTCTTTTTCTCTGTCTCTGTCTCTCTCCCTCTCCCTCTCTCTTTCTCTCTCTCTCCCCCTGTTCTCATCCCCCCCACCTCCAATCCCCAGGGTGCCTCCCTGCCCGCAGTAACACAGTGTTCCTGCTCCTCACCTTTTTCTTTCTCTCCTGTTTTGTCCTTTTAGTAGGGTTTATTCATTTTCTCTGGTTTGTGTTTAACATAGTTAAACATGTTTGTTTGTTTGTTTGTTTTTCGCTGGGAACTGTTGTCGTTTTTGGCTGGACTCCGTTCAGCACCCGGCCAATCACCTCCTGGCCCCCTGGGTTCTAGGGTGCAGAACTGATCTGAGAACAGGGTGGTGAGGATGGGGGGGGTATTGAGCACTTTGGGGGAGGGGCTTTTAGGGTGCAGAGCTGATCTGAGAACAGGGTGGTGAGGATGGGGGGGTAGTGAGCACTTTGGGGGAGAGGCTTTTAGGTGCAGAGCTGATCTGAGAACAGGGTGGTGAGGATGGGGGTAGTGAGCACTTTGGGGGAGGGCTTTTAGGGTGCAGAGCTGATCTGAGAACAGGGTGGTGAGGATGGGGGGGTAGTGAGCACTTTGGGGGAGGGGCTTTTAGGGTGCAGAGCTGATCTGAGAACAGGGTGGTGAGGATGGGGGGTAGTGAGCACTTTGGACCCACTGGTCTTTATATTGAGTTAAAGTTTCACGATCATACTGAAACGCATTTGGTTTGCCACTGACGCTGGGTGCTGGCTTTTCTTCCTGATACTGAGTTTCCTGCCAATGCCAGAGGCATTTGTCTTTACTTTCGTCTCTCATCGGACTATTTAAAAAACGTCCGTTGGGAATGGCGTCCTTTCAGCGAACATAACTTTGCCTGAAAATGTTTACGTGCTCGTGGGTGTCATTTAGGACTGTTACATATTTGAATCACATATAATTGAATGTAATTTTCAAGGATATATGTTAATGTAATGTCAATAGCCAATCATCCAGAGCCAAAATATGTCTCAGGGCTACATCCTCATGAATATTCATAGGCCGCGTCTCTCATTGGTGGGGGGGCGCTCTAGCTGGGACAGGAAGGGAACGCCCAGCTCAGAATTTCGGCTGGCGCTCAGCGGCCTCTAGTTCCGTCGAAGGCAGGTGCTCATGAATATTCATCAGCGGTGCGACCATTGCTTCCTGGACGCTGGACGCAGGCACCGCACACGCACTCGCAGTGTTGTTGCGACTGGCGATCGTTCAGAAACCCTACCGAGGAGTTTTCCCATCGCCACTGTTGCCCTCGGCTTGCCTTTGTGGGGGGGGGGGTTCAGGCCGGGGTCTGCTGTGAAGCGTATTGTGTGTGTGGGGGGGGGGGGTTCCACCGCTTGCCGCCGGTCTCAAGCCGCCCTCTGCGGTCACCGATCTGATTGCTGTCAGCGGTAGGTTCAGTGAGCGACTCGCGGGGAATGTTCCATCTAACGGCAGCAGTGCGCTTTGCATCGGTCACAAACTTTGACCCTACATCAGGAGTTCAACTCCATCACCTGTTGAGGAATCAGGGATTCATCTTGTGAGGTATTTTTCCATATTGGTTTAAAAAATGGTTTCTTTTTTTGCTGTTTCATTCCACTTCACAAAAAAAATCTCATCTAATATTTATGATAATATAATATGTTCCATTTAGCAGACAAAGCGACTTTTATCCAAAGCGACTCACAGTGGTGAATACATACATTTTTTCAGCACATGTGGCCCCAATGGGAATCGAACCCACAACCTAAGCGCTCTATGTGCTCTCCCTCCTGATCCACACAGGACCAGTGACTATAAATGGCACATTGATTTAAATTGTATTTATTTATTTATCTATCCATAAAATTGACCACTGTACCACTGACTACTGACTGAGTAAGCAATGGTGATCCAATTCAGTTCATCCAATGGCGATCCAGTCATTTAAGAAAATGTTGCATTTATTTTAAATTATTTTAAATTAAATGTTTTAGGGAGTACTGACAGTACCCCAGATGATGGTGTGTATGAGGAAAAGCAGAGGACCTGAGTGCCACGGTGGTTAGATTGAACATGCCCCCCCTCTCCTCTGTTGGAGCATCTGCAGTGGTTAAGTAAATAAGCCCTGTCCCTGCCTGTGGCTCATGGGGTCAGAGGTCACGGCTTATCCCGAGGGCTGTGGCGTGAGGCGGCTTGCACGGGGACACCGTCACGTGACCATTACCCACAATCCACCTGGAGGGAGGCGGTGGGGCGTCATGTTTTCAGAAGCCTTCGTCAGGATCCAGCTTTAAACCCAGTGGCGATTATAGACTTGACCCCAATGGTTCCAAACAGGTCACACCTGTGGGTGGGACAGGCCGGCCGGGGGGGGGGTGTTTAACATGCATGCAAATCCGTCCTCACGGACAATATAGTCTAGCGACCGTCCCCATATTTTCTAAACTCACGCGTCTGCTTATTGTAGATGAAATGTGACAAAGGCAGACGCTGCTGCTGTACAATTGTTCGCACGGAACGGTATTTTAAACATGGTGCTGCCTGTGTACCTCAGGCCCACTGTGCTGCAGCTCCACACCACGTCCAGCACTCAGGCCTGGCCTTTACACTTCTGTGTGATGTCATAATTAAGCCCCTAAGCACTTTGGATTTGAACCTGAAGGAGGATTTTCCTGTCGTCATTCTGGTGCTGGTCACGCCAGTGCTTTAGAGCTGGGGGGTATTCTCACAGTCGGTCCTGAGGGCCGACATTTGTGTCAAACTTTAGTCGTTTTTATTTATTTATTATAAATGTATTTCAGATTTTTACGACTGTTACGACTCAATTTATGACACACACACAATCTTTCTGTGAACGCGGCGAGCTCATGCCAGCTTTCCTGTAAGGGAAGTGAGGATGAGTCTATGTGGTCCTTACAGGTGACAGGGTGAGGATGAGTCTATGTGTCCTTGCAGGTGACAGGGTGAGGATGAGTCTATGTGTCCTTACAGGTGACAGGGTGAGGGTGAGTCTATGTGCTCCTTTCAGGTGACAGGGTGAGGATGAGTCTGTGTCCCTTACAGGTGGCAGGGTGAGGATGAATCTATGTGTCCCTTGCAGGTGACAGGGTGAGGGTGAGTCTATCTGCTCCTTTCAGGTGACAGGGTGAGGATGAGTCTGTGTCCCTTACAGGTGACAGGGTGAGGATGAGTCTATGTGCCCCTCCTTGCAGGTGACAGGGTGAGGGTGAGTCTATGTGCTCCTTACAGGTGACAGGGTGAGGATGAGTCTATGTGCTCCTTACAGGTGACAGGGTGAGGATGAGTCTATGTGCTCCTTGCAGGTGACAGGGTGAGGATGAGTCTATGTGCTCCTTGCAGGTGACAGGGTGAGGATGAGTCTATGTGCTCCTTACAGGTGACAGGGTGAGGATGAATTGATGTGTCCCTTGCAGGTGACAGGGTGAGGATGAGTCTATGTGCTCCTTGTAGGTGACAGGGTGAGGATGAGTCTATGTGTCCCTTGCAGGTGACAGGGTGAGGATGAGTCTATGTGTCCCTTGCAGGTGACAGGGTGAGGATGAGTCTATGTGCCCCTTGCAGGTGACAGGGTGAGGATGAGTCTATGTGTCCCTTACAGGTGACAGGGTGAGGATGAGTCTGTTAGGTGTATCATTGCCATTACGGGTGTGAATGATACTGATCCCTGCTCCAGAGAGGCCTGTCGGCGAGCCCCATCACGTTGCCCTGGTGATTTCATTGTGATGTGAAAAATAAAGCCCATTGACATTTTAAAAACAGGCCTTTGTTCCCCTCAACTTAAGGCACATAACAAGCATAACACCAGCTGAAATATTTATGACCAAGACGGGATTAGAAAGTCTCTCGAGTTACCGGAATGGTCCGCAGTGGAGTGGCTCTGGCCTGAAAGCCCAGGCCTGAGTACGGAGCGTTTTGGGTTTGGATGTTTGTCACCCGGCGTAGAGAACGGGCGGAGGGGTGACCTTTCTGTTTGAAGTGACCCCTCACACCCACCAATACAGGGGTCCCCAGCCCTGGCCCTGGAGGGCTGCAGAATCTGCTGGTTTTCCTTGTTACTCAGCACTTAATTGATCAATTAAAGCAGTTGAACAGTTAACTCACCTCACCTGGTTTCTTGGGTCTGAACTTTTAAGGTGAAAACTAAAACCATTACCCTGCAGCTCTCCTGGACCATGGTTGAGGACCCCAGCACTAATATGGCCCCTGTTCATTCATGACGACTTGCAGTTTGGGGTGGAGTGGAGCGGGGTTGTTGTGTTCCTGTAGTTGTGTAATCTGCACCTCATTTGACATGAAACATCTTCACCTTCCCAAATCGATCAGCCAATCAATAGCAACCTGCAACTGCATCGTTTTCTTTTGTGATGTCAGTTTATGCGAAATGAAATCGATATCCGGTGATCTATAATGTCTTATTCGGTTTCAATTGTAGCTACTACGTACCTGTGTGTGTGTGTGTGTGTGTGTGTGTGTGTGTGTGTGTGTGTGTGTGTGTGTGTGTGTGTGTCTGTCTGTCTGTCTGTCTGTCTGTGTGTGTGTGTGTGTGTACAGTCGGGTCTTCTCTGTAATATAACGGTAATCCCCAGGGTGCCAGGAGGTTGTGTAGAGGTCTATATGTGTTTACCCTGTCTGTCTTGGTCTGTCTGTCCAGCTGTGAGTGCAATTTATAGGAAACTGTGGAAGTAGTTGTCAGTAGGATGAGGAGCAATTGTGTCGATTTTGGGAAAGACCTGGGTCGGGGGAGGGAGGGTTACAGGAGGAGATGGGGGCCGGGGGCCGATGGGTAAAACTGCTGGCTTATCAATGGAGCTGCTCAGCGTGGCAGAGGCTATGCCTCCAACAGTCTACAGATTACTCTAAATACCTCCTCATCCTCAGAGAGCTTCGAGTGTGGGCTTATCTGTGTGCGAGAGTGAATGCAACACTGCTTTAGGCTGCTTTCAGTTGTGTCATTCCCTTTTCTGTTTGCATGGCTCACCACTGGGGGGGGAGAGAGAGAGAGAGAGAGAGAGAGAGGAGAGAGGAATGGAGAGGGGAGAGAGAGAGGGCTAGATGAATGGAGGGAGAAAGGGATAGGGATGTATGGATGGATGGAGAGAGGGGGAACAGTTGTTGCTTGGAGGATTTCAGGAGGAGATGTCAGATAAACCAGAGGCCCAGCTGGGGACCCCTGCAGGGTGGTTTTGGGGTGTCCGTGGGCAACCAGCCGTCCTCCATCAGCTCTCTTCTACAGGCGCGTGTGTGTGTGTCTGTGTGTCTGTGTGTGTGTGTGTGTGTGTGTGTGTGTGTGTGTGTGTGTGTGTGTGTGTGTGTGTGTGTGTGTGTGTGTGTGTGTGTGTGTGTGTGTGTGTGTGTGTGTGTGTGTGTGTGTGTGTGTGTGTGTGTGCGATAGATATAGTCATAATATTCATATGGAGGCAAAAGACATCTGTCCCCTGAATGTGCTTCAAGAAACATGAGGCCCCACATGTGTACACACTCACACACACACACATGTACACACACACACACACACACACACACAGGTACATACATTCAGTTTATTTTGTCTGAGATCAACAAAGCGACTAATTAGACTTCCCCTTGCTGTGAGGGGTCTCCTCTGTGTGGCTCTGTGTCTAAGAGCAGTTCGAGCAGACTGGGGTTGGAGGAGTTCCAGCTGGTCTGATCACCGTGGGGGTTGTTTGCACTCATGTCCGTGTGTCTGGCCTGAAAACAACGGCTCCCGTGGCGGTTGTGCAGTGGATAATCTGGAGAGGGCTCTTAAAGAATCTGTTCAAACGGACATGAAGAGGCAGAGCAGCAGAAGGAACTGGGAGCCTGTTGTTTGTTCGGGGTTAGTCAACATGTTTCCACTCGCAACTGGGCAGGGACTCTTTTCGTTTTTAACGCACGCTACTTACAGCCCACCTGTGAAATATTGTGCGGTTTGTCACTCTTGATATGTTAATGCCATGTGTTGTTGGGTGCTGATCTAGCTGATCTAGCTGTAATCATAAAATCTGATTTCCAGGACCAGGGCCCATATTTATAAAGTGTCACAGAGTAGGAGTGCTGATCTATGATCAGGTTTCCCCTCTACATATGCTAACCTTCTCCATTATGAGCTAAAAAGCCAAACTGATCCTGGATCAGCACACCTACTCTGAGATGTCTTGTATGTGCTTTTTACCAGGCATGTCCCAGCCCCGCTCACTTTTGATTCCTTTCCTCTTGCCCCCCCCCCCTGTAGGTCAGTGACAGACCCGCGAGACGGAAAGCGAGTCGCCCTCAAAAAGATGCCCAACGTCTTCCAGAACCTCGTCTCCTGCAAGAGGGTCTTCCGCGAGCTGAAGATGCTCTGCTTCTTCAAACACGACAACGTGAGTGACAGCGCGATCTCCCAAAATGCCCTGCCGGAATGGGGTTGGGGGCCCAAAACAGAGGTGGGGCCTAGGACAATCAAGATCCAGCCCTGCTCTTACCCAGAAAGCTCTAGAAGGTTGAGTTGACGTTTTACAAATGAAAAACCTTTGGAGAGGAGTTGTCGCATCGACGCACTTCGACTCATTTAAGAATATTCTTCTTCGTCTGTTTCTACTGGTTCCCTGTTCAAGGTAGTCTAGCAGGGTGTCTTTACTCATGGTCACACAGTTGGAGCAGGTCTTGCCCCCCTCATGAGTTTGGCGGTCACATATAGTGAAAGAACAGCAAAAGCCTTATGAGAGAGAGAGAGAGAGCTGAACTTCATGAGAGAAAAGGAGAGAGTTTGGGTTAAACTGAATGTGCGTTTCTGAGTTCTGCGTTAAAGGCGGGGTGTTAAAAATAATGTGGATCCCAGTGCAGAGGCTCCCCTCGGTACCCAGGCTCGTCCGGCCTGATTGCACTCGCTCCACATTCAGCACCTTCCGGGGCTCTGGTGTGTCTCTGGCACGTGCTTCCACATCGTGCCTCCCGGTCGTTTATTCTCTTCTTTTCGAGGCTTGTTTTCTCTCCGTCTCTCCGGACCCTGTGATGTGGCGGAGGGGCTGTGCTTCGGGTCACACTCCTACAGAGCAGAACGGGGAAGAGCTGTCCTAAGCTTGCACCATGGTTCAGATACATCCTGAGATCATCAGAGGTTTCTCTCTCTCCTCTCTCCCTTTCCCTTTTCCTCTCTCTCTCTCTCCCTCCCCTCTCCCTCTCCCTTTCTCTCTCTCCCTCCTTCTGTCTTTCTCTCTCTCCCTCTCTCCCCCTCTGTCTCTCTCTCCCCCTCTACATCTTTCCCTCTCTCTCTCATTCCATTTCTCCCTCTCTTGTCCCCCTCTTTCTCTCCATCTTTCTCTGTCTCTCCCTGTCTCCTCCTTCTCTCTTTCACTCTGTCTCTCTGACTCAATTCAGTTCAGCTTTATTGGCATGACAAGAACTGGGCATTGTATTGCCAAAGGATATAAATATGATGACAGCACAATCAATAACCGGAATAATAGTGTGGGGGGGATATTAACACATAAAATAAAACCATAACAACAACAATGACAACAATAACCAAAACGGCAACAGTATTAACTGAGCTGTCCTCGGGACAAAGTGATGCTACTCATTCTGTCTGATCTCTCTCTCTCTCTCCCTCCCTCCCTCCCCTATCTCTCTCTCTCCTCCCTCCCTCCCCTCTATCTCTCTCTCTCTCTCTCTCCCCTCCCTCTCCCTCCCTCCCCTCTATCTCTTTCACTCTCTCTCACTCTCTCTGTTGAGTTTTTGAGGAGTGTAATCCTTTGGCGCATATATCATTATTTTGCCTCTTGTGTTTTTGAATGGCCCTCTCTGGTGGGTTGACTCAAGTGATGTAATGTGATTTGATGGCTGACACCACACAAACTCACACGCGCACACACACACACAACAAACACACAGATGACATGCACACACACACACACACACACACAGACCGCACACACACACACACACAGACCACACACACACACACACGTGCACAGATCACACACACACAGACCACATGCACACACATGCGTGTGCACAAACAGACTGCACACACACACACACACACACACACACATACACCTGACCTTGTCGTGTCTTGTCTTCACAGGTTCTCTCTGCTCTGGACATCCTGCAGCCCCCGCACATTGACTACTTTGAGGAAATGTATCCTTCAACACTGAGTGCCTGAACACACACAGGGGTGGGGGGGGGGTAGACAGGGGCATGCAGGGGGCCATATTCTCTGAATTTGGTGGCCAATTGTACCCTCTTTTAGTTCAACTACCCCCCCCACCCCCCACCCTGAGAGTGGGGCTCCTGGCCACAGCTGGGCTGGTGTGCACCCTGGTCTCCAACCCCAGGCAGCAGTGGACCACCTGCGTTTAGAACCAGCGCCCTTACCGTCCACGTCACTCTGGGGGCTGTTTCACCCTCTGCCACCCCAGCGTTTCATGAAGACAGGGGTCTGGGGCGCTGGTGCGTCGATGGCTATCTAGTGCGGTCATGATGAGCACATCCCAGGTGCTAAACGGCCCGTAGCAGTGCTGGGTTCATCGGGCCGAATCAGCCCCCGCCTCCACCGTGTCCTTATGTGATTCGCTGTCGCCGTGGCTTGTTGTCGGGGGAGGAGTTAACCATTGCCTCAATACCACCCCCACTTTGAAAGGGCATTAAAAGGACACCCAAAGACCTGAGGGTGCACTCTGTCCTTCCTGCAGTCCGTGTGTCTACGTTCTTCCCTCTGGAATGAGGCGCTGTAATTGCTGATTCAGAGGAGATAAGGGGGTGTGGGGGGGCATGCTGGTACCCTTGTTCAGCAGACATACAGATAGCGAGTAGAGTCTAAGATGAGGGCGGCCGGTCGCCCCAGACTGGCCCATCCTGCGGGTGTCTGTCTGTCTGTCTCTCTGCCCGCACGTCTCTCAGGGATATCAGGGGCCCATCTAGAGGTGAGCGTCGCGGCTCCTCTCTCTTCTCCGCGCACTCGAAAAACGGGTTCCCCCTCCCTCTCCACACGGCCTCCGCTCGCCTGCGTTATCGGCCTTCTCCCCGGACGAGCGCGACGCATTCCAGACGAGCCCGATTTAAGAACAAACGCTGCTCGCTCCCTCGCCTCCCTGCTTCCTTCCCCTCTTTTAAGAATCATTATCGTGAGGAAGCAGCTTATGATGCAGCTTATAATTCAATCACCTAAGTGACACGCTCCTCCGCGTTTCTAATGGCCACTGAGTCACCCGATAAGTGCTGTATAAGCCTCTTAACGTTTTATTTTTTTAAGTGCCCTGTGTGTTTCTTTTATTCAGACTTGGCAATCCTAATTGTAAATAGCGGAGACATTCATCCCCTCAAAATATACGACAACAACAAAAGCTTCCGTCTGTATTGGCAGTAACGTTTATTTGCATTTATTATTTTTGGGCATTACTCATTCAGTGTGACCTCACTTGCATGTTTGAAAAATATTTGCGCTTTTGTACTGTCATAAATACGGTTTGGGACTTATGTTTATAACACAAGACATTTCATTGGCTCTGGTGTGAGTGTCAGTCAAGTGAGTTCAGGTGATATGGGCTGGGCCGGGCCGTGTGTGAGATGTACAGCTGTCCTCCAGTTTGGGCTAGCTCTCTCCTGCAGTACTGTTTGTGGCCTGTAGGGTGTAAAATGGTCACTGGCTCTCCTGTAGTACTGAATGTGTCACTGTAAGATGTACAATTGTCACTGACTCTCCTGTAGTACAGTGTGTGGCCTGTAGGGTGTAAAATAGTCACGGACTCTCCTGTAGTACAGTGTGTGGCCTGTAGGGTGTAAAATAGTCACTGGCTCTGTCCTGTAGTACTGTGTGTGGCCTGTAGTGTGTAAAATAGTCACTGGCTCTCCTGTAGTACAGTGTGTGGTCTGTAAGGTATAGAATAGTCACTGGCTCTCCTGTAGTACTGTGTGACCTGTAGTGTGTAAAATGTGAAAACACATGAGTAACATTTTCCTGGCATGGTTTAGGTCCACTCAACCAAGATAAACACCAATAAATACAAAACCATTCTTAGTGATCATCTTCATCCTATGGCTTCAGACCACTCCCATTTCTATCCTGATGGGAGTGGTCTCTTCCAGGATGAAAATGCCCCATCCACAGGGCACAAGTGGTCACTGAATGGTTTGATGAGCATGAAAACAATGTAAGCCATATGCCATGGCTGTCTCAGTCACCAGATCTCAACCAGTTGAACATTTATGGGAGATCTGAACCCTCTGAACTGGTGTGGAGAATGAGTGTCGAGCCGTCAAGAAGTCGCTATTTTTAGTTCACGTCTGACCTGTGGCGGAACCCTGCCTGTCTGCCAGAATATTCCATCTGACCCAGAGCTCCCTCTGTCTCTCTGACCCAGGGCTCCTCTGAATGTGGTTACATCTGTTTATCATTATTATTATGTGTGTGAGCGTGTGTGAGAGTGTGTCAGAGTGTGTGTGAGTGTGAGAGCGTGTGTGTGAGTGAGTGTGTGAGCAAATGACTGAGTGTGTGTGTGTGTGTGTGTGTGTGTGTGTGTGTGTGTGTGTGTGTGTGTGTGTGAGAGTGTGTGAGAGTGTGAGAGAGTGAGAGTGTGTGAGAGTGTGTGTGAGTGTGTGTGAGAGCAAATGACTGAGTGTGTGTGTGTGTGTGTGTGTGTGTGTGTGTGTGTGTGTGTGTGTGTGTGTGTGTGTGTGTGTGTGTGTGTGTGTGTGTGTGTGTGTGTGTGTGTGTGTGTGTGTGAGAGAGTGAGAGAGTGAGAGAGTGAGTCCAGGGGTGCGTGCTCCAAACAGCATCATCATCCCAGGAGGCCTCATGCCTGCGAGGCTGGGCCGGGGGGGCAGCCAGTCAGGTTTAGGACAGGTCTCGTTACACCATAGGGTGTGGGGGTAAGATAACGAACTCACAAAGTGGAATGAGAAACCCGCAAAAAAGGGTGCATTGAAGCTTTCCCCTTCTTTTGTTGTTAATATTTTTGTGATCGTGCACATACAGGTACCTTCCATGCAGGTGTTCCCTGCAGGAGTGTGTACTGATCAGTCCGCGGGTGGGAGAGTCGCTTTGTGTGTGGAGTTTGTGTTTGTTTGGCGGTGGTAGTCAGGCGTGCAGAGCTGAATGAGGTTGGACACAGAGCAGTGCCTCAGCACTTTGCGGTTATCCCCGCGTGAACCCGACCCGTCTCCACCGCACCTGCTGTCTGGACGTTGTTACTGTCCTCTCTGTGCTGTAAGTGGTGCTGTTTGAAAAGGCTTTATGAAACAATGATGAGTCTTTTGGAGCAGTGCTGCTTCTGTCTGTTGCAGAGGTGTGAAATGGACGCTCTTTTAAATGAGTGAAACATTGGCGACCCCGTTTCAATTTGTGTCTGTCTGTAGGGAAAGCCAAATTTGTGAAGGACAGATTAAGATTGGCCAGCGTTTTATAACCCTTTGTGTCTGTGTTTCTCTGAATGCGCGTGCGTGTGTCCATCTGTCTGTGCTTGTATGCATGCGTGCGTGTGTGTGCTCACACGTGTGTGAACATGCGTGTGTGTGGATGGGCTGCTGCCCAAATTATTTACAGGCTAACAGCATAGGGGGTGTCCCATTCAGACCAAAGCTCAGTTTCAGTGTGTCCAGCATTGTGTGTGCGTGCGCGTGTGTGAGAGAGTGCATGTGTGTGTGCACGTGTGTGTGTGTGTGCGTGTGTGTGTGTGTGTGTGTGCGCGCACGCATGAGCGTGTGTGTGTGTGTGTGTGTGTGTGTGTGTGTGTGTTCCTTGACTCTGAGACCTGTGCAGCTATGTTGTGACAGAGTTGATGCAGAGCGACCTTCACAAGATCATCGTGTCCCCACAACCCCTCAGCTCCGACCACGTCAAAGTCTTTCTGTACCAGATACTACGAGGTAACGGTCTCTCACACACACACACACACATCTATACACACATTCTCTCTCTACACACACACACACACACACACACACACACACACACACATACACACACATACACACACACACACACACACACACATTCTCTCTCTACGCACATACACACACACGTACATACACACATACACACACTCTCTCTCTATACACACACACAAATACACACATTCTCTCTCTACACACACACATGCATACACACACACACAAATACACACATACTCTCTCCCACTCCATCCATTTCAAATGATGGATCATTACTCCATTTGTATTCCCATCATAAGCTGTTGCCATGGTTGTTAATATAGGGACATATTTCCTCATATGTTACAATATGCTTGATAATATATTCTTTAAGTAGGCCTGTAAACTAGCGTCTCCCACCACTGTTGCCGTGGAGACCCATTGTGTTATGAATCTGTGTTTTCTTTTAGAATGAGCCCTGGTGATCAGATTTAATTGAGCGGATCTGCGTTTAACATCTCAGTTTGACAGTTACCTGCTGGGTTTCCTTTGTACAATAGTGGGGGGGGTTCAATCTAAGACATGTTATTGGAGGTGTGTAAAATAATAATAATAAATTACAGAAAAAAGCTCAAGGTGTCCCACTTTTTTTTTTTTTTTTATACATTCTGTTTTTACAAATAATGAAGACTAGTTTTGAAACTTCTGACTTAAAACAATTGAACAACGAATTGAGCTTATTTCAGACTGCTGTCACCAAAATGATCAAAGGAATGAAGTCCTTTTTATTGCATAATTTATTGCTTTTTATCAAAACAAACAAACAATCCTCCAGTTATGCATTTTCTCAGAACTGATTACTGCAGGGGAAAGCTCTGGGCTGCTATGTATAAAGCAGAGTAGGAGTGCTGATCTAGGATCAGTTTTGCCTTTTGGCTCCTGATGGATATATGGTTATGACATGGATAGGGGAGACCTGTTCCTAGATCAGCACTCTGAAATGGTTCATACTGATCTGCCCTGATCTGGTGTGTGTTTCTCTCTGGTCCCTGTGCAGGACTGAAGTACCTACACTCTGCCGGCATTCTGCACCGGGACATCAAACCTGGCAACCTCCTGGTCAACAGCAACTGCGTGCTCAAGGTGAGCGTTCTGACACCGGGCGGGTCACGGTCCGGTCACGGTCCAGTCACGGTCCAGTCACGGTCTGTGGTCATATTCTCTGCTGCTCCGTTTGTGGTGGTGTTTAGAAGCTGAATAGATGGGAGACTTGACTGGGCCGGAGAGGTCAGGTGACCACAGCAGGGGGCAACAACGAGACTGAACTTTCTCATCTACACCTCATAAGTGAGGGTCAGGGAAGGCACAAACACCGGTGTGTGGACAAGGAGAGGGCAAAACAAGTCCTGAAAAGTCTGAAATAAGAGATACAAATATGAATTATACATTTATAAAAAAATCAAAAAGTAAACTTTTACCTTTTTGTGTAAACTTTAAAACAATCTAACCCTTTATGTGTCTGTCTCTGGGTGTGCGCCCGTGTGTGTGTCTCTCTCTGTCTGTGTCTCTGTCTCTGTCTGTGTCTCTGTGTGTCTCTGTGTGTCTCTGTGTCTGTCTCTGTGTCTGTGTCTGTGCCTGTGTGTGTGTGTGTGTGTGTGTGTGTGTTGTTTCTGTTCAGACTAAATGGTATTTGGAGTGTGGTCTGTGTTGTATGTGTGTTGGTTGTCCTTACAGCAGACAGGAGAACACTGTGCCGTTATCTCTTAAACTCTCACGGTCACACTGTACCCAGCTCTCAGGGCCAGCTCAGCAGCGCGGCTTTGCGTCAGTACATCAGTGGCGGTCCTCTGGGCGTGGCCTGAGGGCGTGGCACAAGGCCCAAGGCCAGCCTTCGTCATTCCCATCTTGCCAATGGCGGCGCACTGCCTATCTGAGCCAGTAATGGATGGCATTTCATCTGCAGTGCGACAGTTAGGCCCTGTCCAGCAGGTTTCTCTGCTCTCTGTAAACCACTAGCACTCAGTACTGGGGCAGTAAGATAAACTGGCTCAGCCACAACAATGATGAGGTGAATCAAGAGCCTGGCTGGAGCAGAACCCTGCAGGCACTGCGGCCCTCCAGCACACAGGTCCAGAGAGATTGGCTCCTGGTCTGGGGCTCCAGCTGACCGATCCGTTAAGCGTTTATCTCCTCGTGCAGGCTCCAATTCCACTCTCTGGAAACACACTCACTCACTCACTCACTCACTCACTCACTCACTCACTCACACACACATGCACTCACTCACTCACTCACTCACTCACTCACTCACTGCACTCACTCACTCACTCACACACACACACACACACACACACACACTCACTCACTCACACACACACACACACACACACACACACATGCACTCACTCACTCATTCGCACACACATAAATGCGCGTGCACACAAACGTATGTGTGTGAGTGTCTGCATATGTGCGTGTGTCTATATATATATATGCACAAGAGTGTGTGTGTGTGTGTGTGTGTGTGTGTGTGTTTGTGTGTATGTTTGTGTTTGTGTATGAGTGAGTGAGTAATGAATGTGTGTGTGTGTGTTCGCGTGTGTGTTTAATTTTGTTTATTAGTGGAAGTTCCCCTTTAATCATTTGATCTCTACCATAGTGAACATCCTCATCTAAAAATAACATCTTCACACAGCAGCATGGGCGGGGGGGCAGTTGTTTGGAGCACAGCGGGAGTGGGAATGAACATGCGATACCTAGCGCCGTGCGACGTTGATTTGCTTCCCAGACCCGTTTCCTGTCATTCAGTGCTTTTGTAGAGTTTTGTACTGTAGATGTCTAGCAGGGTGGGGGGGTGTGGGGGAGCCCGTTTGTCAGCGTATGTAGGGGCTCGTTGGAGAATGTTCTGGAAGAGAGACACAGACCCTGGTGGAATCGACAGCTCTTCAGGGACGGCACAGGAAGCACTGCTTCTTCTGTGGTTAATTGAGTGTGATTCCATCCTGAGTGTCATTAGTAATGCGTCGTGTGCACTTTAATGTTCTCCCTGCTGACTCGGGGAGCGAGCCTTCCGGAGACGGCACTTCAGGACTCGCTTCCCTGCCTCCCGCTTTACCGCGCGGATACCGACTCAACCTTCTCTGGTCCCCAAACGCCCCGTTCACTCTTTGTTTGTTTGCTTTTTGCATTCATTGTTTTGATCTAATAAGCATTTGAAGTTCTAATTGCATATGCACTGTGTCTTCATTTTATTGTCTAGGTGGTTTTAAAACTATTTTTTTTTTTATTTTTTTACCATTTTATGTAATGGTCCACTACACTGATGATAATTTATTTATGTCACCCCCTAGAGGCAGAACTGGGGTTCGCTAGGAGCATGGCTCTTTAGTGGGCAGGTCACTCGGCTTGTAACTGACACTTTTTAAGTTACTAATTCATATTTGTGACCCAACCCACTAACTGGTAGACAAAAATTTATGTAATAATGATTTTTATTATTGTGTCACTATATATATATATTTATTTTTTTTTCCTCCATCATGTCGTTGGGAAAATCTTCCTAATTGACAGTCCTGTTGTTTAGAGCGCTGAGGTATAGAACTGCTTGACAGACAGGTGTGGCAACAAATGAGCTTTGGGACACAAGAATTTTTAACCAGCCCACCTACACAAGTTTTCCCACTTTATTGGAAAGAAATGACCTTGGTGTAAAACATAGTGTAAAATTACAATGTGGTGTACAATTTAAACCATGTATACGTATAAGTGTCCCTGTATCCTTTTAATGGCTGTTGAGTGTGTACATGTGACGTTGTGTTGTTGCACTGACCTTGCACTGAAATTAATTGCATGAAAAAGGTATCGCATCATATCCCTGACTCCACTCTGTGTGCCCCCCTCCCTCCCACAGATCTGTGACTTCGGCCTGGCGAGGGTGGAGGAGCCGGACGAGTCGTGTCACATGACCCAAGAGGTGGTGACGCAGTATTACCGCGCGCCAGAGATCCTGATGGGCAGCCGCCATTACTCCAACGCCATCGACATCTGGTCTGTGGGCTGCATCTTCGCCGAGCTCCTGGGCAGGCGCATCCTCTTCCAGGCCCTCAGCCCCATCCAACAGGTACACGTGGGCTGTGCGTGTGCGTGTGCGAGTGCGTGCGTGCGCGCGCACATGGGTCTGTGCGGCGCGCACATGGGTCTGGGCAAAATATATACCTCATTACAGGCCTTAGGAATACACACCTTTGCATGTATTCATTTGGCTCCTCTGTGCAAAGCACCTTTCAAGGCCATTAAGTGCAAATAACTCATTATCACTGTAGATGTTAACTGGAAAACTAAGGAATGATATTCAATATTGATAAAATAATGAAATGGCAGTAAAAAATATAGTTTCTTCCTCATCATAACTTACCATAATCACAGGCCTCTCTAGCCTCAGCGGATCTGTACATGATCGGTCTTGGCCTTGTCTTCCTGCCTCTCTCTGTCTCTCCCTCTCTCTCTCCCTCTCCCTCTCCTCTGTTCTTCCATTTTTAATGCTCATTCTTCAGGTGTAATGCTTCTACGCTAGCAACACTTCCTTGTTTGCTTCTCTCTTGTCCGCCACAAAAGTGCATTCCTCGTGTTTGTGCCATTTCAGCTATGAATGAGTAGTTGGTGCCGGTTTTCCGGTTTCAGCTGTAAATTAATGGTCAGTGTTGGGTTGCCAGATCCCCCGTCTGTGTCTGTTAAAGCTGTAAATGAGTGGTCTCTTCTGGGTTGCCAGATCTCCCTGTTCCTGTGTGTTTCAGCTGGATCTGATCACTGACCTGCTGGGAACCCCCTCTCTGGAGGCCATGAGGACCGCGTGCGAGGGAGCCAGGGCCCACATTCTCAGGGGACCCCATAAGCAGGTGAATGCTCAGACCACACTTATGACCATGGAGGTGCTGATTCTGTTTTTCAGGGTTTTAATGGAGCTTTTACCTGTGGTATGCTGGGCGGGGTCTGGGCTGACCTGGGCGGGGTCTGGGCTGGGCTGGGCCTCGGCTGAGCTGAGCTGGGCGGGGTCTCTGAGGCTGAGTAAGCAGGTTTGCCAGTGATCTCTGTGTAAGAAAATGTATTAATTATTATTTTTGTTGGTCTAAAGTTCCACCACCCCCAGGGGGTTTTCCTTTTGTGAACAGTTGCCGGTTTGTATTGACGGTTATATCTTTTCTTTTTTCGAAGGGCTGTCATATTTTGCAGAAATGTGCTGATGTGGTTGGTCTCTTGCGAGGGGCTTGGATATGAACTCAGTCAAGGTCACCCTGTTGCCAAGCGGCACAAATGGACTTTGCCCGTTTGAAGTCTTAATTAAGGGCCCCATTGATTCACCAAAGTGGAGAGAGTCACAGTTTTTTGCTGATGTAATGAGCCACACTTCTCTCTGTTGGTCTTTTGTAAAGGGGGGAGGGGTGCTGTGCGATTAACAAACCTTAACGGGCATCACGCAGTCTCTGACGTCAGAGCAAGCGCTTTGGGGAAATCTGAGAGGGACGGGTGGAGGTGGTGATGGGGCTCTCTGGCCCAGGAGAGGAGAGGAGAACCTGAGAGAGCACTGCAGCCCAGACAGCGACCGTTGGCTTCTTTCTCTCTCTCTCTTTGTTTTTTTCTCTCCTCTTTATCTCTCCCTCAGTCTTTCTCTCTTTCTCTCACCTTCTGCCGTGCTCTGATGCTCTCTGTCTCATACACCCGCCCCTCCTCTCTCCCTCCCTCCCTCCCTCCCTCCCTCCCCCTCCCTCCCTCCCTCCCCCTCCCTCCCTCCCTCCCTCCTCCTCCTCCCTCCTCCTCTCAGGATTCGAGGGTGGGGTGAGGTAGAGATGGAGCAGGGCCCTGGGGACTGTGTGTGGATGGGGGGGGGACTAGGGGGGACTGGGAGGGACTGGGGGGGGGCAGGAGCAGAAAGCTGCATGAGGAGCCCTGACTGTAAAGGTGGGGTTTCATTTACATTTTTACATTTTAGGCATTTAGCAGACGCTCTTATCCAGAGCAACTTACACAGGTTACATTTCTTTACATACAATCCATTTATACAGCTGGATATTTGACTGAAGCAATTCAGGTTAAGTACCTTGCTCAAGGGTACAACAGCAGTGCCCCACCTGGGAATTGAACCTGCAACCTCTGAGTTACAAGCCCAGCTCCCTAAACATTACACTACACTGCCAGCACTGCCAGTTTCACAGCCCCCGGGGAACTCATTACAGGTACAGAACCTGCAACGTTCCCTGACTCAGAGAGCACTTTTTACCTGCGAGCCCCTCTATGGGTCGGGTGGTCCCATGGCAGCCTCCCCTCCCCAGCTCTCAGTCAGAAAGAGAGATAGAGAGCCCAGGAGGCAGAGCTTGCTGTGTTGCATCGTGCAAATGGGGAGGGGCTTCAGCCGATCCCCACCCTCCGCACGTCCAACGTTTTAACGGGACCGGAAAGCCGATCGGAGTGTTCACACTAGGCACACTGTGTCCCTCTTTGTGTCCGATTGGCCGTTCACACAGTGGTTCTGATGATTAGTGCCCGTGGGAGTGGTGGTTTGTGTGTGTGTGTGTGGGCTTTGGCTTGTGTGTGTGTGTGTGTGTGGAAGGGCTTTGTGTGTGTGTGTGTGTGTGTGTGTGTGTGTGTGTGTGTGTGTGTGGTAGGGCTTTGTGTGTTCCGGGCTGTGGAGGCGGAGATGTACCATGTTAGTTGGGGGGGGATCAAGTTACCCCCCCCACAGCACAGGTGGGCTGGCATTAATCATTAAGAAGGTGGTGGGGGTCAAACCTGGTGCCTCCTGTGTGCAGATGTGCCCCCCCCACCCCCACCCCGCTGCCAGGACCTGAAACCCGAGCCACCTGCAGACAGGTGTCCTCCCCCATCACCTCAGAAAGCTCCGGAGCCAGCGAGGCTCTGGATCCATTATTAATCTCTCTGCTCGTTTGCTCCTGCCTGTCTCCAGGGAGGCCCCTTGTGGGCAGCCCGGCTCTGCACACGTCACGCCGGTTTAATGGTGTGGGCCCACGGCCCGGGTGCTGTCGCCTCCCGTCACTGCGGTTCCGCCCGCCCGCCTGGGGAGAGAGGAGCGCTACGGGGGTCCACCAGCACGGTCCGCACTCTGTCCGCTTAAACCTGGACGGTTGTGGGGTCGAACCCCCGGCCCCTGTGCGCTGGAGCGCGGCGTGCAATCTGAGCAGGGATAGGGCCCAGCTGTGTGGGCTGTACGTTGCTCTGCGTAACGCCACCTGCTGGCCACAGGGATGATATTAATATTAATGATGTCTGGGCTGGGTTGACTGGGCTTCTCAACTACAGCAGAGACAAGGGGGTGTGTGTGTGCGTGCGTGCGTGTGTGTGTGCGTGTGTGTGTGTGTATGTGTCTGTGCATGTGCGTGCGTGTGTGTGTGTGTGTGTG
The DNA here is from genome assembly GCA_029706075.1 of Aldrovandia affinis. Taxonomy (NCBI): domain Eukaryota; kingdom Metazoa; phylum Chordata; class Actinopteri; order Notacanthiformes; family Halosauridae; genus Aldrovandia; species Aldrovandia affinis. The sequence goes on along the minus strand of JAINUG010000283.1, from coordinate 618,282 downwards.
CGTGCATTGGTGACCCAGACCCCTCTTTCTAGTAGCTTGTCTCTGTTTCCTCATTACATTACAGGAATTTAGCCGAGGCTCTTATCCAGAGCGACTTACACACTTTACATACAATCCATTTATACAGCTGGATACTCAAGCCATCAATTCAGGTTAGGTAACTTGCTTAACAGAACAACGGCAGTGCCCCACCAGGGAATCGAACATGCAACCTTTGAGTTACAAGCCCAGTTCCTGAGCCATTATACTCAGGCGCAAACAGCAGAGCGGCTGCAGCCCTGCACAACTCCACGAGCTCACACTCTCCCAGTGTGATATGGATATCGAATGATACCTTAATCATAATAATAATAATAATAATAATAGCCCTCGTCTGTGTGTTTAAGCGAACCATACTCTGGCTCTGATCTGGCTGCTGTCACCTGTCACAAAGCCACCCCCACACTTATCATTTCCACCTGTGGCCAAGCTGTCTGCATCTCTCTCTCTCTCTCTCTCTCTCTCTCTCTCTCTCTCTCTCTCTCTCTCTCTCTCTCTCTCTCTCTCTCTCTCTCTCTCTCTCTCTCTCTCTCTCTCTCTCTCTCTCTCTCTCTCTCTCTCTCTCTCTCTCTCTCTCTCTCTCTCTCTCTCTCTCTCTCTCTCTCTCTCTCTCTCTGTCAGCAGGGGATAGGTTTTTATAGGCGGGAGCACTTTGTGTTATTGTCATTACACACAAGCATTCCCATCATGCCCTGCCCACCAGAGCTGGTGTAATGAGACGGCGTTAAGAGCCGCTTCTCCTCTCCGCACGCTTCCAGGAAGCCGGCCCCGCCCTGTTTCTCGGACGCCGCTCTGCACTCCACTCAGCCCCGTTACCGTGGGAGCGCACGCGCGGTGGAGGGTTCCTCAAACCAGCGCCGTCTAAGTGCTGCCGCCCTTTACTGACACCCTAAACCTGATTTGTATTTATTCTCTACTCTCTACTCCATCCCTTTTAGTCTCCATCCCTCCATTTTCATCCCTACCTTTATAGTCTTTCTCACTTTACCAACTTACATGTCTCTTCTCTTCTGTCTGTTTTCCTCATCTCGCTCCCTTTTCTTGTATCATTTCTGTCCTGCTCTCCTATCTTCCGCTCTCCCTCTTTTCTCCTTCGATCTTCCTTCTCTCTCTCTCTCTCTCTCTCTCTCGATGTAGCCACCCCTGTTTAAATCCGCATCTCCTTCACTGTCTGTTGCAGAAACCAGTGCACAGACTGGAGCAGAGGAACGGTGCAGTGCTCTCATTATGGCTGTTAGCACAGATCCTTTAGACTCACCAGATACTCAACTCAACTGCGGTCCTCTCTGCTTGGATATTAGGATGTTTTTCTTCACACAGAGAGCTGTCAAAGCCTGGAACAGGTTGCCAGGTCAGGTAGTAGAGGCAGAAACACTTGGGCTATACAAGTGTTATCCAGGCTAGATGTACTAGATACTCTTTAGATTAGGACATGATGAGTCTAGATGGGCTGAACGGCCTGTTCTCGTCATTGTGTATTCTTGTGTTCTTATATTCTTATGCTTCTTAACTGCAGGAGGTTTCGGTTGGTAATAGGAGTTTCCAGTGCTGTATTGCAGTACAGAATGTCCATTGCCCCTGTGTTGTATTTGGTCACGCCCCTGAATGGATTTTCATAAGATGCATCAAATTGGAATGTTTCCGGTTCAACAGAAGGGAGACTGAACCTTCAATGTTAAGAATACAGAGCTGAGTATCTGGTGTGTGTATAGAATCTGTGCTGTCATGGGCTGAGGGTTTCAGCAGGCTGAAGACTGGGAGACAGAGGGCGGGGAGTGTGGCTCGCAGGGGCCCGACCGCACAGGAAGCCAGAGACGGGGGCCCTGTCTCAGTCACACGCCCGTGTTCACTTCCTGTCAGCTCTCCAGCTTCCTGTTCTTCATGTTGCTGGGGGTTACGTGCCTTGCCAACCCAAGATTGAGTCAGTCAAGCCTGGTTATCTCCCTGCGGTTGGGGAGATGGCTAAACGCTTGGTCGGTTCGGCATTACAAATGCTCCTTAATTAGCCAAAAACGAAGGAGGGAAAATGTCCCCTATATTCCCCTATGTTCACGAGGGACAGAGCCGGACAACCCTGTGTGAGATAAGCGATACTCTGATGCGAAGGCGTGCAGATGTGTGTGCAGTGAGTGGTTATTCACACTGACAGTAGTGGAGGCTCAGACTGTGCTTGAGGTCGGGGAGGGAGTGCAGTTCGATTAGTGCAAGATCTCCGGGGCTGTGGAGTGATCTGGTATCAAATTATTTCAAATGCAATTCCCTGAACTCCATTGGCTTGGCCTGAAGCCGTCCAATCTGCTTTTGTATCCAGTTTCATCAGCCCATTTAAAAATAATAATAAATAATCCAGTCTGGCCTTATCTGGGCAAAGTTCTTAACTGAGTCAGTCTGAGGAGGAAGAACTGTAGTGGGTCCTGTTTGAACAATGCTTGCCCAGTACACTGGAAACCTTAGTTCTTATAAGATGCTTGATAAGATGTTACTGTTTTTATTTGAATTAATAATGTTAAATAATACTAAATAGGTCACATGTGGCTCTGGTGGGGTGTGGCTCTGTACAGGTGTGGTGCAGGTGTGGCTCTGGTCAGCTGTGACTCCAGTCAGGTGTGACTGGTGAGGTGTGATCCCTCCAGCTGTACGAGGTGCATTGAGCAGTGTCTACCGCCTCTAATGCAGTGGCAGGCTTCATGAAAAACCCTGCAGTCTGTACGAGGTGTGGCCACGGTAACAAACAAGCTATGGGGTCTCCAGAAAGCCTGTTGTTTCATTAGAGGTTATCGAGACCTTAGAGCTGTGTAAGGACATCGCTTGTTTGTTACCTTGGAGACTGAGGGACAGAGGGGGTGGGAAGAATGAAGATGAACACATCGTTTGATGCGAGTTGTCCATTTTTCAATTTGAGTAATGTCTGGGGAAAAGGGGAGATCGAAAGGTTGGACAAAGACCTTTTTTGTTTTTTTCTGGGTTTTTTTTAAAATCCTTTTTTCCACTGTCCTGAAGCGACCTCATTTTGGCATGTCAGCATATTAAGAACTGACTTTTATCTGTCTGGAAAAAAATCCTCTTAAAAAAACCAGACACGAGCAGACCTCATTTCACCCAGTGTCACGGGAGGGCGTGCTTGTGAGAATCGGATCAGCCCCCTCTCTGGCTAGCCGAGGGGAGGGGGGGCTGGTGGGACACAGCGCACACCTACAGCATGCCCCATACAGCTGTCTCCTTGTCTCCTCACAGACCAGACGCACCCTGTCATCAGGGAGCCAATGGGAGGGGTTGTTTGAGGTCATGTGCTCTGGGGAAGGTTTGTGTCCCGCTCTGAATCATCTGCCTGCAGTAACATCCGCTGTTAATCCTGGGTTAATGCACACTAATGCCAGCGTACACGGGCCCACTTACACCACAGTAACGCAGCCACTGCTGTTAGACCGCAATAATACACACTAACACACGTACACACTAACACAGTGGCTTTAGACCACACTAACACACTAACACACTAACACAGTGGCTTTAGACCACACTAACACAGTGGCTTTAGACCACACTAACACACTAACACAGTGCCTTTAGACCACACTAACACAGTGCCTTTAGACCACACTAACACACTAACACAGTGGCTTTAGACCACACTAACACACTAACACAGTGGCTTTAGACCACACTAACACAGTGGCTTTAGACCACACTAACACACTAACACAGTGCCTTTAGACCACACTAACACACTATCACAGTGCCTTTAGACCACACTAACACACTAACACAGTGGTTTTAGACCACACTAACACACTAACACACTATCACAGTGGCTTTAGACCACACTAACACACTAACACACTATCACAGTGGCTTTAGACCACACTATAATAATATAATATAATATATGGCATTTAACAGACACTTTTATCCAAAGCGACTTACAGTAGTGAATGCATACATTTTTCAGTATATGTGGTCCCAGTGGGAATTGAACCCACAACCTAAGCATTGCCAACACTGTGCTCTACCAACTGAGCCACAGAGAACCACCCAACACTAACACACTATCACAGTGCCTTTAGACCACACTAACACACTAACACAGTGGCTTTAGACCACACTAACACACTAACACAGTGGCTTTAGACCACACTAACACAGTGCTTTAGACCACACTAACACACTAACACAGTGGCTTTAGACCACACTAACACAGTGCCTTTAGACCACACCACACTAACACACTAACACACTAACACAGTGGCTTTAGACCACACTATAATAATATAATATAATATATGGCATTTAACAGACACTTTTATCCAAAGCTTTAGTGAATGCATACATTTTTCAGTATATGTGGTCCCAACCCACAACCTAACATTGCCAACACTGTGCTTTACCAACTGAGCACCACCCAACACTAACACACTATCACAGTGCCTTTAGACCACACTAACACAGTGCTTTAGACCACATGGTAAGTTGGTAAGTGGTTTAGGTAAATGTTGAGGATGGAGGGAGTAGCAGCTGGACTCTTAGTCCTCTCTTGAGGAGAGTGAGTCACCAGTGAGGGTGTGCATCTGTGCGCTTAGAGAGAGAACTAATCAGGGATAACAATCCATTGCTGCTTTCACACTCAAGTTCCTGTGGGGTGGGGGGGTAATTAGAAAGAGTAAAAATAGCCCTAGTTCTTCAGTTAGTTCACCCCCCCCCCACAACAGCACCAGCTACCCCATCTAAAAACGATTATGCTTTCGCGGAAGGCATGTCTGTTCATGTAAAGAGGGAACTGATAATTGTGCAGTGTTGTTTTATTGAAAACCGATGGGAGGGAATCTTAAAAATAGCTGAAGGCGATGGCGGATAGCGTAGTGGTCTAATGCACCCGTATCGTGGCTGGTCGGATACGAGTGTGCGCTGCCTATCAGGGATGCGGTAAGAAATCGGTCTCTGCCAGACCGGCCTTGGGTTTGGCTGGCTGCCCCGGGGCGAGGGGGGAGAGTGGGCCGGGTTGAGTTCGCTGCGAAGCACGTAATGGAGGGTTTGACAAATAGGAGGGTTTTAGAGGAGAGGATTGTTGAGCTTGCACCATGCGTGAAACAGTCTTAGGTGGCGTTTGTCTCTGCTGTTCTGTGTGGAAGTGGGCATCAAGAGTCGAATGCAGCCTACGCCTCTGTCTGTCAAACTGCTCACCACTTATCCACTGCTTGTACTGAGTGTGTCACTTCCTGTCTCTGCAGCCATCACTTCCTGTCCTGTACACCCTGTCCAGCCAGGCGACCCATGAAGCCGTGCATCTCCTCTGCAGGATGCTGGTGTTCGACCCGGTGAGTGCCGGAGTGAGTGCGTGAGTGCCGTGAGTGCTAAACATGCAGAACCAAAAGGCTGCAGGTTCGAATCCCAGGTGGTGGCACTGCCAGTGTAACTGGGGTTCACAATTGCTTTTGTGGTTTATTAATTCATGAATTTATTGCAGCATGAAGCCAGGCAGGAGGAAACAAACATTTTGGTGTTCAAGCTATTGTTGGTGTTATTCTGCTATAAACTATTCTTACACTGCCATCATACCCTTGAGCAACACGCTGAGAACTGGGGGAAAAACCAGGAGGACAAAGTAGTGCAGAGTGTGTGCGCGTCCAGTGGAAGAGAAACCCATGTGATCAAGATGATCTAAACAGAGCTGCTGGGTGGTTCATGCTGTTAAGGCACTGTTCTAGTGTGTGGATGAGCCCCACGGTCTGCATCCTGTTATGGCACTGTTCTAGTGTGTGGATGAGCTCCACGGTCTGCATCCTGTTATGGCACTGTTCTAGTGTGTGGATGAGCTCCACGGTGTGCATCCTGTTAAGGCACTGTTCTAGTGTGTGGATGAGCCCCACGGTCTGCATGCTGTTAAGGCACTGTTCTAGTGTGTGAATGAGCCCCATGGTCTGCATCCTGTTAAGGCACTGTTCTAGTGTGTGAATGAGCTCCACGGTCTGCATGCTGTTAAGGCACTGTTCTAGTGTGTGGATGAGCCCCACGGTCTGCATCCTGTTATGGCACTGTTCTAGTGTGTGGATGAGCCCCACGGTCTGCATCCTATTAAGGCACTGTTCTAGTGTGTGGATGAGCCCCATGGTCTGCATGCTGTTAAGGCACTGTTCTAGTGTGTGGATGAGCCCCACGGTCTGCATCCTGTTAAGGCACTGTTCTAGTGTGTGGATGAGCCCCACAGTCTGCATCCTGTTATGGCACTGTTCTAGTGTGTGGATGAGCTCCACGGTCTGCATCCTGTTAAGGCACTGTTCTAGTGTGTGGATGAGCCCCACGGTCTGCATCCTGTTAAGGCACTGTTCTAGTGTGTGGATGAGCTCCACGGTCTGCATCCTGTTAAGGCACTGTTCTAGTGTGTGGATGAGCTCCACGGTCTGCATCCTGTTAAGGCACTGTTCTAGTGTGTGAATGAGCTCCACGGTCTGCATCCTGTTAAGGCACTGTTCTAGTGTGTGGATGAGCCCCACGGTCTGCATGCTGTTAAGGCACTGTTCTAGTGTGTGGATGAGCTCCACGGTCTGTATCCTGTTAAGGCACTGTTCTAGTGTGTGGATGAGCCCCACGGTCTGCATCCTATTAAGACACTGTTCTAGTGTGTGGATGAGCCCCACGGTCTGCATGCTGTTAAGGCACTGTTCTAGTGTGTGGATGAGCCCCACGGTCTGCATCCTGTTAAGACACTGTTCTAGTGTGTGGATGAGCCCCACGGTCTGCATCCTGTTAAGGCACTGTTCTAGTGTGTGGATGAGCCCCACGGTCTGCATCCTGTTAAGACACTGTTCTAGTGTGTGGATGAGCTCCACGGTCTGCATCCTGTTAAGGCACTGTTCTAGTGTGTGGATGAGCCCCATGGTCTGCATGCTGTTAAGGCACTGTTCTAGTGTGTGGATGAGCCCCACGGTCTGCATCCTGTTAAGGCACTGTTCTAGTGTGTGAATGAGCTCCACAGTCTGCATCCTGTTAAGGCACTGTTCTAGTGTGTGAATGAGCCCCACAGTCTGCATGCTGTTAAGGCACTGTTCTAGTGTGTGGATGAGGCCCACGGTCTGCATCCTGTTAAGGCACTGTTCTAGTGTGTGGATGAGCCCCACGGTCTGCATCCTGTTAAGGCACTGTTCTAGTGTGTGGATGAACTCCACAGTCTGCATCCTGTTAAGGCACTGTTCTAGTGTGTGGATGAACCCCACAGTCTGCATCCTGTGAAGGCACTGTTCTAGTGTGTGGATGAGCCTCAGTGCCAGCAGCCCTGCAGGATGATGCATAATTGGCGGTAGTGGGATGGTTTTAGTTGGCCGGGGTTTCCGAGTCTCGTTGCACACCAGCGCCCCCCACTGGCCAATCAGGCACCCACAATCTGCTGATATAAAGCTGTGTGCAAAGTGTCCCCCTCAGACTCATGTCTGTGCAGCTGAACTTGTAGGCTGCGGTGTGAAAAGAAGCGGTGGCTGGCATATCGTGTTTCGGAGGAGAGCGTGTGCTTGTCTACGGTCTCCTGAATTGACGGCAGGGTTTTCAGCGAGCGCAGCTCAGAATACGATTGGGCGCTCCAAATTGTGAGGAAAAGGCATAAAAGATAAAAACATGGTCTGAACGTGCATTCTGTCCTTTCTGTAGGTGCACTGGTTTCAGGAATCAAAACTAAAAATGATTTTAAGATCCTCTTACACCCAGTGTAAGTGCTGCCAGGGGGCTGCAATTGGCTGTCCACCCCTGGGGGAAGGGATAAAAGCCGAAGGAAAAACTTGCTGCATATATGAGTGGTCCTGTGCGTCAGAGACAGACTTTGGCTTAGGCGGGTACTGGCTCGAAGGAGGCAGTACAGCGCTCGCTACTGGCCGGACTACGGTAGCGAGTTCTCATACGAGAGAGGGAGTATAATTGGATACTAACAGTGGGGGAAAATGGGGGAAAAACTGCAAAAATAATCAAAAACATCTGTAAATATAAGATCCTCTGAAACCCAGTGCTTTTATTCCTCTACGTAAAGAGGAGAAACTGGGGCTGGTGAGCGGGAGCCTGTGGTGTCCTCTCTCTGATGATCTCTGCTCTGTGGCAGTCCGCACTGACAGCGTGCTCTGGCCCTATCATAGACATGCACCTGGAACATGTCACTCATCCGCCTTTGTAGTTTATAAAAGGGAGATTTTTCCCATCTCTCTGAAGACTTGATATGGATCAAAGATACGGATGTCGTCGAGATGGATGCCTTTGATGTGCCGTAG